>OY998142.1:9333030-9913720 GCA_963921925.1 Sphagnum tenellum
GGGCTCGTAAACTCAGATTATGGCCCTGATGTGAACCTCACTTTTGAGCTCAAAGATTTTTGTTAAAATATAAAGAGTTATCTGCAAAGTCGCCCTGTCTTTGGGCCCTAGTTTGACCTTCTAATCCCTGTTTCATCCCTGATTTCTGGGTAGGCTGTAAATTGAGCCAAAGTGGGTACCAATTCATGCAACTGGGCCTTCAGTTCAGAAGACTTGAACGATCTTATTCTGAAGAAGCCTTTGATTAAGTGAAGAATATGACCAGCAGTAAAAGGCACAAGGTAAGGGAGATCCAAAACTTGGGGTGAAACTCCTGTGAATACCAAGTTAGATCTAGTTTGGTGCCCTGGCATTTTCAGATCTATTAATTTCGTTCTGAGGTCTCAACTTCGTCCTCATTTTGGGCTCCTCTACACACAGCTTTAGTACATCACATATATAAATGTTGATATTCACAATATACAGTTGGATTTCAGATTTCCATATTAAGCCTCTATTAATTAAGTGGTTACAATAATCATTACCACAGATTAGTTGCAACCCAGTTCAAATCAATCAACTTGGAAACACACAATCCCAACTTGTATTTCTTTAGCAGCTTAAAGAATGCTGGGAGAATTGAATAATGGAGGAATACAAATATCTTTGAAAAATCATTGTGCATGAGATGGCACATGGGCTATGGTTGCACTTCATATAGCCCTCAAGAAGAAAGTCAATATGAGTTTTTTTAACAAACAAGCCAGAGGGAAATCTGCACCAAGAGTTGAATGGACAATCAATACAATGATACCAATCCACAGAAACTTTTGCTCGGTATGGGATGGTGTAGAGAAGCAATCAAGGAGCCCATGACAATTGTAGTTCAGGTTTGAGGTGAGGATAGGAGACGATGACTCAAATGCTTTAAGAACACTGAAACTGAGCATTGAATGCAGCTAACTCCTCTCTGGTTTATGATTTCTGTTCTCTCATCTTTGGGGGCAGGGAAGGGGTTTAGGGGTTGGATCCAAGACCCTCTTGAAAGTCTTTGGATGCAAAGTGGGAGAAAATTGGAGAAAGAGCACAGTCATGAGGCACCAATTTTTCAAGTGTCTCCATTTGTTTCAATGACATGCACTCTCGTATCTCTCTGAGTTGTTTTCCCTTCAATTCTTGGTAGACCTGACAGAATCTTTCCTTCCATTTTCAACATAGCCTGACTACCAAATGCTTCCTGTAAATTGATGCAGCTTCATTTTGCAAATCCAAGGGTGACCTTAGTCCAGGCTCCTGAGGCTTGACCTCCAAGAGCAAAGGACTCTTGTTGACTTGCAGCATGAGCTATAGGAGGTAAATCTAGAAAATTTGCGCCTCCATTAACTCTAATCATGTAGCAAAACTTCAGGGCTAGTGGCAAAATTCATCCCCCAAAAGATGCTTAGTTGGTCTTTTGCTCAATAAATCAAGATACAGCTGATTTGTTGGTTGCCCTACTCATGACAATGCTCCAAATTAACTGGCCCTGTCCAATGCATGTAGTTCTGAATCTCATCATAGAGCACAAGAATAAGAGCGGCTCCTGTTCCCCGCACCATGTTTGTCAATGCCCCTTTATAAAAGGCCATAACTCCCTCATTGGAGTAGATCTTCTTCCAGCAATCAAGCGTGTTATAATACATATTCCTCTCAAGCCCAGCCTGCATCATCATTCGGCGGCGCACTGTGTCGAAGGGGTAGGATACTAGACCAGCCATAGTTGTCACAGCCTGGGCAATAAGCCACCGTCTCCAAAAGGAAACATAGGTGTTCTTGGCCAAAAGGTCTTTTGCAGTATCAAAGCCTCCAAAGTAAACACTCCGTTGTACCACCATGCCTTGAACTGAAGCTGGGAAGCCACGATAGACTCCCTGAAAGCCATCCTTCCGGTAAATGGTTTGGAGAAAGTGCACAAGTCCCTGGAATTGCCGGACCTCCCGATGTCCAATGTCAGCAGCCAAGCGTGTATGTGCAATGTCTAAGGGGTAAACAAAGACCAAGCTAGTGCAACCTGCCAATGCACCAGACAGAAAATTTGCAGGAGCACGGGACAGTGTTCCCTCTTCAAAGGGTTGACCTGATGTCAACACTGTCCGATACAAATCCTGCATAAAAGATAAACACATCCTTTTCAGTATATTGACTCGCATTCCCAAACAAGGTCATTGCAAAAGATGTGGATACCTGGAAAAGTCTCCAGATGTCACCCTAATACCAATGTCATGAATTTCAAGCCCGTGAATGCAATCCTTCAACAAGAAAAGTCAATGTAACAGCACGCGAGATATCATCAAGCATATCACAAGACAACCTCCAGGAAATTACAAACTTGTGCAGAACCCAAGAATACAGCTCTACCAGAGCAAAAACCAGGCTTGCTAGATCCTTTGTCTTAAAAGGCCAACAAGCATTTTGTCAGAAGCTTGAAGAGTCTGTTTCTCACCTACTGCAAAATGGTGAACCTCTGTTTCTCTCAAAATCACAGACCTCAAACAAGTCCAGCTCTAGGATCATGCAGAGGGGTCAACAAAACTCAAAAAAGGATGATATACTTTGTCAGGACGAGTGGAGTTTTGTCTACAAAGCCTCTCCCACACAATAAGATCTTCCTATAAGCCCATTTTGTGCTGTAACTGCAGAAAGATGCATGGATGTGAAGCTGAAATGGCTCATAAGCTTTTCCTGATACACTTATTGTCTGAGGTGTATCTCCCTGTCACCTCCAATAACCCTTTTGATGATGGGCATCCAAATCTAACTTATTGCCTCTCATCTTTCCATTATTTCCGCTCTGATCCTTGTATACTTTGCTTTTGACAACCTTTTGTTGGAATATGGCACACATTTACCGTAGTCAAGTTTGCATGTGTCTACAGTAGCTCCATTGCTCAGCTTTTGTTACAGCTTCTTGCCTCAGTGTGGAGCATTAGAGATTTAGAAAAAACCAACAGATTTCTGCTCATATACAGAGGGGGGATAAAGGACAGATGAAAAACTTATACAGCAAAAAAGGCAGATAGCAAGGCCAGAGCAAGTCTGGCTGTGGAACTGGTGTGGAAGATTGCTAGTGCAGTTTTCCCCTCTGATCAAGCCTTGCTTCACCTCTGTTGTTTTGGAACGCATGTCAAACACAGAGTTACACATGTAGGATCCAGGTATGGATTGCACACCAACCAAGGATGTGGAGAGAAAGGACAAGGGCTGCAGAAATGATAAAAACTGTGCATAAGCTGAAAAGAGTACAAGAAGACTGGGCTTACTATTGTGGTGTGGTCAGTTTGGACAGAGCAAGAGGAGATCCAGAAAGAGCAATGGGAATCCAGAACATTTCAGTAGTGGGGTCTTCTACGGTTCAAACAGTTTATATGCACAATCTGGATTTCCTCTAGAGAACTCTTCAATGTTGGGGCATAATCCAGCCACGAGGAAGCTACTTTATGAGGATTGACGGGAAGCCCAGAATCTAGAGTGAGAGGATCAAGAGAGAAGAGGATCCGAGGGGGGACTCTGCAATTCATGGCAAGGCATGAGAACAAAGAGCAAGGAGGTTTAAGCTTTGGGAACAATGAAAAGGGGAGGAGAACAGGAGGAAAACCTTGAAAGCAAAATTGAGCGCCAGTGAGGGATAGTAACGAAGAACGCTGGTAATGTTGCCGCGCCAAAGAGAGAGAATACCCTCATTTTTGGCAATTCGCACAATGCAATCCATCAAACCCTTGTAGCGTGCATGCTTGCCATGCATGACAGCCATATTGCTGTCCTGCGTTTGGAGCAACAACTTGGCCCTCTCTACGGGCGCCACCAGGGTGTGCGCCACTCCTCCCAGGATGGCTCCGACCATCAAATCCCTTGGGAAATTGCTCCATGCTTCCCGCGGCACCTGGTGGTGGTGGTGCTGCTGTTGTAGTTGTCGTCGTTGCTGTTCCTGTTTCTGTGTCTCCCCAGCTTCTTGACTAATTACTGCTGTCTGCAAGCTTGCTGTTATTGCACTATTGGAAGAAAAAAAAGAAGAAAAAGAAGAGGAACAAGAGCCTTGGGCAGAAGAAATTTTTGGGACTTGTGAACAGCAAAAGGAGGAGGAGGAAGCTGTAGCAGCAGGAGGCTCGTGGTCACCGCGCCCTGCACTCAACACTTGCACTTCCTGCACTGATGAGCACATTCCTTCCCAAAAGCCCACGAAACAAAACCACACCAAAACAAACACACACATGCAAAGCACAAGAGACGAGCAGAAAGAAGCCAAAAAAAAATTTCTGTCAAATTTCTGGTATCGCCAAAATGACGATCATCCATACGAGATTTAACCAAATTTGGCTACAAGTTAAATATGAAAGTAAATTTTTGTAAACGAGAACCTTATTTGTTTTTTTCTACCCAGATAAGTGAAAATGTATAGAACTTTGTAGCCGAATATCTTTCAGTATGCGCAGATACACCAGGCACCATAACTTTCTGGAAGAGGAGATTGCAGCCAGATCCAAAGATTCTATGCAGGAAAGGAGTTTTTTTTCTTAATCTTTGATTGCTGATATGTAAAGGGTGGAGTTTGATGTCTTGATGAGATGTCATGGCAAATATATTTGAATGCTGATAAAACGAGTTGAGATGGACAACCATAGCGAATAAGTTGTGCATAACCAGCTTCCTCCAGCTTACCCTTGTCCTCTCTGAGAAGAAGATTGAGCTGCATCGATAATCATCAGGTAAATAAAAAGATCACTATCAAGAGAAGACTACTGTATAATGAAAACATCTTGCACAGCACGAATAGGGCAAAAAGCTGACTTATACACATACAAACAGACTATCAAGCTTCAAAATCACTGAACCACCCACAACATAGCTTATGGATTATACTGACCTGTCAAATGAGTTAGGGCAGCACATTGTATGCGGCGTGATCTTGCACTTCATCTGATGGCACTACGATGTACTGGTTTGTCTTTGTGCTTGTAAGGGGAGGGGGCAATGGACCAATAAAACAGCAGAGGAAAAATGCCACCAGCTGCATTCCAAAAATGCCTCACACTAATTTAGATCATAGCTGAAAGCAGTGTTCTCTTACTGTGTATACCACAAGTGAAGGCTGCTTCACTCAAACTGTCTTGACTGATAAAAGTGGCTATTGCAGTATACTTCTACCAGTTTCTGAGGGACTAATCCTCTGATTCAAAATGAATGCACATGTACTGTGATCCTTTACAGAGTTGACATCATTGGTCTGAAATTCAAATAAAAGCCAAGTTGCAGTAAGTAAGGCTCTTTGCCTGCAAGACACATTGATCCATGATATCTAAGTATATTTCTCCATGATGTAGGGGTGAAACCTACCAGGGGAATGCTAGCACAAAAGATGCTGAAGCCTAAGAAGTGGAAGGGTGCTTGATCAGAGAGAAACAGGGCTGCACATAAAGCAATCATCTTAAGTCAATAACATTACATGACTGACTATTGGGTAAATTCTGATAAAAATCCTGCTGCATAAATTTCAACTTCCAAATGATTCAACTAACTTTCCAGGATGCAGTCAACAACACATATTTGAGAATTACAATACTATAAAATTTCATTCTGAGTATCCATATGTACACAGCCTATGCAATCTCAACTTTTTCCAAGCACTCAGTATGAACTTATTATAAGTCTGCAAGAATGTTGTGAAACATTGAAGGTCTGGTAAAATGCAAAGAGTCCAGATGGTAAATATTGCTTTGCACGAAAAGAATGTTCAGAGACTGCAACAGATCAGTAGTCCCACCTGCTGTTCGTTAAATTTCAGACAGAATGTGGCTACTTTGAAGTGTGCAAAAAGAATTCATACCAGTTATTGGGCACATGACTAAAGGTGTTACAATGTTGGCAAACGACTTTGATGCTGAAATAAATCCTTGAATATTTCCCTACATTAAGGGATAAACATATTACAAAACATATAGAAAAAAAGTACACGAGCATGCTGTTAAATATGTTGATAACTTTATAATCAAGGGTACTGCGATGAGAAATTGGACACCTGTTCATTAGGTGGTGCTGTTTTGGATACTATGGTGACTATCTGCACAACACAAATATAGACATCCAGCCATTGTTGTTCAATATGAAGATAACACTGCAGGGGACTTCAGGGAACTGAAAGTGCAGATATTCAGTGTATGATTGTAATCTAAACAAATGCCCCTTCAGCAAGTAAGCTTAAACTTTGAGATGCAGTTCAACTTACAGTAGGGTATACAAATACAACAAAAATTCCAAAGAATGCTGCGAGATATGGTACCTGTCAAGATCACACCAATAACTAAGAATAAGGACTCTCTATCTTCACCATAATGAGGCTGTGAAGTACAATACTTTTGCTAATGGAACAGAAAAAGAATCTCAGATTTGCTTTCTTTGTTAACATATAAGTCTTCAGAAGGTTGTGATCATACCCAAGGAGCCCAAGCAATACCATAGAGAAATGCCTGCATCACCAAGTATTATGGCAAGAATATTAATTGGCATACACAAATTGATCTCTACCAATTTCTCATTAGATCCATTCTCCACAATCTTGGATTGTGTTATAAATAGGTTGGATTGAAAGATTACTGTGGCACTACTTGTTCACTGCTGCAGATGATAACCCTCATCTATGATCTAATATCTTCATGATAGTACCTCTTTCCAAAATATCTGTAATTTCATTTCTCTGAGTCACAAAAGCTGAGAGCAAAGTTTCCTTCAACTTCAAATAATGATGGGAGCGAATGCATGGCTAGAAGTCATACTTGTAAACCATAGCCCAATAGACCAATGCAAAGAACAATCCTCTCCCCAAGCATGTGCAGCAGCACAGGCAATAGCACCAACTGCACCATCCCACTCCCATTTCAGTTTCTCTCAGTTCTCTCTTTATCACATTGTGTAAGACTTCAGAATTTCTTGTCCAGGAGAAGGCTATAAAAAATATGCACTCAGTTTACATAAACATGTCAGTTATTGATGTGCAATATGCAGGCAATATCCATACTGACAAAAGATCAAATTCTCTTACAAACAGACAACCTGAAAGGTGAAAGTTCATCCACAGTACCTGAGAAAGACTTTGAGCTATCAGAGTAATAAGCAGCACCACTGCAAACTGATCCTTTCCACAGTTGAAAGCAGCCTTCAAATAATACTGTACCCCCATAAAATCCCAATTTCAATGATCCCTATCCAGGAGATCTACCTGAAAAGATTGTCTCACACCAACCTCATGTATATCTATGGCCAAGTTTCTCACTCTTTGCTGCTGATGATGAAAGTTCACATCTGATTTAGCTATGTATAAGTAGTTGTCAAAATTTGCAGACTTATCTCCTCACATACTATGCCCTGAAGGTATCACAAAGTTCCCTAGAGACATATATTTCAAACATCTAACCAATTAGAGATCTGTTGTATATATGTTTAAGATACATGCACAGAGCTGAAAATATCTAGTTGACCAATAGAATGAGTAAGAGTTTCCTCTGGAGTCAAAATGAGCTTTACCATAAGGCCAATTGACATGGTTCCCTCTGCTACGCCACTACAGAAAGCTATGACTGCCACATTACTCAGCACTTTACTGCCAGCATAACCACAAACACAATTAGACAAATAGAGGCCAAAAAGTTCCTTGGAAGTGCAAAAGTATTATGAAGCAAAGTCTGAAACTAGATCAAAGATGAAGTTGTTGAACATGTCCAATTCACTAGACTACCTGTTCATAACCAAGCGACCAGCCTCCACAACAGATGTTTTGGTGTTCATAAGCTTTCTCCACCATTTCTGCTTTGGAGAATCCCCAAGTGCAGGTACAATGGCAGTGCATGGATTTGTCTCCCTAACAAATGCTGTGAGATAGAGTGCTGCTGAGGCTGCAAGCATGGGTGCAACCTTGCAGATTGAAACAGCAACAGCTGGTTGTGTCAGATTTCAGTCTTTGATCTCATCTTTCTCAGTAATATGTTCTTCAAGCCCTGAGGAGTCTTCATGAATGTTCATAATGCCTGGAGAGGAATCTAGCAATCAGAGTTTGGCAGGCAGTTTCACTTACTTTAAAAACTTGGTCAATTGAGAGCCCCTTTGCTACTGAAGTTCCAAGAAGGCAGCCGGCTGCAAGAGATCCCAGAATGACGCCAAAAGCAGGGCCCTTCAACTTATCCTCTACAGTATCTGCCTGTTTTCATTTCGCCAAACACACAGAAATTGTTTATCAGAATCGACAGTTGAGAGCACAGACACAATATGCAAGTTATGAGATTCAGGATTCAGTTTGGAGTAAATTTCAGGTGCGAGAGAAGTTGGAAGAAAAGCAGAGAGGGAAAGGGAAAAAAATGATGGCGAAGTGATAAAGATTCGTTACCACAGCAGCTAGAAGGACGCAGGTGTTGCCAGAATCACCGGCATCAATGATTATGCGCATGACAAAGTAAGCGTACACGAAGGCCGCATCCCTTCTGTATGCTAGCAAAGCTGTGCCACAATATCCTCCTTAGAAATGATCCAAAAAAGCACAAAACTGACGACAAAAATCCGAAAGACAGTAGAAAATTCAATCACCACCACAGACAAGAGATGCTACACCGCCAGCACAAGACCGCCAGGTCACTTGACGGTATTAGCCTTTTCCGGTGTCAGTTCATCGTGAGAGGAAAAGGCAATCCTAACTGTGCTCTTCCACAAAGAAGAAGCCTAACCTATATACTACTCGTACGCAAGAGCTTCAAGAACTGGCACAATGACGATACACTCCCATTGACAGCGACAACAGCATACGCAAGGTCACGGCCTTGCTGAAGATAATCTAAGCATTCTAAATAAACGAGCAGTTCCACAAGGAACAGGTCAGGAGTTGAAGAGGAGGAGGATAATCAGCACAGTCCAGTCAATTGAGTCGTGTCAGATAATCTGGGCTTCTTCCAGCCTGAGAAAGAATGATATAGCCACTGCTAGTCTCCGAGAACCTGTTCAAGAAACTATACCCTTGGTACATCAATGCGAAATTAGAGTAATAAACAAGAGCACACGAAATTATTACCGAGGGGAAGAATGTTGGCTGCGCAGGTAATCGTAAGCAGTGGCTTGCGGCCGTAGCTATCTGACAAGCTTCCGATAATTGGAGTCATCGCCATCGCTCCTATTCCTACCGACTGTACAGCCACCGGCGTTTTCGTGGTCAAGACGAGGTCAAGAAAGACACAGGGATGAGGACACGGCCTCATCAGATCCAATTGCATAAGGTTAAGATAAAATAATTCTCAAATTGATTTGACATCATAGAAACTACAGCAGGTCCCTCCTTATACTGCATCTATGTAGTTCTCATCTCTATAGTACATGTAGCATCAAAGACACGCAGTTGCAGGCAGTATTGCAACATAACCTCCAATATCATCATGTGGATTCTTTCCCAAGGTGTGCCAAGCAAATTGGGACGGGATCGGATTTCGGTTCGGTTCACCGACCAAATTACAGTTCGACATGAAATTCGGCGTTAACTGTGTATTCCTACTCAACTGAAACAGATCGCTGTTATGTTTGTGACTCAAAAGAACGATATGCGTCCAGGTATGTACCATTTGCTGAAAACCTGACAGAAAAATGACTCGACCGCATTCGGCCTGGCCAGGAGGGCAGACGGCTTCCACAATGACTCCTATTATGGCAGGCGTCACTATGCTGAGCGCGACAAATTGCATCGTCAGTGCCACTATGAGATGAAACAGTGGTCGAACGGCGTTCAACTTCTCCAGCATTGTCTCTTCCTTATGAACAGCCATTGCAGCCTAAGCTTCCGAATCAAACTCAGATGATTACAAACAGGGTGGAACTGAGATCACTCCTATGGGGCTTCTCTTGCAATTCGCCTATTTCCATCCCGCAGAAACCAGCCACAAGCTCGCCATCGCTGAAGTGAGAGATCAGCACTTCTTAGAATCTGCACAGGAACCGAGGAACTCATGAGCACATGTAGAGTAGAATCTGATTGAGCCGTCCTCTCTACAACGCTTTTTGCATAAATCATTGAAAGTGTAAGAAAGCTTCTAAACTAGACCATGTCATTATACTCGAAACATCATTCGTGCATCACCCAATGCAGGTTGCGCAATAATGGCATTCAGAAGTTCAATCTATAACAACGTACCTAGTTCTATCTCTGAGAAGAGAAACACAGGAATCTCCTAGTTCATTTCTGCAATGTCGAGGACTACAAAAACCTCGAGTAGGAAGTCCACCAACGCGCAAAAAGAATTGAACTTTTCTGACCTTGTTTGGAAATCACACACAACGCCCGTATCGAGTCAGGCGACTACGGCCCGCAACAAATGAGCAACCAGCTGGTCAAGTGCAATACGTCTCAAAACCTTATCTCCCGACTCGAGACTACGTCGAAAGGGAACTAATTAATTCGTGGCGCTCCGGTCACAAACTATATATCTTGCCTGCAACGCGCTGATCATGGGCTAAATTGTAACTCAACTACCACACCCAAAATTACAAAATGTTTTTTGATGATCAGCAGCAGCGACTTGAATTCCTCACTTAACTTCTAGAAAGAAGCAGAAACTCGCTATCCTCCCTCGTGATCACTCGCCGAGATGTCGTAAGCTCTGGTGATCTAGTTGCTCGTTGAACCTCTCTTAAATGGCTGCAGCGGTTGCACCGTAGACGCAGCTGCAGTAGCCTGGCTGGCGATAACATCGTGCATGCATGGCGCAAGTACCTATTGAAATGTTAAATCGGACAAAGAAATTAAATGCAGTTAGTATAAAAACAACCATACTTGGGGTTAAATTTTAATTGGCTTAGGGATTATATAATAAGTCAAATCGTATTAGCTTTTTTAACATATGTTTTTTTTTGTTTCTACAGCCTACTTGACATTGAATCTAAGTAGATTTTGGCTTAGGACGTCTGCAAAAATATTTGACTAATGTCCATGGGACTTTTGGCTTAGGGTGGCCATGGAACTTTTGGCTTAATTTATTTATAAGGGATTTGGCTTAAGGAATTTGTTCCAGACCCCATTATAATGGCATAGGACAGTTGGCTTAGGGTCTTTGGTGAGATATTTCACCAATTGTCTAGGATAGTTGGGTTTATTTTCCTGACCCCCCCCCCCCCCCCCCCTCCTTCCCCACCACTTTTTCAAACGGTCATGTCGCGCGGTCACTTTCAATCGAAATAAAATTCAATGGATGGTGTATGGAGGGGTTGTTCCTGTAGGGGAAAAAGGTTCAAAGAAAAAGTCTTAAAACGAAAGAGGGTAAGATTCACATACTTTATAGCTTCTGATCCAATTGTAGGTGGCTTTTTCGATTGTTTGTTTGCCTATAGAGGGCGGCCATGGCTACCACATGCCATGCCCCCACGGCCAAGTCATGGATGCGGAGCAAGTAAAAAAGTACAATGAATTGTGACCACAAACATCTCGCCCACCGCCCTCTTTCGTATCTTTTGGACGAAAATTCATGCCAAATTCCGAGGAAGGCTGGTTCAACTGGGTCATAGTAAACTGGTTCCAATAATGCTTGATCGAAAATTCATGAGCCTTGGTTTTCAATAGGGGCCCTAATTAGTGAGTAGCTAGGTCATGAGCGATGAGCCAGCAGGGAGTTACGAGGTAAAACAGGATCATGGATTTAGTATTATTTCATCTAATCATAATCCATTTTTATTCGATTTACATTCATCAGTTTTTTCATCCACAGTCATTCATGTTTATCTCTCACTATTTGACCATGGTGTGAGTTTGATCGACTATAAGTGTAACTACTCCTGAAAGATTTAGAACTTCCAGTCTACTTTTAGATAAAATTTTGGAATTGCTCAACAATTTATAGAAATCTTAAGCATTATAGAATTTCAGAGGACATGAAAAATTTCAACATGAAAACGAAAAGAGTCAACGATTGTGTTGAATGCAATAAAATCCTACACCACCTTAACTTTGAAATTTTGTTGCATGAGTTATATAAGCTTTAATATTTTTGGCTACCTACTTGAATCATGTATACAAAATTCTCAAATTTTGATCTTATTATTATGGCTATTGAAAATCTTTTTAAAGCACTTTTAAATTTAAAATTTGCTTTTTAGCTATACATAGCCAGAAAATTATAGGCTGGAGAGAAGTGTGATGGTCGCCTGCCCATAGATGAATGAATGAAGAATGAATGAACAAAATAGTTAGTCCAAATATTCACCAACAATTTTTATTTACTTTTGTTTGTCCCCCAAATAAGGTACCCCCCCCCCCCACCCCCCCCTTCCATCCATCTCTTTTGCCTTCAATGGACCACCTTTCTCCCCCTTTTGAAACACATTTTGGGTCCATGTAATACATGTTTTGGGCATGCGATGGGTGCTAGTGGGTATGTAACATGCCACCTATTAGCCTTTTTTAGTGGCAAAAAATCAACAAAAAGAAAAGAAAAAAAGTGTTGTGTGAAATTCATTGAAGATTTTTTTTAAAAAAACTACAATATTGTCACATATTGATGATGTTGTTGAGTCGATTTGTCACCTTGCACCTTTAACCCTAAATCACATTGTCAATTACAATCGTCATCGATGTAACACATGTTGCTAATTTGCATCATTTTATTTAGGTTGATCTGTTAACAACCATGTAAACAAGGATGGCTTCACCAACATAGCACAAAGGTTTAGGTATCTTATTGCCACTACTTGTGATTATTATGGATCATACCATCAATAGTGGCCACTTCTAGTAATCAATGTTAAGAACTAAAGTTACAACAAACAAAGGATGTTGACATTATAAAATTTAATGGTAGTTAATAGTGAGATGCACAAGTTTTGTCACTTGTTGAATGTGATGTGTTGTGACACAACATGATGCAACAACAACCTTTAGGAATCGAACAACACCACAACAAGTTTCAAGAGTTAAGTTACAAGTTTGAGGTATGATATTTGATTAACAAACTTTTAGTCCTAAGGTTTTTGTGTTCATGTGCTTTCAAGTTTTTATTTTTACCATTGCAACTCGTTATTGTCACCTCTATAATTCATTAGTCTATTATTTGTGAAATTGAGTTAAATTTCTTTGTTGCAAATTGACCAATCATATGAATTGAGTTTTTTTTATCATGTTGTGTGCATCTAGAATCTAGTTTTTGTTATAACATATTTGAACATCACGGCACCAATTGGGAGGTGCAAAATAAACAAAATATCATCACAACTTTTTAAGTCTTGTAGAAATCCCAATAGTGCATCTCCTTTACTAATCCTTCCCAAATTTTGATTCATAACATCTTTTGAAACAAGTTTGAACAAGACAATCCTCTATACATCTAGTAAAATGCATTGTTTGTTTTTTTTTAAAAGGTAAGAATGTTTTGAAGCCAAAGTCTAACACACTTTACAAAAACATGCAAGAAAAATGAAGGTAGTTTGGGACATGTCACATATTGGCAAAAATGAAGGTAAATTTTATATCAACAAAAGAAGTGTAATCACGCAAAAAATGAGGGAATCTACCTTCAAATAAGTTGCATAATGATTATGAAACAAGTGATTCAGGGAGGCTTGAAGGGAGAGAGGGGAAGCAATAGGCAACAATTTATCACAATATTTCATTTATTGCAATAAAGCATACTTATGCTAGAATTTGAAGTTTTGAAATCTTTTTTTTTTTCAATGTTTCCATGTTGCCTCAAAATCATAGGAGCAATTCTACCAATTGGGTAATGGCAAACTTATGTTTACACAAACAAATTATAAAAAACTAAAAATGGTTGTTGCAAATTTGAAATATTTTGCATTTTCTTATGATGAGGTCATCACAATGGATAACCTATCATGGATTTCAATCCATTGTTATGTTCAATATTAGTGTCATTGGCATATATTAATTTCTTTGGAGCAAGTCATTAAAAAAGGCAACACAAATAATTTGACTAAAGTTATCATTGAAGCTTTGGAAAACCATGCAAGTGTTTCTAATGTAGATGTTGTTACAAAACTAATGTCATTTGAAACTAATGGCGTCAATTTGATGGTTGAAACATGATCACAAACAATTGCAGTTTGAAATGGCAAGCATGTTAGTTGGACTTGAACACACTCAATCTTGATTATTTGTGTTTTGATTCCTTGGGTTTCACTATTTTTGGGGCTACATATTTACAATCCAATGGTGAGAAGATCCAAATGACTCAAGAGATTTTCACTACTATTGTGAATGATGCAAAAGAATCTTGTTTAAGAATTTAAACTTTTGAATTAATGTTTTAATTAATTTGAACAATATCCATTTGTTGGTTGCTCCTTATTTGCTTTGATACAAGTCTATCCTCTTTACAGTTGACAAATGTAGGTGTGCAATGTTCATTGTTGGTTTAGTCAAGGTTCAACAACAATAGCTTTATTTTTAACAATCGTACCTTCTACTCATTGTAATGTTTGAATACCCACTACTATTAAAGTAAAATGGATCGTAACAATGTAGACAACAAATTAGATGTGTAGATTAATAGGGACTTATGAAAACATTCTGTTGTTACAATTTGATTATGTTTCAATCTAGTTTTGATAGGATTTGAATTTTTTTCAATTCAATTTTAGAGGAAAAGGCAAAGCCTTTTAATGGAGGAAGAAGAAAAAATAGACAATAGTAAAAGAGGAGTTTTTTTTAAGAGATTGTTGTTAGAGCTTAAAACAAAGTTTCTCTTTGTTTTATGGGATAGATGTTAAACATTTGTAAAACATTTTGAAGAATACAAAAAATTGTTCATGCGTTTTTGTTTGTAATGTGTTACTATAGTATTTTTTTTGTAGTTTTATTAAAAGTACATAATTAATGTAAGAATTAGTACTTACCATTTCATGACCATCCTTAGGATGAATTTAAGGGAAGGAAATAATTTTTAAGGTTTTGTTGAATGATTTTTTATTACCTTATTCTTTAAAGAATTATAGGTTTGAAATATGTTAATTGAATTTTTGTAGGTTCTTAATCATTACTTTAGGACTATTATTTGAAATGGGGTAGTTGTTGTAAAGGATAAAAATTTGAAAAAGTTGTTGAAAATATTTTTTAGAAATGGCATACATGTTTTGGATGGTTACAAAGAAGTTACAATGACAATCAAATCAAATAGTGAATCAAGATATTGAAGTTATTGATGATATGTAGAATGAATCACATTTTTAGTAGAAATAGATGTAATTTTCAACCTTAATCTGAATACAAAGTCTAGATCTACATATGTCACACATAAAGGAATGACTTATAAATATAACTCTTATAATAGAAATAATGATTTCAAAAGAATCATTTATTAAAAAGACATAGAAGTAACCTAATCACCGAGTTTGATCTTTTGTATAGGGATGAGCATTGGGAGTAGGCCCAAAGCAATGGGCAAAAAACGTTCCAAAACATACAACTACAAATATAAAGCAATGGACATAAAGAAGAACATAGGTGCACTTAACAAATCTTGAGCATCTAAATTTGCAAAGTTCAAAAATTGACTTGATAAATTTTAAGGAAGATCAAGGATGAGATCTATAATAAAAAAATAAATAGAGTTTTGATTTAGCAATCTACTTCACCTCCATACAATCAACTAAAAGAAAAATGGGAGGAAGTTATGGACAATGATGAGGTTGGATATGCCTGACCTGTAATCAAAGAAGTTAATACACAAAGAATTTGTATGTGTGAATAATGTGTTCAATTTGAACCATTATACCAATTCTAGGAATAAAATTAGATTATTAACATTGGTTCTTTGACCATATTAATATTTAAAATTGAACCAATAATATTGGGAGGAATTCATAATGGAACTAGAACAAGGCGAGTCATTTTTTGAACATTTGTACATTATTACTTAGAAAATGAGTGTGGCATAGAGAAGCCTGTAATTTGGACAAGATACCATAACCTGACCTTGTTCAATGTAATTAATGTTATTAAAAAGGACACCAAATAAGTTGTCATCTATTTATTGAAACATCTATTAAACAAGGATTTGCCACACATGTCACAAAGTTATTGAATCATGGAATTATGGTCAAATTATCACCAAAAGGATTTATGTTAACAAAAATATTTAATTAAAAGCCACATGATCAACCACAACAAAAGAGACCATTGCAAGAACATAAACTTCAATAGTGAATCACGTACTATAGATGACATGTGGGTGAAAGCATGAAATAAAAAGCCATGAAGTGTGGATAGTCCTTAAAACTACTATTTTTTGAATTTTTGAAAAATCACCACAGGAACATTGTATATCAAAAAAAAATTAATTTTTTAATTAAGTTTTTTTACTTTCAAAGTTGCAATTACAAAATTTCCATGAAAATTATCTATTTAAAACACTCAAAAAAAGCATGTGGACATGTGGTTTTTTTGTTTGAAAGGTTTTTTTTCCTTATCCAATGTTCACCAAATTATTTCAATTATTTTATGAACTTTAATATTCCACAAAAAGGGATCCATGTGTTCAAAAAATTCAAAAAAAAATATTCATACACCTTTTCAGATTCTAATACTCAAACATCCTTAAACATTATTATAGTTTTAAATTTGTAATCATGGTTTAAAGTGAAATTATATATTTGACTATAATGTAAGGTTTCATGCATAAACAATTGAGTTTTTATCATGTTATATGTCATATTTGGCCTCAAATTTGATATTCAATTTGAAAAATATGTGAAAAATGCAATATAAGCTCATAGAAAATTGCCAAGTGGAAAATGCAATTCTTGAAAAAGATTTTAACCTTGGCACGATTAGCTATTTATTTCATATTTTCACCCATGTCTACCATATTCTACCTAATTGGTTACATTTAACAATAATATCAACATGAGCAAGGTGTTTTTATTGAGGGATTAGTAATCAATTGAAATGAAGTATTATATTAAATGGGCTGTCCATGTATCACAACCAATAAGGGGAGCCCATGACTTGAGCTCCACAAACAAATGGGTGTTAACCTAATCTATCAACGAACAATATCTTACCTATAAAATGAAGTACCTAACATGACTATTGATGCAATTGTTGATATTACATCAATACGAAAAACTCAACATGATGGGTATGGAATGGTGAAAAAGACAAGAAGTAAAGGTGGAGGTGTGCATGGAACTATGAGCAAAGGGAATCAAGACTTCAAACCAGTAACTTTCAATTTGATTGGTAGTACCAAAACTATCCATGTCTATGTTACAAAGGTAGGACACACAAATATTGCATTTTCAATATTTATAGCTGAAGTTAATCATTGGAGTATACCTAGATCATTACCTATGGGAATGCCATTGATATCAATATTTGTGATATTCATAAAACCATTAGATTTGGGAAGAGGACCTTTAAAGCCTTCATGATTTCTAGTTAGAGCATTAGTGTAACATGTGGAACCCATTGTACAACCTTATCAAAGGCCTTTAAATCATCCAAAGTACAAAAAGGACACAGATTTGGATGCACATGTTTGGGTGTTCAAAGTGGTTATCAAGGCTAATAAGGAAACAATAAATGAAAAGATAGTCAAAATTTTCATCTAACTTTTAAAGATACATTATATAAATACGAAAATAACTATATGAAGAATTATCCCAACTGTAGTTTCCTAAAATTAGAACATGCATTTTGTAAAAGGTATTACAATGTTAAAAAATGATGAACAAGTTTATAAGTAATTGAAGAATCTCAAATAAAAATAAAAATGAGTGGGTGAAGGTGTATTGTGAATAATTGTTGAAGTTGGCAAATGGTTTGCAAAGTCCCACTACTAATAATTTTTTTAGCACAATGTTTAAATTTGGACTACACTCATATTTACATATTACTATAGCCAAAATGAAGTGGTATTACATTGCAACAACATAAGGAATCATTGTTATTTTGTAAAAAAAAAAATTAGAAACTAAAATTATAATTATTTGTCGATTCCTAAAACCATAACTCCACAACAAGATATGTGGCCAAAGAATGGCCAAGCATGTATTCTACCGATTGTTATCAAACCAACCATATGGAGAGGTGTAGTCCTAAACATAGAAAAAGAGGAAATTCCAATACAATTATGGCATAAACAATAGCCCAAACTACAAAACCACAAAAACCTTTAAAATATCCTTGCCATATTTATGGTGTGATTGAACATAAAATGGTCAATTGTCCCCAATTTAGTGAGATGCAAAATATCTTTAAGGACAAATTGGGTAAGATAATATAATTGAAACAAGTAGTGGAATTGAAAGTACCCACAACCTCAGTCAACATGGTGGATGCAAATGCATCCATTATTAAAAATAAAGTTACAAAGGTATGTGCATTTAAAGAACATAAGTCATGAAAAACTAAGAGTCTTATAGATTGGGTGGAAGAGGAATGGTTGAAAAAATCATCTGTTAACATAATTCAACATATGTAAATAGTTAATTTACCAATAGAATCAACCCCCAAGTTAAATATATAATTCAATACTAAATGGGCAAGTTTGCTTCATGTTGCAAGATTAACAAAACTAGTGAAATCACAAGAAGTAACGTTGTTTCCACATAGGTTGATATCCATGGAAGAAAATTTCCAAGATATTAATAAACACATGCTCATTAATAGAAAACCATGGCCTTTTTGTTACTAACACCATGATTAAAATGACTACAAAGTCAAAGTTAATTACCTGATCTAATTGATTTTGTTCGATGTAACTATCATGAAAAGTTATGACTAAAAAAAAGCATTAATATAGTCACATCAAACAAGGATCTAGACATGTGGCATGTGTGGCACCTACGTGGAATTGTCTGTTCTAAATGAAATGACTAATATGATTGAAAATAGTCATGCAAGCTTGATTGAATGTGATTACATCAAAACCTTTTGATGATGTGACAATATTAATTAGTTATATTAAATTGAAAACACATTAAACATATATTTTACAAACTAAAATTATAAAAAGATGAAAATATGGTTTTATCATCAAGTTATCAAATTTTATCTTCAATCCTTCATAATAAATTCGAGGATTCATGATCAACTGAAACCTTCTACTTTACTATATTATGAAATTATTTAATAAAAAATCATAAATCATGTGAATTATATGTACATGACTTGTGCTTGACTATTTGAACCAATGATGAAAGCAAAAGATGAAATACACTTGAAGTTCATATGGAATTAAAAAAGGCAAATTATTTCAAACAAATTAAACCACAACAAAGGCATAAAATGAAAGTTTTTCTTTGACATATTATCCATCATAGTCGAACTTGAAACAATCAATGTTGTTCCAAATTATCTAAAGAAAACATGGTCAATGACCACCTTACATAATTGTAGGTTAACTATCACTATTAAAGGTTGTTGCATATCAATCAACATTTGTTCCATTGTCTTCCCCCCCTCATTAGGCAACACATTAGCCACCACATCTATTGTTGCAACATTAACACCTCTTACAATTGTGGCAGGTTGAACTAATTCTTCAATAGATATAGGAGCTTGTAAACTTATGTAATCATCCTGAAGTCTAAACGTATCAAGTTCCATAGGGTCAATTTGAATCATTTATATTACTCCTCATCCTTGAGGTTCTTTCCATAATACTACCTTCCACCTTTTTTTTCTTAAATCATTGGAAAAAAAACTTATTCTACATGTAAGGGAAAAGCAAAATGACTAATCTGAAATGGGAATAAAAGAAGAAAATTTTATAAGAATGAAACCATATTCATCTGCTTGATTTCTTGCATTATTCCAATTGTAATTTGCTTTGACCCAAATGCATAGTAACACAATGGTGTTGAGTACCCTATAATTCAATTCAAGTATTTCTTCAACCCAACCTACATATTCCAACTTGGCAAGAATTGGCCTTTGATCATTCCAACCCAATATGCATTTTTGTTAAAAAAAGTTGCAACTACACCATAATCACTTGTGGTTAAATGTTTTTCTACACTTAAAACACAAACGTGGTTGCCATAAACATACATGGCATGATATGACATGGCTTCCAATGTTGGTGCCTTGGACATGTACACCATATCTTTATCAATTTTGTCCCCATTATTGATAGTTGATGAAATGGAAGTCTATATCTATGTAGGAAATGGGGGCAATGGGGTAAGGTCATCTAGGAACACAACATTTTGTGCTCTAGGCTGACCTTGAAATGATAATAAATCTTTCTTATCTTGATTCTAAATCCCAACTTCTTGAAAATACTTCCTACTAGTACAAAATATTACCAATTACATAAGATTCCAATTTGGAAACATTAATTTGGAAAATTGTGTTCCTTAAATCATTGAAATATTCTTGCAACATAAAAGTTAATAAAAACATGTAACATCGAAGAACACATTACTTGTCCTAGTAGCCATTAATTCTACATTTTAGAACACAAAGGAATGAGCCATGTCCCAAAGTTCAACGAAGATAACTCGTGGATGCCCACCACCTTCAAACACTTCATCAAACATTGATGGATCTTCTTTGTCATCCCAACCCTACGCCTTGTGGTTTAAGGTACATCCATTGTGTATGCACTGGACCACAAAATTCCAACTCCTCCACTAAATGAACTAATAAATGTGTCATGACATCAAAAAATGATGGTAGAATTTCCTTCTTTAGCAAAACTAATGTGATTGCCACATCATGTTTCAACTCCCCTGTTATTGTTGGCTCCACACCCTTGACACAAACTCTTTTAAAAACACAACGCAAACAAATGATGGCCATCCTGCAATACTTTGTCATAAGATGTCGCAAATATAGAAGTAATATTTCTTGCATCATTACATGATAGTCATGTGACTTCATTCCCTTCAAATCCCCATCCTTAATTCTTTTCTTCAATGAAGAAACATATTTTGCAAGTGTTTTCAAATTTGCGACAATATGGACAAACCTTTCCTTTTCTTCATATGTTAACACATGTGTGGCTATTGGTTTTATGAACCAACTTGCAACTTCGTGTAACCACAAATGTTGCCATATGCCACAATCCTTGAGGTCTTCTTGAACTACTGATGTATCCTTGGTGTCAAATATAATCTTCATCACATTTTCACAGAATTTTTTTTCACAATGCTTCACACATTTAAAGTGTTGTGAATTAACAAATTATGGCCAACAAACAATTATACTAGCCATGAACTAAAATTAAACAAAGACAATTGATTGTCATAGGAAACATATAATCAAATTATAACTTAAACGGACACAACTTGCTTCAAAAATTATGTTTCACACAAAGAAAATTAGATAGTATACATGTGGAAATTTTCAACTCCAATGTGGTAGTGTTTAATTTGACTACAATGACTAGAGATGATTGGAATTATAAAAATTTGACTCATATATGATTGAATTTGCTACTTTCTAATGATGTGGCAAGAAACCCTAGCCTAATTCCTCCTATTTTCTGCATTATTGGTAAACACCATGATGAATTCAATTTCAATGTTTAGGTTAGAGAATTACACTCACCTCCTAGTATGGAAGTTTGAACATGATGTTATGTTGCTTAATGCCATGATTGTGTATAAGGTCAAATTTTTAATTGGGCCTATTTCTAAACACTTGTAGCCATGCTTCTCACTCCTTGCCCCACTTTATGGTATTTGTTGTAGTCACACATATGGGTGTAGCTTGATTATCTATGGCCCCATTAAAGGCACCTTGAGCTTCCCTCCATAAGGATGGTTCATTGGAAAATAGCAACAACTCCCCCAATATATTACCTTCTTAAGTTTCTTGGAAGACTAAGATTCTATAATTGGCCCACAAGGTGGGCATCCCACCAAACCTTTTGTCATACATCTTGTAAATAACCCTTAAGCAAGAAAGTCATGTATGCTCCACATACACATAACCTTTAAATTAAATGTTGCCCCCTAATGTGCATCATATGTTTTAACATTTGCCCACAACACTTGCAATTTTTCAATAAGAAGCTCCAAATACACATCCACATTGGTAGATGTGACAAATTCCTTGTCAAGAATGAGCAATGCCAACATTTAAAAATAACATTTAGTCACCAGCCAAGGGGGCAAATTGTAGTTCAACAAAATGACCGGCCATGTAGAATGGCAAGAATTCAAATCTTATGAAGATGGTGGAATGCATGGAGGATCCTAGTTTCACAAGGGTGAAACTAGAAGTGAATCACCCAAAAATAGAATGTTAACCCAGGTAATAAGAATAAGGGTTGAAACAAACAAAAGTGGGTTTAGTGCAAGTTGGGGCTTCATAATGACAATGAAAAGCTACACATTAATAGTTTTGGCCAAAATGTAATCACTTTATTTATAACCACATGCAATTATTAGTCATTTGTGACTACCTTTGGACATTTTTGTAATTATTTTTTGTGTTGGTCATATTTGTGATTACATTACAACTACTTTGCAACTATTGTGGTTTTCATCCTTTCATGTGAACAACATTTAGTTTGGTTTGCATCTAAAAAAAACAACTTATGTCCCATTAGTTACAAACACGACCAATTTAGTTTCAACCTTATGAGTATGCAAAGGTGTATTTTGTGTGTCGTAAGGGGTATAATTGCAGTTACAAATATAACATATACTAATATATTTGAATTTTAAAATGTATACTTTGAATGTATATGAATGATCATATTACATGTGTATTCAAAGATTATTATTAACATTAAATGGCCATTCTATTATGGATACACTATGTATATATTTTGAGTATATTAAAGTTTTATGTAAAATATTTACCAAATATATTGTGGCCATATTACAAGTTTATCCAAATTGTTTTATTTTTGTATTTACTTGTATTCATTACCTCATAATAAGAAAAAAATTAAAATTATTTTTCATAAAAATTAAGAAATAATAATATTTTATTACATAATGATGATGATGACATTAATATGAAAAAAATAAAATGAAATCATTTTTATTATTATTATTATCAAATACTTATATTTATAATTTTACAATCTAAAAAATTTGACAAAATAATAAAAATATGACTGAAAAATTATATCCAAAACTAATTAATACCTATAATGATAATATATAATAAAGAAATATTATTTATTTATTTATTTACATTAATAACTGAAATTATTTCCAAAGGACTAGTGCAAATATTTAAAATTAAAATTTTATTTATTAAAAAATTTGTCATTTATTATAAAGGCCATAATAGCTAACAAGTGCCATAATAATATAATTAATAATAATAAAATAGCTAATTTAGGCTACTTATAAATTACAAATTATAAGCAATCAATTATTAAATATTACTACATTATAATCATTATTCGAATAGTTATTATATAGTTTCTAAATTTATAATCTATAATTAATAATTAATAATTATTATTTAGTCAATGATAATATCTATTTATGAAAAAAGGTTGTTTGTTTATTTTGTTATGTTTGTATTAATGAAATCCACCAAACCAAGATGCTTCATATTGCATTCTTAGACTTTTTTAAAAGCTCTTGAGAAGGAGGGGTGCATTGGCTTGGTTTCATGGTGTTTGGACTTGTAGTGTAGAAGTTTTTGAATATTGAATGATTTATTCTAAAAATTAAATTAAAATTGTAGCCAAAAATTCTGAAAGAATTGGAATGTGGTTTTGGTGTTGCTCGAAAGATCTTGATGAGCAAGATTTAATGGAATTTATTTGGTAAAATTTGGAATCAAAATGTGGGAGATATTGATTTTTAAATGACTTATGCACTTGAAATTTCAAATAAATTTCAAAAAATTAGGTCTTGGAAGGAAAAATTAGTTGAGGATGTGGTAACACTTGGGCCAATGGCATAGGCCATACTACTACATTATTGAAATATTTTTTTATTTTAAGATTATTATTATTATTTATAATTATTATTGTAATGAATAATAAGGAAATATAATAAATTAATATATAGAGAGAGAGAAATTATTTTCAAAGGAAAAAAATAAATATATTAATATAAATATTATTATTTATTATAACAGTTCATAAATAAATATAATAAATGAAATAGTAATATGAATAATAAAAATAAAATAGTTTGGCTTGGCTACCAACTAACTACAATAATAGTTCAATTAATGTTACTATACTTTTTAATATCTATTTGTATACTTAATACTACCTAAAATAATAATGGTAATAAATATAATTAATTAATTAGCCTAGGCTAGGCTATCTATTAATTATAGTATTAGAGTTTTTAAAATTATTATTTAGTATTTATTTATGAAGGAAGGTAGTTTGTTTTGTTTGAAATCCATCAAATCAGGATGTTTCATATCGTGTTTTTGGTGTCTTTGGAAAGCTCTTGGTGAGGAAGGGTGCACAGTTTTAGTTCCATGACATTTTGACTTGCGATGTAGAAGTTTTTGTTTATTGAATGATTTTTTCATTGAAATTTTAATTAAGTTGTAACTAACATTTTCAAAGGAATTGGAATGTGTGCCTTTGGTGTTATTTGAAGGATCTCGATGAATAGAATTTAATGGAATTTATTTGGTAAGATTTGGATTCAGAATGTGGGAAATATTTGTTTTTGAAATGATTTTTGTTGTCAGAGATTCAAATTAATTCCAAAAAACCAAAAATTTGGAAGGAAAAATCAATTAAAGACATGGTAACTTCTCCGCTCAAGGATGTGCAATCCATACTACCTCCTCACAATGGCAACCCTTGTAGTTAACCAAATATTCCTCATTTTTGCCCTATGTAAAATATGCCTTTGATTTCCATTGTAAGCTTATGTTTAATGACATTTACATTTGGTCACATTTGTCTTTGTTCATTACATAGAAAAAAATTTAGTTTCAAGACATCAAAAAGTCGAATGTGCCACAAAATTAATTAATAATTTTATAACATACAAATTTGGGTGCAACTTATGTAAACTTTCATAAGGCTTCACATATTTGGAAGTGAAATGTGGGGCTAGTTCATTGGGCATTTTAAAATCCCGAATGTTTAACCACACGTGCTGCCCAACTTCAAATTCCATGTGCCTTCATATTTTATTGACATATTTTCTTACACATCCTTGAGTGGAGAAGTTAGAATTCTTGTGCATGAATTTGCAAATCATGTTCTATTTATGAAAAGGGGATTTGAACTATAAAGCCCAGTTCAACATTATTTAGCACATTTAAAACCCTTGTTTGACATGGAAACTTCCAAATTAAAATCAAAGTAGACTTCAAGAAAATAAGTGAAGGCTACAATGGAAAATTGATAACATAAAGAGAAAACTCTAGCAGAAGGCACATTGGTTTAAAACAAAAAAAACATCATAATTGGTCTCTTTTGGTGAAGAAAAAGCGAATCCCACCATTATGAATCAAAAGGAGAAAAGTGGCAAAAGTGCTCAAGGGCGGTAACATCAACAAAAATCTTGACATCTCTAAAGTGAGGGAGAAAGACATGCCTTTCTAGGCAAACTCTCAATAGTGGGAGAAATGTCCTCAAAGGGCATCAAAGCAACAAGTGTACAATGAGGCCATAGTAAAAATTAAACAAATCCCATGGTGGAAAGTAATATTTATTTTCTCTTTTATTTTATTTGCTAATTTATACGGCGTCATCATCCAGCCATCAAATCTTTCAGGTTAAATTGTTTTCTGAAATCCAACGGACGACATGGTTCGCCGAAATCGGACGTATGGAATATGAATTCTTCTTCTGCCGCTCTGTTTGTCCAGCTCTTCGGTTTTTAGGGTTTGGAGCTCTAGGGTTTGGAGATCGGATTGGGAGAGTCCGTTAGTCAGTCATTCGGGCACGGAGATTGTCACGATGAGGTCAGTGAATTGAAACATCAGAGCTGTTAGATACAGAAGAAAACCAGTTAGTCCCAAGAGGAGTTTGTTGTTCTTGTTGTCGCTGCTGCTTCTGTATGAACTTGTTGTCTCTGACCTCCTGTTGATGAAGGTGTGGTCATTCAATTCAACTGCATAAAGACGTAAGATGTGAATTCTTTTTTCTTATTTTTTGGGTGATGTTTTTTGTTTCTTGTAAAAAATTTGTTTCTAGGCATCTATTCTGCTGAAGACGGGATTATTGCAGTTGAAAGTCTTGTGCCATCTTTCTATTCGTCTAAGTAATTCGTTCAAGGAGCTATATGTTTTGCATTGCAAGATTTTGTTACCTGTTTCTAAGTAGTAAGGATTTTGGTCTAGATCATGGTGTGGAGTGTGGTGGCTTGGTTTTAATTTTTTCTGGTTTGTTTGCGTGTGTTGTGGATGCGAAAAAGATGAAGATAGAGAGGGAAAAGCATGCGTGAAGAAATGAGTGGTGCAGGCGACTATGTGCATTTCAAGGCCCATGTGCCCCTCCATCGTATCCAGGTAAGCGTGCACTTGTGTCCTCATTTGAGAAACTGTTGCTGCGGGCATTAATCTTTTTCTTTTGATAAAAGCACGATCCCCGTTGAATCTTGTCTTAAGCACAGCATGTGATTTTTCATACACGAAACTAGAAAATAAAGTCTTGTAAGGTGGCTGCTGGGTTCTGGGGTTGCAGATTGGATCCAATGGAACAAAGCACTGGCGCTATTATGACTTTGGCCCTAAGTCTGTGCCACCTCTCGTCTGTCTCTCTGGTATTGCTGGCACAGCTGACGTCTTCTACAAACAAATCCTATTCCTTACTGCAAAGGTATGTGAATGTCATGTCAAGCTTCATGCTTTTAGGCTTTAGGCATTCAACTGCTGCATAGCTAACTTTGTTGTACATGACTCAAATTGTTAGGAATTGTTGGAGTTTTCCATTCTTGATGGAGTCAGAATGTCTCCTATTAAGAGAACTCTTGTAAGATTTTCAGGGAAGGCAATAGTGTGGTAATGTTCTCTTGGATGCTGCAGAACATTATGAGAAGCTCTAGCCCATGGGGAGTTCATGCATGTAGGAAGGGACTTAGTGCACATTACTCTCTCTATCGGAGTAGGATAATGGAAAACAACACTGGTGCACACAATTTGCATACACTGCCATTTTTCAGTACACAGAAGTGACCATTGCATGCAAGTTTATTGTTGATGCGAGTTGTTTGAGTGAAAACAGGGCTACAGGGTGATTGCAGCAGATGCACCTCCGATTTGGACACACCAGGAGTGGGTCTCATCCTTTGAGAAATTTCTGGATGCCCTGGGGGTGCACCATGTATGAATCTCACTAGCTGAGAAGAGAGGGGTTTAGGCTGCAGAGATATTAGGAGAGGCCTAGGTGTTTGTCTTTCACTGACCGATGCATTCTTAGTAGCCTTGTGCCAACTTTGCAGATGTTGTATACTAATACAAAAAGAGAGCTGACTTGGGAGATTGTGACATTGCAGGTACATCTGTATGGAACCTCATTGGGAGGGTTCTTGGCACAGCTTTTTGCACAATACCGCCCTCGTCGTGTTAAGTCATTGCTGCTCTCCAACACATTTGTTGACAACTGGGCATTTGAAGCAACCATGCCATGGGCATCTCTGTGAGTGTGTTATTTCCCTCACGTTCCCTAACCCCAGCATTGTCATTTGTGTGAACTAGAATATCAACTGATCTATAGTCTGTTGCTGTACAAGAGAAAGCTTTGTTCCTGGTTTTTCGGTGATGGCTGTTCCTTCGCATGTAGGTTAGTTGTGATTGACATCCTTTAGTTGAAGAGAAGGATCAAGTTACTTTCCCCGGTGTCAGTTCATCTGTAAATGAGCCTTGTAGACATGATTACAACCTCTCAACAATTCTTACCCTCAGTCTAGGCATGAAATATGAGGGTTATGTTTCTCTATCATCTGGTTTTAGACCCTCTTCTAGTCTGACCTGCTTATGGCTGATGACTGTCTTTTGTGGTTGGTTGGCAGCATAAGTTGGACACCAGAATTTGTCTTGAAGCGTTATGTTTTGTCAGGGATTCAAGATGCACCACAGGAACCTTTAATTGCTGATTCTATTGACTTTGTTGTGAATCAGGTACATTTCTCCAAGCCACACACACTTTTGTCCAGTTACTGGCCTACTTTTTGCATCTTTTCTTTTTTTCCCTCCACGTCGTGGCTGTGAGACTAGAGGAACTAGTTATGAGGCTTAGAAGGTTTCCAGGCTTGGGACCTGATGTATCAGCGATCCCTTTTGGAAAACTGTCTACTGGGAACAGGAGATACTAGAGCTTTATACTGAAGGTTGCCATCTGCACAGCTGGAGTCATTGTCAAGAGAAGAGCTGGCATCACGCTTGACTCTGAACACATTGCCAGCAGCAGTTGGCCAGATCACTCTACCTGATGCAGGAGTCACCATCATGGATGTACGTTCTTTTCCTTTTATGTATATGAGGTAGAAGAGAATTTCTCTGCAGTACCCTTTCTGTACATATTGATAAAGAAGTGTATGTAGGTTTTGTCAGCATTGGAGGTTAATTGGTTGCTAAGTTCAGCTCAGGGTGGCTTATATTGCAGACAAATGATTACTGCGCAGTCCCTTCAGTTCTGAAGGCAAAAGTGAGTGCGCGCTATCCTGGAGCACGTGGAGCTTTCCTCAAATCAGGTGGTGATTTTCCCTTTCTTTCACGTGCAGATGAGGTCAATCTTCATGCACAGGTATAAGTGCGCTCCTTTCAACACATAGTGACTTCTGCACTAGTTCCTGATATATAGAGACAAGATTGCTGAGGTCAGTTTGGTTTACAATTAGTGGTAATAGAGTGATGGTAAGATATGTGATCTTTTGGCACCTGCTCCTGCACATATGTGATGCTATTTTCATATGTTTCCTTTTGGCATCTGGCTTGCCATTGCTTGAGCACATACACAAAGGAATAAAAAGCCTCTTTGATTCAATGCCCTGGGTTTGCATCCACTAGCATGTGAAACTCAGGTGAAAGATGCTCTTGCTGGGAAGTGTCAGGACCAGCATAGTGAATGGAAGTCATGTTACTGGGATGAATGCAAGAGTTAGCTGGACACACAGTCAGTTGTCAGGGCTACTACTCTCACTAAGTGAGTAGAGAGGATGAGTCAGCAACTTGTGCCGGATAACTAGCTCCTGATCTAGTTCTAATATTAGTCTTCCTGTGCAGCTGCACTTGCGACGGGTTGGAATTGAAGGGCAACCGCAGCTGACATTGAAGAAGCCCACATCTAAAGATAGAATGAGTGGTTCTTCTAGCAGTGAAGAAATTATTGAAGGGGACAAGGATTTTAAAGGTAAACGTGTTGGGACTGACCCAAGATGGGTTGGAGTCAAAGGGCAACAGCCCACACTCAAGAACCCCACATTCAACAACAGAAGCAACATTTCATCTAGCACTGAAGAGGTTTTTGAAGTGGGCAAGGATTTACAAATTCAGGGTGTTGGGAGTCATACAAAATGGGTTGGGGCTGAAGGGCAATTGCATTCCACACTGAAGAACCCCACATTCAATGCCAGGAGCAAGAGTTCATCTGGTAATGAAGAAATTCTTGAAGGGGATGATGATTTTGAAAGGAAGGGTGCTGGGGGTGACCCATTGCAGAATTTGCGCTTAGTCCATCCCTCTCCAGGAGATAATGGATTCATTCCAGGAGTGGGGCTCTATTGAGCTCTTCGAGGATCTCTGTGGCAACAGAGTGCTCCAAATCTGTGTCACTGATGTTGGCCATCAAGTTGTGGCTGAATCTGGAGACCTGTTATCTTTGTTTGTTTCCTTCTTGCTCATATCTGAGGTGCCATCAATGATTTGTCAAGCCCCATAGGGGCTATTTCTGGTGGCATGTTTTGCAGGTATTTGTTGTTGGGGGCACCAGTCATGTTTCTCAGGGGTCTCCTCCTGGGTGCATTTATTATGATGAGCCCATGCTCCCTCCTGTGCATAAGGAGTGTAAGTTTTGTCTGTACAAATACAGATGCATGTTGATCATTTGAATGATCCTTCAGTCCTAATTTTTAAAGATAAAATGGATTAATCTGAAATTTGGCATCCAGTAAAGTTTCAAGCATTTGGTATCATGGATCTGATCTGTAATATTAATAAGTCTTATTGTCATTTTACATTTTTGATGATGTCTCACCATGCTGATTTCTTTACTGGAAAATTATTGTTAGTTTTTGTGTCTGTCACTTCTAATAGCTTGCCAAATCTGGTTGATATTCTTCAAAGTTTTTGGTACAGGCATGGTCAACAAGGGCTATCATTGGGTAATGGCTTTGGCCTTCACACCAACATCAAACAAAAACCACGAGAAATGATATAACCACATATTGTGGTTAGGTGTGTTGATAGATTAAAAAAACTGACAAAAAAAAGGACAGCTAACTGGTCCCAAAGATTGTGCCGACCAAAAGGAAGAGCGTTGATTCAGGACTCGAAACAAGAAGCAAATGATCAAAGTGGGCACATACAGTAGTCATTCGATTAAGTCCGCATTTTTTTAAGTCTGCATTGCGGATAAGTCCGCATTCTGTAGGGCTAAAAATGCGGATCAACATATACGGAAGTGTTTATTGTGATCGTGTAAATCCAATGGAAACCCTGCCCATGCAAATCTATGCAACGTTAATTGCACATCGTAGCAAAGATGGCCCATAAACCAGATCTAATTCCTACAATCAAGACATGTTCACACTTGTAGTTGTGACATGTTTTGGTGTTACACTATACCTATTCAAAGAGATGAGCAGTATAGGGCTAAGTCCGCAACATTCGGATAAGTCCGCATTAGGACGCCCAGATCAAGGTGCGGACTTAACCGAATGACTACTGTAACAAGGCTTGAATCTTAGCCAGCAGCCCATGATTAAAGACTAGTATTTTATTACCTATAATTATGTTATACTTAGCAGACCCACATTGTTATACAAAGGATGTAATCTATATATTTATAATCACATTATTATTCATATAATGTGAGTTCATTACTATGGATTCAATTGAAGTTTTATTTATTAAACATAGGATGCTTTGGCAATGGACATGGTTGCCGTCAAAACTCCATGTGGCACTCACCTGTTGAAACTCTGGCGACAGAGGCACAAAGTACTTAAGTACACCGGCATGACTGACCTACTCCACCGTGGTCCAGTTTCCATTATGTGGCATCGTCTAATTGGCAAAGTTATTCGCAGAGGCTTTGCGACAGCTGGGTTGCCAGGTGTCTAGTCAGACTGCCAGGTGGCAGATGCAAAGCCCAGGCTCTTTCCCCTGCCCTGTGGAAGCCCCTTGCCATTTTGCATGCAACACTCTTAGAGGTTCGGAGATCAGTCGTTTGTAAATAAGTAGCAGCAGCAGCAGCAGTAGAATTTGCATCAAGTATTTGCTTCCGTGGCTTAAAATCGTAAGGTTGTTTCTTTTTGTAGAGAGAATTTCAGCTTTTAGAACTCTTATCTGACTGAAATTTTTGCATCCGTTTTCGGATCTGTTCTTGGGTCTTGGGTTTTGGGTTTTTGGAACTGTGTGGGTTTGGCAGCTAGGGGGAGCTTGCTGCTGCTGCTGCTGCTGTTGCTATTTGGGAGCAAGGGAGCTATTTGGGTGTGAGCTGGAAACGTCGAATACATACAATACAAAACCTTAAAAAAATATCATGAGTTCAGAGGGAGTGACACAGAGGGGTGGTGGTGGAACCAGGGATGGAGCTCCTCCAGTGCCGGATGTGACGGACAATAAGTATATGGAGAAGAGTTACAGGAAAGCTGCGGAAGTGATGAAGAAGCCGGGAGTACCCAGTTTGCTGATTGCGGTGGCCATTCCTTTGATTGCGGGTATAATTGTTGGGCTTGTGTATAGTCCGAGTGGAGCTTGGTACTCGCAGCTGGAGAAGCCTTGGTGGAATCCTCCGGGTTTCCTTTTCGGTGCAGCGTGGAGTGTACTGTACCCAGTGATGGGACTAGCTTCATGGCTGGTTTGGGCTGATGGTGGTTTCCAGAAACAAGGATATCCTTTGTCTCTCTATGGAGCCCAGCTGGTCCTCAACTTGGCATGGCCTGCTCTCTTCTTCGGAGCTCACTGCATTGGACTTGCACTTTTGGATATCATCATCCTTACTATTGTGGTTACCTTCACCGTCTTCGCCTTCCAACCCGTCAACAATGTTGCTGCTAACCTCTTGAAGCCTTACCTGGCGTGGATCGTCTTTGCTTCTGCTCTCACCATCAGCATCTACATCAAGAACTTCGGCTCCAAAGGAGCAGCGGCTGCTTCATAGGAGAGCACATAGAGTAGGAAAATCCTGATCTATAGCTTTGAAAATCTGTGAAGAAAAAAAGAAAAAATAAACAGACAATCATCCGCCATGAATTAATATCAAGCTTGGTTTTTGTACATGGTGTGTGATCTTGTAGTAAATGTGAGATGTATAGAAAAAATGTGTATAGTAGTGGTAGTGCGAGTACTACTACTGTAGAGGAGGAGAATATTGCCATGTTTTGAAAAAAAACTTGGGTTAAACTTGGGTTTCTTTTTCTTCTTTTTCCATTGGACAAAAAGGGAAAGTTGTGTCTTCTTTTTATCTGGAGTGCATTTTAAAGTTGGCAGACGGAAACGATGGATTGATGTGTTTTGAAAACAGAGCCAGTTTGTGGAACTGAAATTTGACATGATAGGCATGTTTTGAAACCGTACCAATTTGTACCACCTGTGTTTGAAATGGTGTTGAAATTGGTATGATGCAATGTTCTTCTATTCAGGCAATTTTTTTAATACTCTGTTGGAGCTGCCTGATTTTTTTAACCAATAATTTTGCCAAAAAAACAAGAGGGAAATTTTGGTTTTCGAAGAAATAACGCCAACTACCCTCAAAAGTTAATCACCAATGTATTATTGTTACGAGAAAACTGGGGGACAGGTCTTTTCTCCAAGACCTAATTGCTACCTACTCCTACTTCACAAAATACTTGCCACCTACTCCTTCAGAAAATGTTTGCTGCTTACTTCTACTTCAGAAAATTGCGAGTGCCTCCTAATCCGACTTTGACAAATTGGGGGAAAAAAAACACTGGGTATGAAATTTTTGAAACACAACAAAAATAAGTAATGAAATGCTTATAGCAACAGAGAAAACTACTGAAATTGGGGAATTGTGTTTATGGCAATAGAAACAGCTATTCAAATTGTTATCATACTTATTATAGCAACAAAAAAAAGTTACCTTCAACCAGGCTTTGTGTATTATTATATGGGTCAAACAGAAAGACAAAGTGCCCCAAGCTTTGTTTTTTTTTTTAAACCGTTGTATGTTTGAAATTGTTGCAATATTGATAGAATATGATCACATTAGCCAGTCTCTCAAATTGTACACAAAGAAGACACAACATCAGTCCTGTATATAAGGAATAAAAATTAGTTAGTATGCAAAACTTTGTAGTGTACTTAATTGGTACTTTCAAATGACCGCAGAGCATTCTGGCACTCATCAGGAGCTGGAGTGAACCAGCAGCCACAATGCACCAGTTGCGGATGAGCCGTTGAGGCCGTTCTCCAAATGAACGAAAATCCCATCCTCCCTGCTTGCATATTTTTTTTTTTTCCACCTCTTCTCTGCCCCAAAATTTTCCCCCCTCCTACCTACCACCTACCAACCCCTCCCCCCTCACTCCATCGCTAGAGCACCAGAGACGTTGAGTGGGAGCGAGCTTAGAGTAGCAAACTTGGAGCAGGGGAGCGGCTGGAGCCGGAGCAAGACCCACGTGGGACCCAGGTAAACATCGTACTTTTGTTTTTCTCGTTTATTTTTTTTGTTTGTTTGTGGAGCTGCGCTGCACAAGATACGCAGCGTTGTAGCGCACCTCCACAAGCAACGTTTGCTCTTGTGGAGTTGAGCCGCAGAGCAGCATAGCAAAGAAGGCAATGCTGCGTTGCAGCGCTTGTTTTGCTAAGCTGCAGCGTAGCGGAGCGAAAGAAGGCGACGACAGCATTGTTGCCATCACCTTCTTCTTCTTCTTTGTGTTGCAAGAAAAAAAGAAGAAGAAGAAGGCGATGGCAACATTGCTGCCATCGCCTTCTTCTTCTTCTTGTGGAGCTGCGTTGCAACGCAGCTCCACGAAGAAGGCGACAGCAATTGCAGCTGCCTTCTTCTGCCTGGTGTAGAACTATAGCGTAACGCAGCTCCATGAAGAAGGCGACGGCAGCTGCACAAACAGCGTTTGCTCTTGTGGGGCTGCGCTGCAGCGCAGCATAGCAAAGAAGGCAACGCTGCTTTGTAACGCTTGTTTTGCTGCACTGCAACGTAGCGTAGCGAAAGAAGGCGACGACAGTTACCATCACTTTCTTCTACCTACTGTACAGCTGCGCAGCTCCACGAAGAAGGTGGCAGCTACCGTCGCCTTTTTCTTTCTCTTCTGAAAGCGAAGCTTCACGAAGAAAGCGACGGCAGCTACCGTCACCTTCTTCTTCTGTTGTTTTGCTTTTTCTTTTTTTTTCCCTTGTAGCATAACAAAAAAGGCTACAACTTTGTATTGAAGAAGAAGAAGACGAAGGCTGCCGCCACCTTCTTGCTTTGCTACAAGGAAATGGCGAATTTGCCTTTCTTTTATGGTTTTGCTGCGAAGAAGGTGACAACAACAATGTCGTCACCTTCCTCTATGGTGGCGGATTTTATTTTTTGTTTGTTGTTGCTTATGGTGTAGTTCTTTAGAATTAACATTATAGTAACTGTTGGTTTTTTCTTTAGGGTTGTAATGGCCAGGGGAAGAATTTTGAGGAAGAGCGCTGGTGGGGAGTTGGAAATGAGTAAGGAAAATGGTACTGCGTCAAATGACGCAATTCTTCTGCCAAATGTTGTTGTGTTAGACGAGGCAATTCTTCTGACAAATGTTGTTGTATCAGACAAAGCAGATGCCGAACCACATGTTGTAACTGCTGAGCAAAATATGGCCACAACAGATGAAGCAATTGGTGACCGAAGTAGTGTTGCAACAGATCAACCAATTGGTGAGCAAAATGATGCTCTATCATATTTGAAAAACAAAGATGATAGTTTGGTATAAATTGTTTTAAAATTTGTGGACATTAAATTAAAGATAGATTTTAAAAATTATACAAGTCTCTTCAAGTGTAATTATATCCGCACCTTCCATCATTTGTTGGAAGGTGCGCGATTTTTTTATCAAAATTTTTCTATTGCAATACTGAAAATAGTTCATGTTTATAGGAATAGTATGTGATTAAGTGAGTTTATGTTTTGCAGTACCTGCATTCTATTTTTTGAACTCTCATTTTTGGGTTTAGGTCCGGAATCGGAAATTGAGCAGGCTTCTCAACCACTTGCACTTCTTTGTCCACCTAATTTAGCTCAAAAGGACAAGGAATGGACGAAGGTTGGGTCGAAATGGAAGTGCAAAGTTGGCACTTGCACTGTCGCATATTGTGCCAAATGGTTATTGACCAAGCATTTGAAGGAGGTGCATGGCTTGGTGGCAAAAAAGTCCAAACCTGGGAGGCCTTCAACTTCTGCAGGAGGTCTTCGACATCAAGACCATGCCAAGATGAACGCTCGCATCTTGGGAAATGCGATGGTTGTACAAAGGCGAAATGATCAGAAAGTTGCTAGTCGTGTTCGTGCTAAAGCAGAACGCGAATGGAATCACCTAGTAACTCTTGCAAAACAGTGTCCACCACTCTCAAAACCACCTTTGGTCAGATTAGCTTCACAGCAATTGTTGAAGGTGTTGGGACTTAATGCCTGGGACGTGGGCAGTGTGCCTCGAGATGCAACATCACGAATGGAGAAGGATGAAGATTTACAAGGATTGATCCGATCCACCCATTGTGTATATACACGATAATTGAAAACGGCATGGGATGTCAAATATTGGGATCAAGAGTCTAGTAAAACAAGTCGGACAAAACAGTTGGCAGATGTTTTGGATTTTCATGAATCTAGAATGATTCATGGAAGGTAAGAAACAATAATAAGCAATGTTTATTGTTTTTTTATTGCATTTCATCCAAGGTGTGTTAGGGTTTAACTTGGTGGTTTTTGGGTGTTTATAGGGTTCAGGGCCAAACACATGAAGAGTTTGTTACAACTGTAGTTCAGGTTGAGATGCAACGCCACCATTTTTACACTGCTCGTCATGTAGCAAAGGCTGCAAATGCAGCAGCTACGTATCGAGCTAAACACGAGATTACAGATATTGATATGGGTTAAGGTTTCACTCTATATAGTTAGTTAGGTTTTATAGCCCTTTTTTTTTTTGACTACCCAATTTTGAATTTCGATCCTTTGATATGTTGTAAAGAACCAACATTTTTTTTTCATTGAGTTTTTTAATAATTTTCATGCACCCATTTTTGTACATCTTTTATCAATATAATAATATCTTCTACTCACACTTGTTTTATTGGTATATGGTTAAGCATATGTCTTCTTTGTCATAATTTTCTTAGTACCTGATATGTAAGAATCAAACTAAAAATCAAAATGAACATTGTGCAATACTTACATCTAATATAATAGGACTCACATCACCTGAAGAGTTTTTAAACAATACACACTTTTTAAACATATAATACCTACATCATTTTCTATTATAAATTCCATAAGGAGAATTTCAAATATGCAATACCCACATATAAGTCCGAAAATAGCCACAAGCATTTTGCATTCATTGCAATACCCGCATATAAGTCCCATAATAGACATTGGTATTTTTGGCATCTCTTGCAATACCGGCATATAGTTTCCATAATAGCCACTGGTTTTTTTGGCATCTCTTGCAATACCCGCATATAGGTCTCATAATAGATGCTAGTTTTTTTCATTCATTGTAAGACTTACATTTTTTCATAAAATTAATTCAAAATAATTATTAATTTAGGTATATAGAAAGACATATTTTGAGTACCCAGAGCACTTATTTGTTATTTTGAAATGATGTTACATGCGAGTATTGCATTTAGGGTTTAGGGTCTTCACATAAGGTTTGCCTCAATCACCTATGGATTATTTCAGTATGAACTTGCATGTAGGTATTGCATCTAGGCCTTAGTCTTCATTCAAAGGTGCACCCAAACTACATATTGGGTATTTCAAAGCGACCTTACATGTGGGTATTACATTTAAGGTTGCCCTTTCATAGTAGGTTTTACCTTATTCACCTATGGGTTATTTTGAAATGAACTTGAATATGGCTATTACATTTAGGGTTAAGGTTTTGTATAATTTTGACCCACTATATGATTATTTTAACCAAGAATTTATTTACTATATATCAAAAAAGTATATAATAAAATTTCAATCAAACATAGGATTAATATGTGGGAGAAATCATTTTTATTATTATGCGAAACATGAAAGAAAAAGTAGAAATTTATGTGCTTTGATTTTTTTTTAACATAGTTTTAAATCTTATTAAATTAGAGATTTTATATTTATGTTTTTTGAAATCAATATACAACTTTAAAAGGGGGGAAGAAAAAATGAACATCTTTGAAGAAATTTTAAGCTTGAACTTTTAAGTTTTTGATCTCAACAAACTTTGTATTGCATTCAGGGTTGGGTTTTCACATAAGGTTTGCTTCTTACCTTTGTGTGATAACTCCGACCTAATTTTCCTAATCTCTTTGAAGAAAATATAGAATAAGATTGTATTAGGTCACATATGTCTAAACCCAAAAAAATTCCCCCCAATTGAATATAAAATATTTCTGATAATACATGAATTATCAACAAATTTTGTAATATAATTAAATAATTAATAGACCATTATTTCAGATAATTTAAATGATTATTTATCAAGAATTAGATTATCATTCATTTATTTAAATTAATTAATTAATCATTTGGCTTAACTTTATTTATTTGGATAATAAAAAGTTGGATCTAAAAATCAGATTAATTAATTTGATATTTGATTGATTAACTTTAATATATTTTTGTTTTAATAAGTGGTTCAAATCACTATTTAAAATAATTATTCCATGTTATAGATTGCAAATTCAGCTTTTTCATGAAAAATTCATGCACCAAGATAAGTTTGATCACAATTGTCATTATACTATTTGTTCCACAAACAATACAACTTTTTTTCAAATTCATGAAACAAAATAAGAATCATGGTACTCCTAATCAATGACCCCAACCTCACACCTTTGTTAACATATTATTTTGAAATTAATTAATTATTTTGGAGTGACCCAAAATGTAGGTATTACATTTAGGGTAGGATCTTTAGTTAAAGAGGCTTAAACCCCACATCCGTACTTTCGGAGTGGCCCAAAATGCAGGTATTGCATGTAGGGTAAGATCTTCGTATAGAGAGGCTTAAACCCCCCATGCGTACTTTCGGAGTGACCCAAAATGCAAGTATTGCATTTAGGGTTTAGCTATATCAAAATGACTTTGCATGTGCATATTATATTTAGGGCTAGGTCTTCACTTAAGAATATCCAAACCATTTAGATGGGTCTTTTTGAAACGTGAGTATTGCATTTAGGATTTTTTTTTCATTTAAACTTGAAATACCCGAACTTATACTTACCTCTACCAACTGGATTTTTGGGCATTCATTGCAATACCTATATCCGTACTTACCTTTACCAACTGGAATTTTGGGGCATAATTGCAATACTTGCACTTGTACTTACTTTTACCAACTGGAATTTTGGGGCCTAGTTACAATACCTGCATTTAGCACTAATATTATCATTATCTTGTGTTTTTGCATTTCACACATTTTGTGCTTATTACTTGGAAATAATAATAACCTTTGTGCCATATTAGACTTTAGATGTGTGTTGAATACATGATGTTCAAAGAAATTGGACTATGGTTTCCTCCATACAACATTGATTTTAAAACAAAATTCTTAGTGCCAATGGCAACAATTTTGATTAATAATTGAGACATTTGTTAAGGTAAAATATTAGTTCTGAAATATATGAGCCAAATTCCTATACACTAAATCATAAAGCAGAACGCTACAAATGATATTTTTTCATAAGCCTTATTACAACCCTAACTATTTAAACCCCCACAAAAAAAAGTCTTAGTGATATATGCCCTAAACCCAAAAAACTATACAAGCTATACAAATCATATAATGCAAAATAAACAAATTTAAAAATACATAAGAAAACATTTAAAAACCAAAATTCACAGGTTTTAAATTATAAACATTTATTAACTGAAAGAAAATACATTAATCTTTAAAAATAATCAAATAAATTTCATACAAAACCAAAAGAGAATATATGTCTTTTACCTTTGTGTGATATTTCCAACCTAATTTTTCCACTCTTTTTTAAAAAGATATAAAATGTAATTGTATTACTTCACATATGTGTAAACCCTAAATTTCCCCCCCAAATTTAGCCTACTTTAGATTAATTACTATACATTTGTGAAAAGATTATTAATTAATTTATGTGTCTCAACCCTAAACCTAATGGTTAAGTTAATAGGGTATGTAATTAATAGAGTAGCTAGGTTAGTAGGGTAGGTGGTTAGTACAATAGCTAGGTAAGTAGGATAACTAGTTATTAGGGTAATTGTGTCAGTAGGGGATAATAAATAAGGTACCAAGGTTGGTGCAATACTTATGAGGGTAGGAAAGTGAGCAAGGTAGGTATGTGTGAGGTCAGGTCCAAGAAAAACGGCCAAGAACAAAAAAAAATTAAAAAAAAGTACAGTGGTCAGCAGCAAAAAGAAATGGACTGCGATGAACCCCATCCGGCGTCGAATGAAAAAACGCAAGGCATCCAGTGGACAGAACGGCCAACTGGTGCATTGGTGGCTGCTGGTTCACTCTGGCCCCCATCAGGGTACCATCCACTGGTTTACTAGTCAGCTGTGGATGAACCTCAACAGAGTTAATATCAGGTTTTGCCCAGGCAACCCATTCTATAAGAAATGGGTTAGGCTATGCATAGGTTGAACCAAGATAACCACCAAGCTTAGCTAGGCAACTGGAACACAACATTAGAAGACTGTTTCCTGACCACCTACCCACCCATACTTCATGGTTCACTGGTAGGTGCTGATTCCCATATGTTACAGGGAAGCTTCCTCCCGATAATGAGTCCCAAAAAGGCTTCAGCCTTTCCTTCAACTTGAGACCAAAGGCATGGTAACCGGGAGATGTGGGTTGAGGCACAAGTTGAATATGAGAACCAAGACGTTTTACAAAAGAGTGAAGTGAAAGAAAGCTGCCTGTAAGCAATTAAGGCAAGTGCATGGATGTGAGAAAGGTCATGGGGAAAATCTCCTGAAGACTTCATCACAAGGAAACAATTATCCATTTCCTTTGAAGCTCCTCAGAGGGAAAGTAAGTCACAGGGAGAAGCTCATTGAGACCTCATCACAGGAAAACAATTATACATTTCCTTTGAAGAAATCACAAGGCTCTTAAGAAGCCTCTGACATTCAAAACATGATGATTTGGGATACAATAAGATAAATCACAGGATAATAATGATCTTTTGACACAAGTTATACAATTATACTGCTGGATGCCCAAACTCCTAATTAACAAGGTCACAATTGTTGTGGAGTCAAGCTCGGGTTTAGACCATGCCTCACCTTAAAGGAATCCTGATTTGAGAATTTTGCCAGTTTGAGGGAAGGTCCATAACATCACTATTGTTTTCCTTCAGAGCCACCAGAGCCTTCATGTAACAAAAAACAACACAGCTGCTTGGAGGCATATTTCTAGAATCGGCACAAATGAACTGTCTATTCTCTGTCTGTCCAAAAGTTTTTCCCCTATGTATTCCCTGTCAATTTCTCTGCCGGCCAGAAAATTAGCAGGATGGATATCAGTGTTCCCTGAGGCTACAGTGAAGGGCACAAACCCTCCAACTTTTGACCTTAAAGACTGAGTAAACTGAACTCTACACCTAAACCCTAAATCCTGAGAGCTACACAGTAACACCTTAAAATGTACAGAAAACAATTCCCATCAAATTGAGCTAAAAACTTCTCCTGTTTGCAGCATATTTTCTTGAGAAGTAATCAAATGACTCCATATCTGCTGTTTGCTCAATCTCATCCTCTTCTCTTTCTTCCCGATCCTCATTGGGAACAATGGAAATTCGGTCATTTTCTGCTGCTGAGTGTGCCCACTCTTTGAATTCTGCTGAAGTGATGAGGTCATCAACAGCTTTCTCAGTGATAGCTGTTGCCTTGTACTCCTCTTTGCTCAATGGCTTGATGTGAGGAGAGTTGTGAAATGTGGAGAAAAATTCCTTCTCTGGTGATTTTGATGCTCCATCTATTTTTTGCACTGCACAAGTAAACACTACCATCAACAGATTGATCTCAGACAATGAAAAAGATAACTCAGTTCATCAGAAAATATTTCTTGAGGCCCTCTAATGCCCTTATATCCTCCTATACAACAGAGGTACAAGGAGTTGTCAAGGGTCATTATAACATGAGACCATATGACACCAAGATAGGTGGGCAACCCATCTTTGCTGCATCCAAATTGGGAACTGTAAAGGACATACAGGAGGGGCCTAGAGGAGCACAGGATGGGTCAAAATATAAAAGAAAAGATTGCATTGTATTACCATAAATACTCCTCTCTGAGACAGCGGCAACTTGCTGCCACAATGCAAACCCCTCTTTTGTGGGTAAGTTTCTGAGCCTATTCCTGTTGCTCTTATCATTGGACTGCTTCTTCCCCTGCTTCATGGTGTGGAGTGATGAGGGTCCTCTGTTGACATAACAGAAAATGATGAGCTCTTGAATGTAAGTTATGCAATGTGCAGGTTGCTTGAACTTGTATTGAGTAATCTCATTCTAACAAATTTGAGGTCACCTAACCACCGAGCTCTACTTCATATAATGGCATTGACTAACAAGATCTGGAGAGAATGGAAGACTTACCTCACATAATGTTTCTTTGTGCTCCCCAATATCCACTTCCAGGAGGATATCACATAACTGCAGGCAGTGAAGACAATTTCAAAACTTGGAACTTCTCTGCAATGAAACAAAAACTGGTGACTGTTCTGCTCCTGAACGAATCCTGCCTGAATGGACCCCATTGAGACAGCCTTACCTCAAATCTTGCTGCCCTACTGAAATTTCACTCTAAACTGTCCCTACAAAAAGAAGACCTTACAGGCTGAGAAAACTCACATAGCTGATGAAAGATAAGACATCTAGATTGAAACCCAATTCAAGGTCCCTTCCAACCAACCATAGCATGCCCAAGACTCCAGGAGAAGGAAAGACTTACTCTGACCAGATGCCATGGAAAAACTCCACAAACTCAATATTTTCTAATTGCAAATTCCCCACCAGCCATGCAACAGTTGAGCCCAGCACCAGTGCCAGTAATGCGAACATTGGGTCATGGGAAGTCTGCTCAGGTATACAAACCATGTTGCGACACAATACAGATAAGGTTAAAATCTACAGTAGTACAGAAGGAAACAAAGCCACTGTCGAATTCATATTTAGTATCTACTCCAAATAAAATAGCTAATATGCAGTCAATCCATGCACTTTTCATTAGTTACCATTAGAGAAAAGATTAATGATGGGGTTCCCGATTACTAAAGTGAACAAGCATGTCTACTGAAATTTACAGAACCAAACTGTACACTCAAACTCGAAATTCATATCAAGATCTAGTCAGACAACAACCAACAACCAGACAAAGGCTGCCAGAGGACGGAATCTAAAAAATGTGCACAGGAAAGCATGGATTATTGAAGGAAAGGATAGAGACAAGCAAGGACCTGAAGTAGCATTACACAACCAACAATACGGATTGCCCATTTCACAAATGTGGCAGTTCCAGCATCTACTCTTCCATCTTCTGAGAGGACCAGTTTTCGCACCCCCCAGAAGCCCAACCATGCTCCAATCAGGCCAATTGCCACTGAAACAAATATTGCAACCTGCCAATAATTTCCACTAAAAGTAATAAGTCCCTGACAATGCAGCTGGCATGCCACAGGCAAACTGACCCAATTCACAAAATCTAATGTCCTCGGATAAGGTTTGAGAGCATACAGGACTGAACATATCTTCACCAAACCCAAGCTCCATTAGAACAGTTGAGAGAAGGCCACTGAAGTAGTTCAGCACAACTGTGCCCAGCCCCACCTGCCATCCCCTCCCATACCCATGTTTCTTCAATGTGCCTCTTTAAGTGAAAGCATGTTCTGTTTTAACATCACCTTTTGTCAAACCAAAACACAGTATAAAAGTGACCACAACAAGAGAATCATAAACTGTACTTGAAAGATCTCGTACCATTGAGCCATAAAGGACAATGTACATTGTGCTCTTGCGGCCAGTTGGAAGCAGCTTCATACCCTGCATCAAGCCCAAAAAGTAACATCATTTTATTGTACTAACGTTTGTGCATTTAAGGCTCACAGCAGAGACTTCCCAAGAATGCTTGGTGATGGAGACCAAAATATATATTCAACAGGAAAAGAGGGAAAGTGACGGCCATATATCATGTTCATATTGCAGCAAACACAGATTTCCATTTCCAACTCCAGTGGTAGTGAAATACTGATACCAAATCCCATATACTGGAATAGAGCTGAACCATTCACTGTATCTCCAACAACAGCATCTGGAGGTTGTAGGTTAGTGAAGGAGAGAATGACAAAAACCTGATAAAGGAGAACAAGGACAACCAAGAGAACACCGAGAGTCATCGCACTGCTGTAATAGAATGGAACCCAGCTACTTACTACTGGGGCCATCAGTAACAATGTCATCCCTAATGCCAAAAACACCAGTCGATAGGCACGTTGTTCTGGACCCAAGGAAATCCATCAATCAGCCAAAGTACTATTTTACTCACAAGAGAGTGAAAAAGCAAAAGAAGAACAAAAAGCCATTTATGGACAGACACAAGCATGATGGGTTTTTTTGCAAGATTGTGATCTTGTCCACTGTCTACACCTCTGGAAAGTGATTTCGACCAAAACAGGATTGACCAGAGAACTTAAAAGACATTGAGCTTGGTTAGACATCTTACATATAATTGAACCAGGATGCAACAAAGCAAATCATGGTAACCAGAGGGCAGGTTGAAAAATTGTATGGAGAGCAGACATACCTTCCTGGACAGAAATATCAAGTGAGACAACTGAATGTGATTGTGAAACCAATGTTCGGATATCAAGAAACCTTGTCTCAAAAGGCGACATAACCCCCGTCCACGAACCTTTTTCTATCAGCTGCCAACTTTCTTTGGCACATTGAGCAAGGCCTAGTGAAGCATTCCTACAGGATACCATGCAAGAATCCCAAATATCAGAGACATGTAGAGAGACCGAATGCTTGTTTTGTAAATCAGTCAGCCAGGCAGCCAGGGAGTCAGTCATAAGAGATAGCATGCAAGTCTCCAATCCTGTAACCCCACAATGTGCTTTCCTGTGCTAAAAATCTGGAGTCAGGGGGGCATCAAGCAGTGGGACTCACTTGTGAAAGCACAATTCCACTTTTGCATGGGAGGGCTTCACTGCATCAACTATTACCCGCATTGTGTCAGCAAATTTGCCAATGTTCTTAAGCCGTGACTGCCCAGGAATCCGAACTCGAGTGCATGCACTGAGGTCTTCAGGTTTCAGCCCAGGTGAACTTTCCACATATCCATCGACCTGAAGCATCCGCAATGTAACTGGTTCACCAACAGCCACATCTGCCAAGGCCACCATGATGAAAGCCAATCACTTCTCAGCCCTTTAGCAAGGAGCAAATCTAGACTGATTTGCAGCATAACTAGGCAGAACAGTAACTGAAGGACTGTAACAATTGCTCTGATATTAGAAATTGAAAGCAGTTGTTGCACAGGACGTTTGGTTGCAATCCCTAAACCCTAAACCCTAAACCTGAAACCCTAAACAGGCAACCCATGCTTGAGGAAAGAAGGAACGTTCGACAAGAATTTGCAAGCACCTCGAATAGAAGCATAGCGTTCGTCGCAGCGTTCACCGTCGAAACCTCGGTACGCAGACGCCGCCGATGCACAGCAAACCAGAATCAAGACCCAGTAGTAGTAGAAGAAGAAAGGAAATGGCGAAATATTGGGCCTAGGCTTCATGGTATCATGGACATGAATCAATCTCCCTGCCCTCCTGTTCTTTGATTCCTCTCTGATCTCCTTCCCCTTCCACCAAATCTCTGCCACGCTAAAACAAACTACTAACTACTCACTAGCGGCCTGAAACCAGAAGGAACGACCAACTCTTCGATTTCCATTCTCTACGGATTGACTGATTACTCGCAGAATTATTTCTCCCAAACATTCTTCCGCCCGCAGGCCTGCATTCCTGTCCTATTTTCTTCACTCAAGTCTAGTATAGTTCTCTTTCTCCACAAACTGAAAACCCTAAATGTACTCTATTCTGCTGATCGATCATCACATGCACACAAACAAAAGAAACTCTTCTGCCATCGTCGTTTCCGAAACATCCGAATAATACTTAAACAAGGAATGAACGAACTCGCTCGCTCGCTCGCTCGCTCGCTCGCTCACGTTTTTCCTTGAAAACTCCTCCGTCCACCCACCATACGTCAAATTGCAGGATACTGAAACCCTAACCCTAAGACACAAAAATTAAAAAGTCTGGAACCAAATGAAGAAGAAAAAGAAGAAGAAGAAGAAGACTGGAAAAAAAACAGTGTTATATATGTAGAGACTACTAATAGTAAACCACCTGGACCAATCATTATGACAAGTGTCAGGCTTTCCTATGCCCCTCACCAGTCTTGACAAGCTTATTTAAATAAGTTGGCTTGTTTACTAGTAATTTATCTCTTGTGGTCCTTAAAAATTCCATGTCTAGGTTTTGGTGAACCCCCCAAGTGCAAGCAAACTCCAGATGGCCAAAAACTAAGACAGTTAATGTTCGAATGAGTTATTTCTGGGGAACGGGCAGTGACTGGAAGAATCTTCCAGGCACTGCCCATACAGACAGACAGCACCACAGTTGCTTTAATATATAAGATACCTACTTAACAGCCCAAACAAGTGGGTTGGTATCAATGGATAGGAAATTAGGTTTTCCATTGGCTTCTAGTTCCTTATCTAATTAACCATGGTGGTTAGGTTAACTGGGGTTTTTTTTTTTGTTTCTTAGGTAACTCACTCAAGACTTGCAAGTAGGTTTGTTAGTAGGTAGGTAGTAAAAACAGCTCTTACCTATGTATCAACCTGGCCTCTACTTACCTAGTAGTTACCTATTTTTCTGAAGTAATTCCCAATATGTATATAGGACCTGCTTTTTACACGACCAGTAACCAAGGTGAAACCAGATGTTAACTTAGCTGAGGTTCATCCAAAATTGAGTTACAACCATTGTTGTGGAAATATATTGTTTTTGATATATCCAAGGGTAAGTCTATTATTTTTAAATTTTAATTTACTTATTGGGAGGGTAAGGATATATTAACATTTTTTTCATTATGATTTCTGGCAGATGTGTAGGTTATGGATATCTTTTATTATATATTCATGGTTGGGATAAAACACAAGTATGCATCTTTTAATCTAGTTAATTAAAAATAAAAGAAATTGTCTATGCTAAAATAGATTTCAAAGGCCCGAATTCAATGGATGTAATGCATAAATCCTTATTTCAAAATGTAATGATCAATCAAAAGAATAAACTCAACTATCTAATGCTAAACATACACACAAAATGAGAATACTATGAAACCTTTATGAATAAAATATATTTTTTATATTCAGGATATTATCACCATATTCATAATATGTTGACTCCACATCTTCCACTTTGAAACTTCAACAACACAATGCAACCCTCCCTTCTTGCATACATTTTCTCAAAATGCCCAACTAGTCACCTTTGATCGTTATATGGATACATATAATGCCCAAAGAACCCAATTCAAAAAACACCAATTGGATTTCAATCCCAACAACCTTTTTAAATATTGCCTTGACATATTGATGATGACTTAACCTATTATTGTTTCCATATGGTACAATAAACAATGAATTGTTATAATAATCATGCATTTTGCCCATCCCATGCATAAAACTTATCATTAAAATAGAAATGTTACACTTACCTTTTCCATCCACCTATTAAGTAATGTGAAGTTAATTCTTATTGCATAGAAAACTATGGCTTGTATATGTATATTGTTTAAGCCACAACAAGATAACAACCAACAAAGAGCATCAATACAAATATGATTTCATTGACATCTAAATTTTAATAGGGTTTATGTTATGTTACCTCCATTATATGGGATATCATCGTTATAAAGGACATGAAAAAACTCCTACCATAGATTATGTTTTTAACTTGCAAGCTAGATAACCAAAAAAATTCCTTTCAAATAATGTGGTTTGATCACATATTAAAAGGCCATGTGGCCAACAAACACAACACATAAGTATATTCTTGTTTCCATGATACATAAAACTATTCAATAAATAAATAAATTATGAGAGGTTTTTTCCCCATTGGCACTGGATGGAAAAAATAAAATGTAAAACACAGGGACAAAAGTCATGTGTATCACAAGGGGGAGGGGGGGGGGAGATGCATATAAAATCCAAATGTTAGATGACATGTAGTTGATTGACAAAAATGGTGAAATGAATTGTGGGTCCATGAAAAGGCCAAAAAAAGTCATAAAGAACAACAAGATTGACATCAATAAAAATATAATTCAATTAACATATGAACTATGATAAGATTGATGTTATGTTACGTCCTTTATATAGGATCTCATTGCTATTATAGTTTTTGTTTCTAACTTACAAGGACATTCAAAAAAAATCCTTTCAAATAATGTAATATCACATAGAAACCCATGTGGGTAATAAACACAACACAAAATTATATTCTTCTTTTCATGCTACATAAAATCACTAGAAAAATAAATAAATGATGAGATTTATTTCCCCCATGGCTTTAGATGGAAGAAATTAGATGTAAAACAAAAGGACAAAAATCACATGAGCCCACAGAAGAAAAAAAAACATGTAGTTGATTTGATAAAAATGGTGAAAAAAATTGTGGGTCCACAAAGAGGCCAAAAAAACAATAAACGAAAATAGTTTTTGCATTGTACCATATTTACTCCATTGGTCAATAAGAATAGTGGATCCACAAAAAGGTCAAAAAACAAAAAACAAAAAGCTTGTTCCTTTGTTGCACAAACTTTTCTTTGAGGTGGATGAAACTTTTTTAATGGACTACACAATTTTCCTTTGTTGGAATCTAGTAAACACAATGCACAACAAATAACCCCATCAACAAAATAAATTCAATAATCAAATTATTTTATAAAAAAACACAATAAAAGGTGATTGTTCAATGTTGTTGAAACTTAATAGCTCCAAATAAATAAGTTTAACATTTAGCATGAGATGATTATTCAAATGTTTTTCTAGCCTTTTCCACTACTAGAAATTTTTGGTTTTGCAACTATCGCACGCAACTAAAATTCAATTGCATGCGACACATGCAACTGCAAATTTGTGTAGTTGCATAAGACAAGTTGCATAGGACATATAGTTGCATGCGACATTACGTATGCAACATGTATATACAGTGTTAGTATACATGTTCATACATACATACCAATCTAATGTAGTTGCACCTTATGTGCAATTTTCCTTGCAACTACATACAACTAATCAAAATATGACACATGTTTAAAAATTAAACAACTAGCTTGTGGTCACGTGTCATTATTTAATTTTTTTGTGTTTTCAAAATAAAAAATTCATTGGGATTAATTATAATCATTAAAAAAAATGCCACTAGGATGATGACACGTGGCACACGATGGAACGTTCATTGACCATTTGACACGTGTTCAATATTTTTAACACCAATTATATGGTGACATGTGGCAATCAAGGCCCACCTATTTTTTAAATTTAAAATATTAATTAATGAAATCTAAATCATTTAATTTATGGTTAATAAGATGTTGACACGTGGTGCCTAGGTAGGTAGATAATAATTAAACCTTATTAAGTAGGTTTATTTAGGTATGTAAGTAGATTGAAAAATAACTAGGTTTAGGTTATATGAATAGGTTTAGAATAATCCAATTTTATTTTCAAGTTTGACCATTTCATAAAGGTCAAGCTTTTTTCATCCACTTGTCCCCAATGGCACTTTGTATTTGGCTTCAACATAACTATTGCTCCTATTTATATACTGAGCCAAATAGAATTGGAAGCCAAAGGATATGGGTTAAAACATTCCATTGCAAACCTCATGGACCAACCTAGTTGCACATTAGATGCAACTACTGTATTAAAGTATAACAGCCAAGGGAGGACTTTGTTGCTTTTTGTGTCCAAACAAAACTTGAAGCCCTTTGCTTGGCGCATCTAACACACTAAAAATCGTTGAAAACATATTAAAAATGAGAAAGTTATGGCCCCCCAAAATAAAGGGGGTAAAAAAATTTAATTTTTTTAATATTAAGGCTGGTTCTTAAACACCTAGAAAGTTCATTTTATGATTTTTTTTGCTATTAGAGTTCAAATTTCATTTTTAGGAATTCAGATGGCGCTCCTACATCATTTTAAATTGTTAAAATGAATAAGAAATAAGAAAGTTATGAGCTTTGAAATTATGAGGGGTCCTAGGAAGAAAAACAAAAAATAGAACGTTTTATAACTTGGAAAGTTTATTTTTCTTATTTTTCTTCTTGTTAGTTTTTCATAACTCCTTTTCTTTTGCACTTCAAAAGTGATTATAGGATATTTAGTAATTATGATTACTTAATGAAAATATGATTTTGATATTATTATCTAGTTTAAATTAATAATTGCTTAGGACGTTTGTAGACTTGTAGGTTAATTAGTGCAGCCTATTTACATTAATATTTTAACATAAATAATAAAATTTAAATATATAATACCTATTTATTACATATATAATTGATTATCACTATAATTATAATAAACATTTAATTAATAATTATGATTATTTATAATAAATTTTAATATTACCTTATTAATTGATTTTGAATAATTTTTTGTTTAATCAAACGTAAATTTTCTGAAAAAATATTCCATAATAAAATAAAGTCAAACATACTTAAACCATGGTTTAGTTTAATTTAATTTAACATAATTTAATTTAACAATAATTAGTTTAACCTAACTTCATTTAACCATTGTCAATTTTAGCCTAATTTAGTTTAGCCATAATAAATATAGTCTAATTTAGTTTAGCCATAACTATTATTACTTAACTTAACTTAGCCATAATTAGTTTGGCCTAACTTTATTTAGCCATGGTTAGTTTAACCTTTTTTGTTTATTTAAACTAGGTTAGTTGAAGCTAGCCTAAGTTAACATGGGGTTAACCTTAGTACTAGAGGTACATAATACTATTATATATAGCCTATATAAATATATTAAGTATAGTATTTAAGTATGTATAAGTTTAGGCCATTATTTTTATGACCCGTGTCCATGTTATACACATTTAGTTGCATGTTAGTTGCACACACAACCGTATGGCCCAAAAATTATACAATACCAAATTTGTAGTTGCAAACATGACCAAGATAGTTACAAACAACAACCAGTTGCATGCCAGTTGCATAGTGACTGGTTGCAAATGACAAGATTTCTAGTAGTGTTCCTTAGTCTTTGATAATGATGAAAGATTTTTTTGGCCTCTTGCCATGAATATCTCTACATTTTCAAGTGAAGTTATTTGTTAATCTATGCAAGCTTCAAAACAACATCAATAGCAAAAGTTGGGGGCAAAATGCCATTGTGAGACAATAGTGATATAATCATGACACACAAGAGTGGTAGTCCATATGGTGGCGTAGTTAGGGTTTTAAATTTTAATCTTTTTCACCCAATTATTTTTTACCTAGATGCCAAATATATCCACTTTTGGGTAGGGGTATTTTAAAAATGTATCAAAGGTTCTGAATAGGTTATAAATTTTCAGATTTAAAAAATCTTAGGATATGCATTACATTAAGATAAATTTATTTTCAAAAATTAAATTACAATATTTTATATACCCTATCCATACTTAGTGGGTATATTCGAATAAAAATTATACCCGCACAACATTAATTATAATGGGGATCCAATGGATGGTGCAAGGGTGGGTGGTTGTTCATTCTAGCCCATAATTTTACCATGGGTGAACTAACATTTATATTACTAGCAAGGTAACTTACAACCCCAAATTTTTGAATTATCCATAAAGTGATGCCTAGTTGGGCCCTTCTTTCCCCGCCCCCCTTTTTTATTCCTTATTTAATGTTGTCCTTAAAGTCTCCATATAGGGGTTCAAGTGGGGTCCAAATTGGGAAAACCCAAAATGAGAACCCCAAGATGGGTACATTAAACTATTTTTTTCCACCCCAAGGTTGTTTACCTCTTAAGTAAGTATTGGATATTGGTTACTAGCTATGGCTATTTGTTATTGACCATTAACTATTGGCTACTACCTATGGATATTAGCTATTGATCATTGGTTGTTGCCTATTGGCCATTGGGTATTAGTTACTAGCTATTAATTATGGCTATTGGGTATTAACCACAACTATTAGTTACTACCTATGGCTTTATTTATTAGCCATTATTTATTGTCTAATAACTATGTCTATTGGCCATTGGTTATTGACTACTAACATTGGTTATTTACTATTGATCATTGATTATTGACCATTGATTATTGGCTATTGATCAAGCTAGGGATTAGAATGGGCAACTTGGATGCAAATGAATGATGAATCTATTCTTAGAGATGTGATTTGAAGGTCTTGTTCTATGTGGATGTGGAATAATGAAAAAAAACTTAGCCACAATGGAGTGGGCTTAGGTTTGGAGTAGGTAGGATGTAAGATTCATCCATGTAGCTTAGGATTCTCATGAAGGATATATAATGAAAAACTTTTCCCAAACTTTTTTCTTTTCATTTTCATTTGAGATCAAAGATGTTTTCCTAAAACAAAAGCCATGTTTCTTTTTCTAATAACAATCATTTCCCCTCTCCTTCAAGTGATGAAAAAATATTGGAAGATGTGGACAAAAAAGACGTGACTATTTTCCATTACATGGTGGTTGTTTGCAACTTCAACAATTTTTTCACATTGCATGAAATTCAAAAGGGGCAAGGTAATATTTGGACCCAAGAGTTGGGCTTTGAAATGTTTTGGCTATAATGTGAACCATATTGTATCCTTTTAGAATTTTGACCAACTTCACCTTGGCAAAGTTTGATTAATTAGCAACTATAACGGTCCCAATAATCTCAACCCATGCACAATCTACAAGTGAAGTTCTAATTTCATCTTTAAGGTTTGATTTTTTTTATTTACGTATCATTTTTTTTAATATTTTTTAGAATTAAAGTTTTGGGTGAAAGCACACCAAAGGTGAACCACTTATGATTAAAAAAACAAAGTAATGTATAATAATATTATCATACGTAATAAGCTAAAATTTTGATGGCATCCTTTGGTTATCCTAAACACAAGTAAAAAACTTTAAAATTTGCACAATAACATTTTTGAACTCAAAGTTCATTTTGATCCAACAATTGAACCTTATGGCGGAACCTTAGGGTCCCAAATAAAACTAAAATAGCAAAGGCAATCAATCAATTTTTTCACTGGCGATGGTCACCCCATCGCCCGAATGATCCAAACATAATTACAATCATGTCCAAGTGTTGCATTGAGGATTGCTATGAAGAGTTGAATGCACATTTGTGTACTTTAATTGAATATTATGATGATATCGACACATGGAAAATGACACCAATAAGCAAAATGCAAATGACCCTTCAACATGTTGAAACATTCCTAGTCACCTTCCCTAATTTTTTTCTTACACGAAGATGGGAGCAGAATATCATTCGTTACCTTACCGCTAATGAATCGACACCCACATTAGACCAACTACTAGAAATGCAAAACACCTCTTCATCATCGGCCGCCATGACGTCCTCATCATCAATTGCCACAACTTCATTATTAACATCCGCCAAGTCCATCGCATCGGAGTTGTCAACATTGCGAGCCAAACATGTATCACGTCAATCGGGCAAAATCGGTGGTCCCCATCAGACCATGATTCAACAGCAACATCGACCGTCGGCGAATCGACAAGCAAACGCATTGGAATGGGTCATTACCAAAATTGGCCAAGATGCGATCGACAAAATTTGTGTCGATCGGATGTCTATGGAAACAAATCGAGCTAGTGCTGAATGGCAACAATTAGAAAGGATCATCCTGAATCTGATCTAGAACGTATTCTTGGAATGTGAGATTCAAGTTGTCTTACCCATCAACTGTTCAAGATCAGTCGATTGCACAAGGTTCTACAAGATGGTATTGATACACTTCACACCTACCGTCCACCGTGCATTCCTACTCATGGCTTCATGATAACGACCTGGACACGATCAAGGTAGATGCGGAATCTTGGGAGGTCAAGGACGATTTCCCTCACACTCACAAGCGCCTGAAATAATATCTTGTAGATCCAAAGTTCACGTTCACAAAGTTATATCAGAGGTACAAGGACAAGATTGAATATGCCAATGATGGTTGTCGTGTCATATCATATTCATGTTGGATTCAATACATCCACCTGTTCTTTCATGGCTTTCGTTTAACTCACACCGCCAAGGATGTATGCAATTGCTACATTTGTATTGATATCCAACGGCAGCGAGATGACCTTCCCTCTGACCTATGCAATCGCTTACTCTTGGAGAAGCAAACTCATATAGATGCCGCCATTAGCCAGCACCATATAGTGCTAACTTTTGTTAAGGAGTTCATCAAGCAACACACTCTTAATCAGCATGTTCCCCGTACTATCATCCCGGATAGTTATGACGACGACCATGTTCATGATGCTAGTGATATCGACATGACATCCACGACCACAACGCCCACGATTTAGATTCAGATCGAGGATTTCGGTGGCAACTTTGCCATGCTTCATAATGGGTATTTGTGTTATGAACTGGCTACAAACAAGTGGAGAATTACAAGACAAGACAAGTTTTATTGATCCATCAACTGGTGTTGATTTGTTGAAGAGTTGTTCCCCAGACTATCTCCTTTTATAACCCTGAACCATATTAATCCCAAAATACCCTAGGGCATGATATTGCCAAAAGTATCCCGAAATATCCTAGGCCATGACATTGCCAAAAGTATCTCAAAATATCCTGGGTCATGATATTGCCAAAAGTATCCTAACATATCCTAGGTCATGATATTACCAAAAGTATCCCAAAATATCCTAGGTCATGATATTATCTTCTCCTCAAGCACATCTTCCAAATGGAGCCGGTTTGTTAGGATATCGTTGGTGAAACCAATTAACTAAGTCTTGGGCATGAACTAGGTTTCCAGCAGGCTCCCAAGTAGCTTCAGAACGAGGATAACCTCGCCAAAAAACAAGGTACAGGAGCTTTCCACGAATCTTCTTGGAGTCTAAGACCTCCTGAACTTCAAACTCTTCTTGGCCTTCAATTTCAACAGGAACTGGGGGTTCTCGATGACGTTCTGGGATCGGGATGTCATGATAGGGCTCAAGCAAGGAGACATGGAAAACATTGTGGATTTTGAACTAGGGTGGAAGCTCCAATTGGCAAGCCACTAGACAAACCAATTTGGCGATTTTGAAAGGTCCAAGGCGTTTGTAATCCAACTTGGCACATGGGTGAGTGGTAGCAATGTTTTTTCTAAGAAGCCAGACCTTGTCTTCTACCTTTAAGTTTGGATGGTCCTTGCGTCGACGGTCTGCTTGCTTCTTTTGCCACTCCTGTGTTAGCTTGAGTTCTGCCATAAGGTTCTGTGGAACCTGTCCAAGCCTCGTGGCCCTTTCATTAGCCGAGGAGTTTACGGAGTCCTCAGGAATTTCAAGGCTAAACCTGGGATGAAAACCGTAATTGGCAAAGAATGGACTGATCGTAGTCGATGCATGCGTTGTGTTGTTATAAGCAAACTCTGCTTGAGATAGTAGGTCCAGCCAGTCGTCCTGTTGGTAGTTCATAGTGTAGCAAAGGTATTGCTCGAATGTCTGGTTTGTCCGTTCGGTTTGTCCATCTGTCTCAAGGTGGAAAGCTGAAGATAGCCGAATGTCAACTCCAAGAAGCTCGAATAAGCGACACCAGAACTTGGATGTAAACTGAAGACCTTTGTCGAACACAATTTCCTCGAGGAGTCCATGCAGTCGGACGATCCCGTCCAGAATTAATTGAGATGTCTCTTCTGCCGTGATTGACTTGGAACAAGGGGTGAAATGGGCCATTTTGGTGAGTCGATCGACCACAACCAGTATTGAATTCTTGGCTCTGACAGTAGGGAGGTCCATGATGAAGTCCATTGCAATAGATCCCCAAGGTCGGCTAGGAATCGACAGGGGCTGTAGGAGTCCAAACGGGCAATGCCTAGGAGCCTTAGATCGAGCACATGTATCACAAGACTTGACATACTCCCATAGCAACTTGTTCATTTTGGGCCACCAATAATTCCTTGAAATTAGTTCGTGAGTCCGTGCCATTCCAAAGTGACCCACCAGGGTGTGGTCGTGGCATTCTCTCAGGATTTTTAGGAGTACAGGTCCTTCGGGTACATAAATCAGGTTATTTCGAAGGAGAAGTTTGTCTTGTTGCTCAAACTGATCCAGATCATCACGATTTGGGTTCCTTGGTCGTTCCTGGAGTTCCTTCTTGATGTTGGTAGCCCAGGTGTCTTCTTCAGTTGCCATCTTGATGTCCCTGACAAGATATGAGTCTGGGAGGGTGCTGATTGTTGCTGCAACTCGAAATTGTTTGGGGTTGAGTAAAGTCTGGTTCTGCTGGCCGTAGGCTTCATCCCCCGCTCGAAGTTCATATTTCTGAACGACGAAATAGCGTGTCAGCTTTCCCTTGCTGGGTGCCGGGTTGATACTGAATCTCAAAGTCGAAACCAACTAGGAAGATAGACTAGCGTGCCTGGCGACGATTCAAGGTCCGAGTAGTTGTGAAATAAAGGAGATTCTTGTGATCTGTCAGAACTTCTACTCGACGTTGAGCTCCAGCAAGATACGGTCTCCACTGCTCGAATGCCATGATGATTGACATGAGTTCCTTATCGTAGACCTGGTAGTTGATTTCGGCACTGGTTATGAATAGAAAGTAATTGGATGCAGCAACCCATCTATTCCAAATTGAGATAGAATAGCTCCCAAGGCAAAATCTGAAGCATCTGTTTCCACAATGAATGGCTTGGCAATATTGGGATGTATCAGGATGGGTGCAAAGGTGAATGCCATCTTGAGAGTATCAAAAGCAGCCTAGGCCGTTAGATTCCACGAGAAGGGCTTGTCTTTGCAAGTCAAGGTTGTTAACGATGTTGTGATCTTGGAGTAGCCTTTGATAAATCGACGATAGAAATTGGCAAACCTTAGGAAGCGTTGAACGTCTTTGACCGAGGATGGAATAGCCCAACACTGGATGGTCTTGACCTTTGACTTGTCCATGAAAATGCCATCTGGAGAGATCACGTAGCCGAGGAACGCCACTGAAGATTTGTCGAATTCACATTTTTCCATCTTGGCATATAAGCCATGCTCTCGGAGCGTCGCAAGCACTAATCGTACATGTTTGTCGTGGGTTTCCTTGTCCTTGGAAAAGATCAAAATGTCATCTAAATAGACCACGACAAATTCGTCCATGTACTCCCGGAAGATATCATTCATCAGATGTTGAAAGACTGCGAGTGCATTGGTGAGGCCGAAGGGCATGACCGTGTATTCGAAATGGCCGTAGCGTGTGCGAAAAGCTGTCTTCCATTCATCACCGGGACGAATCCTGAATAAGTTGTAGGCTCCACGGAGGTCAAGCTTGGTGAAGATCTTCCCGGTACGTAGCCGATCCATGAGGCCTGAAATCAAGGGCAAGGGATATCGATTCTTTTTGGTTATCTTGTTGAGTCCACGATAATCCACACAAAGTCGAAGGGAACCATCCTTCTTCTTGACAAACAGAATTGGGGCGCCGGCTGGAGACTTGGAATGCTGAACGAACCCCTTGGCAAGGTAATCACACAAGGCTTGGAGTTTCGGTTTCGATAGGCCATAGATAGGACCAAAGGGTGGTGAGTGTCCTTCTTCTAGATCAATCGGCCAATCATATGGACTATGGGCGGGGAGATGATCAACATTAATCTTTTCAAAAACATCAACAAAATCCTTGTACTTCTCGGGAAGTTTGACAAGTGTTGGTTCTGATTGGGGGTTTTTGTTGTTGACTGGACAAAGTGTTTTTCTGAGCGTGGGGTTCTTGAGAGGTGCACCATTGTGCACTGAAGGTGAGGGTTCTAGATCGCCAATCAATGATGGGATTGTGCGCTTTTAGCCAAGACAAACCAAGGATGATAGGATGGTGAAGGGTGGAGATGATGTTGAGAACAATCTTCTCCGTGTGCTTACCGATACAGAATTCTAGAGGGGTTGTCTTGTATGTGATTGCACCAGAAGCAATGGTTCTCCCATTAATAACCTCTACTAGACCAAACTTTTTTACCATAGGGATGTTGTGTTGGGCGACAAATGTTTGGTCAATGAAAGAAGAGGTGGCGCCGGAGTCCACCAATGCTGACACTTGTGGTATGTCTTCTGGAATACAAATGATGTCCACATACTGAGTGAAACTGGGACTGGGACCAACAGCGGAACAGGAGCCTTTGCAAAGGTGGTGTTGGGTGAGATCCAGTCACACGACTCCTACTATGACTGGATGTTGTTGTTTTCCAACTCTTGGGGAGTTTCCACAGCTTGTACTTGAAGTTTGACAAGCTTTTGAGGGCATTGGTGAGCTATGTGCCCTGGGTTGCCACAGTAAAGACACAGGTTGTTTGTCCTTTGGCGAAGTTTCTCGGCTTCTGTCAAAGGTTTAAACTTAGCTGCATCGATCTGCATCGGGGCAAGTCCAAAAGAGGCAGGTCGGGCAACTGGTGTTGTTTGGGGAACTAAAGGGAGCGTAGTAGGTGGATTGTTCCAAAGCTAGGCGTTGGAGGTGACTTTCTTTTCTTGGCGACGTTCGAACAGACGATTATCGCAGCGAATTGCCTGGGTGATGGCTTCACTGAAGGAAGAAGGGTCTACGAGTGTCAACAAAAGATCTTGAACATCATCACAAAACCCACATCGAAACTGATCAATCAAGGCAGCTTCTCCCCAATTGACGTTGCAGGCAAGCTGCTTGAATTCTGAGGCATAGACGATGGCCGAACGTGTCCCTTGCTGGAGGCGACGCAGCTTATTGGCAGAAGTCCTGGCCTTGTCAGTGTCCTTAAACATTGCTTCAAATTTCGCCATAAAGGCGTTGAAATCTTATAGGAGAGGGGATGATGTTTCCAAGATGGGAGCAAACCATGCTGTAGCTGTCCCAGTGAGTAAGGTTCCAACGAATCTTACACGAGTGGTGTCATCAAAATAACGACGGGGTGTAGTTGCATGATCAAGCGTACCTGGCTGACAAAGCCTCGAAATTTGAGGCGCGTTCCATCAAACTTTTCTGGTAGACTAATCTAGGGCTCTAGGGCAACCATTGCAAGAGCAAGAGGTACTGGGGTAGGAGGTGATGGCTGATTCTGTACGCGGGTCACCGAGTCTCTAAGCACGGCATTTTCTTGTTGAAGGTGCTGAAGGGCGGCGAGGATTTGAGTGAGATCGATGTTTGATTCTGAGTTGTCCATGGTGGTAGTTCTCACACTTTTGTACGAAGGTCTTGATAATGTATTTGCGCTTCCCAATCTTCAAACTCCTTCCTTCAAGATCTCCCAAGTTGTATTTGCTCCACTTCAAAACTTTTGCTTTGATGTCTTCTCAAAACAAACTTCTACCATAGCAACTTTGCAAAGCTACACTACTCACATATGACCTTGGATCGCTCTAAAATTTTGGTGAAACATGAGCAACTATGTCTACTACCTTCTCTCAAATTTCAGCCCTATTGATGATGACCACAAAGAGATATCACTTTCAAAAGAAACTGATTTCAAAACTGAGACTGAAACTTCAGATGCTTGGATCTCTCTCAATACAAATCCAAATGACATGAAATTTTTCTCACACATATACTCTTATATGATCTATAAGATCGCAAAGGTCCAGACCCAAAAAAGGTTAAACAAAGGAGATATGACCAAAAAACCAGATCTGGCATAGAGTTTTCAAAATCTCATAACTCTCACAGAACATATCCTTTTCTTTTGAAACTTTGAGAATAGAAGCAACCTATAGTCTTCTATAACCTCTCTAAGTTTCACTCCAAGATACCTCTAACTACTTACTAAAATAACAAAACAAACAAAGAAGAAGAAAGAGCAGATCAAACTGTTATGAACCGGCTACAAATAAGTGGAGAATTACAAGACAAGACAAGTTTTATTGATCCATCAACCGGTGTTGATCTGCTGAAGAGTTGTTCCCCAGACTATATCCTTTTATAACCCTGAACCATACTAGTCCCAAAATATCCTAGGCCATGATATTGCCAAAAGTATCCAAAAATATCCTAGGCCATGACATTGCCAAAAGTATCTCAAAATATCCTAGGCCATGATATTGCCAAAAGTATCCCAACATATCCTAGGTCATGATATTGCCAAAAGTATCCCAAAATATCCTAGGTCATGATAATTTGTGGCCATTGGCTAATTATTTTAACTCCAATCTGATGGTTTCAACCTTGTTGTTGTTGACCTTACTAGTGACAACGCCAACATGCTCTGTTATGACAAACGAGCGCAAGGCAAGGATGAAGATGCGTTGTGCAACTTGCAATTTATGTACCATTCCAATAAGTTCAAGATGATGCTTGAGCGCAAACCAGCAACACCCAAGATCGTGGTGGTCATCCTTGACAACTGCATTGGGCTGAACAAATCATAACTTGTCATGTAGTTCTTCGCCCTACTCTCCATCACGTTCTACACTAAGGTCATGTTGATTTACTCGATCCTTGGACATTCCCATAACACTACCGATCGGATCATTACGTGGTGTCGCAATGCGATGAAAGGCAAAAACTTCTACACTCCAATGGCTATTGTCAAGGTCATCAACTAGGTGAAAGGAGTCAACGCAAAGTTTATTGACCATCGTGACTCTCAATGCCCTTGTTACGTCAGTTGGGATCGAATCCTACAGAAGCATTTCAATCAGCTTTTAATTCGATATACGTTCAACTAGTTTTTGGAGTTCGATCAAGGCCTCATGAACATGAAATTGTTGAACTTGGCCCCATACACTTCAATTGTGTACGTCCCATTGATCAAGGTGTCAAGTCTTGATGTGAATAAAAGATCAATTCTGTCTAATTTGTTTAGCATCATTATCATTATAGTTGAACAAGCATCACGAATTCCCATACAACTACAACTTGCACTACCGTTAACGTTATATAATAAAAAGTTGATTTCATCGGGGAAGAAAAACTTTTCGATTCCACCCTAGGACTTGCCGCACTATCTCAAAATTCCACCAACTTTGTGTGCGCAACTCGATTAGACGGAACAGAACTAAAAGTAGGCCCTAATGACACGCCAAAACAAGAGCCATTGTTTAGTAGTTGATGCGAAATCAACACCAATGGTGATGAAGGCAAGGTTGGGTCACTTGAAGAAGGTCAAGAAGATGGAGGTCAGGCCATCACAGAAGTCCATCATGCACTACCTCTCCCCTAAACCATAATTAATTCACAAGGCTAACCCACAATATACAATACCTTACAATTTCAAAATTATTAGTTAGTCGTGTAGATTTCAATGAGTGCAGTAGATTACCGCCTTCCTCGACTAAATCAGACTTGTATTGATGTTGTTACGGACTTTATGCAACGGTTGGGTCTGAATGGGACCTCGAGGTCCCGCCATAATGTTCAATTATATGAGGAGGATTGGGTAAAATCAATGTGCCAATAATATATAACTTACAATTTTTCAATCGCCATAAGGCCTCATGTTTATGATTCATGAAACATTAACAAACAAAAGAAAATTGAAAACGTAATGCAATGCCCGTCTATAAAATCTCTTCCTCTTTGATATGGTAGTGTTTTTTTCCCTAAAAATAAGATAATATTATGCATTAATTACCAAACAAATGCAAAAAAACAAATTTTGTGAATTAAATTTCATCCAAAAACTTTAAATTTTTAAATTGTTTTAAATTTAATTGATGTATATCAATATCATACACCATAAAAAAATTCACCCAAGAATTCAATACACAACATTAGTTTTGAGATGTATATTCAAGTTTTCAAACTTTGTGACGGACATTATTTTGTCAAAAATATATTCCATACATTCAAAATTTTCAATGTTGACTTTTTCAAAATAATTGATTATATGAAGTCTAAAATTAATCAAATAAAATTAAAATAAGCAAAAAATTCCAAAATGTGATGTCCATACATTATCAAAAACTTTAATTGCAAAAATATTATACGTGTGATTACAATTTTTGGCAGGGGCTTAGTGTGCTTTCACCATTTTTAAGGTTTTTTTAGGGTTAGGGTTTAGGATTAAGGTTTCATTTTTCATTTTTTTTCACTTTTTGATTATTGTTTAAGGTTTAAGGATATTTATGGTCTATTTTTAAGGTTAGGGTTGAAGGTTATGATCCCATTTATAATTTTTGTTAAATTATTCTAGGGTTTTGGGTGAAATGATATTTAAGGTTTTTTTTCAAAATTTAGGGTTTAAGTTTAATTTTTAATCTTTTATTAAATTTTTGGGTCTAATGCTATTTAAGGTGTATTTTTAGGGTTGCGATCTAATTTGTAATTTTTTGTCAAATAATTCCTTACACTTTTGGGTATAATGGTATTTAAAGTTTTTTTTGGGTTAGGACTTAGGGTTAAAGTCTGATTTGTTATTTTTTGTCTAGTTATTCATGAGGGTTTTGGGTATAATAGTATTTAAGATCTATTTTTTGAATTAAGGTTTATAATTAAGGTCCCTAATTTTCTTTTTTGTCAAGTTCTCCATTAAGGGTTTTGGGTCTAATGGTATTTTAAATCTATTTTGAGTTAAGGTTTATAATTAAGGTCCCTAATTTTCTTTTTTGTCAAATTTTCCATTAAGGGTTTTGGGTCTAATGGTATTTTAAATCTATTTTTTGAGTTAAGGTTTATAATTAAGGTCCCTAATTTTCTTTTCTGTCGAATTCTCCATTAAGGTTTTTGGTCTAGTGGTATTTAGGGTCTGTTTTTAAAGTTACCGTTTAGAATTAGGGTCTACTATTTTTTGCCAAATTTTTTTTTATTCATTTAGGGTTTTCTTAAAAGGTTTTAGGTTTGAATTTGATTTTTTGTTTTCAATTTTTTAATTAAGGTTTGATTAGTTGGTAATTAAGGTTTAAATTTTTGGGATTATGGCTTGGGTTTTCAAGTTAAAATTTAAGGTTTAAGTTTTTGCGGTTAAAGTTAAGGCTTTTAGGTCTAATTTTTCTCTATTTTACATGATACCATGTGAAGTACCAATTATATCAAGTATACATCCAAGTTGACACCTAAATATTGTTTTTTCACTTTCATTTATACATGAAACATGACAACGTCACTAAATATGACACCTTCATGTGGAACTAGTTGAAATTGACATTATGTGATGATGCATTACATCGTGCATCAACAATGCATTTGGTTATGAAATCTAGTGGCTCTCACTTGAGAGGGTTACATTAAGTACACATTTGGAAGAGTTTCCCATGTGTATTGGATTTATTATTGGCACTTTGATTGAAATCCACAAGCCATGGCAAAATGAAGCACATTACACATGGTTTAATGGGTAGAAAATATATTTGCAATGAACAACACGATCATTTTGGACCATCACAAGTTGTTCATTTATATAGACATGGGCTACCTAAGCTCTTATCACAATGTGAATATTTTATGGCATTCGAGTATGCATAAAAATTAATATCAATACTTCACCATGGGGATGAATTTTTGAATGCCTACTAGGAAATCCAAGCTATATGGGTGGAAAATTGTTTATTATGTGTAAGATCTTTTGAGACCAAATTTTGAACATGATGGAATGCAAACATACAATAAAATGCATGCATGTCTTTTAATGTCACTAGAGTGGGGGGATTAGTGGGCTGAAGAAAAAATGGAAATGTCTCGTGAAAAGGTTTAATTCTACACAACCCAAGTTTATGCATCTATTCCAAGTGACAACTATCCTCACTAATTTCCTACGTAAGAGGTGTATGGACATCATTATTGATTTCCACCTTGCCCATTAAAAAAACATCCCAAATTTTGGAGGTGGAGGCATAATGAAATGCCATTATTACCATGTTTCTAAATTGGTTCTACAATATTTTCGCCTTGGTCATCATTTGTTCACCAATATGGCTTATAAGCAATCTAGAATCTATATATGCATTAGGGATAGATGTAGAACCTTCAGGCTCAAGGGAGTTAAAATTAAAGATAGTTGGCCTAAATACGGGCACACCATCCATCATATTGTGACATCTTTTCAAGACATTCTTAGAAGTATGACCATATGTCGTTTTGAGGCATTGTAGCATATCATCAAATTCAAGTGTTATTCTTTTCGACCCCTTTTCATTAAAGTTTTCAATTTTCAATTCCTTCAAAGTGTCATTTAGCCAATCCATAAAATGTCTCCTTCATAATTGATGAATTGATTATATTTTTGGTAATCAACACACCCATTTATTTATACTACATTGAGGATCACCTAAGCAACTTGTTTCCTACTTGTGCTATATGTTACAAATGCACTTTGTAAAAACAATCATGGTGTTGAAATGAAAGGATTCCATTTGCTTAGGTGTTTTATCTTTCTAGGGTGCCTTTGTACATCTTATGCATAAACCACAAATTCAAATTGTTACATTTCAATCCAATTTTCACACCCAATGACCTATGTGGTTACCATGAAATTTGCCATCCTTTCAACCATACAAACCATGAACATTCAGACCCCTACACAAAGTCCTTTCTAAATTTTCAAAATGATAATTGGAAATGAATTGTTACAAATTAATTGGAAAACAAAATTGGAAATGGAGAATTGGAAAATCATCAAAAATCGATCATTGGATTATAGAGATTGGAAATGGATTATTGCAAAATCATTAGAAATCAATCACTAGAAGTGAGCTATTACAAAATCATTATAAATGAATCATTGGGTTTAAGGATTGTGGAAAGTAGTCATTGGAAATCACCTTATGGAAAATCATTATAAATCATTCATGGAAAATAATCATTGGAAATGAACTTATGCAAAATCATTGAAAATCAATATTAGGTATAGAAACCAAAAATAATCATTGGAAATTAGCTTTTGGAAAACATAAAAAATCAATCGTGGAAAATAATTACTCAAGGAAAACAATCATTAGAAATGAACTTATTCACTATCATTGCAAATAGGTCATTAAGTTGAAAGATTGGAAAGTAATCACTAAAAATTTGCTACTAAAAATCCAAAAATGGATGAACTATAATAATATGCCTAATCATTACACCAATATGTGTCCAAGTTCACATATGTTTCATTAAATTTTGAGTGAAAATGGATAAAATTACTTTGGTGAAAGTGGGCAACCCTTTAATAAACAAGGACTGTGGATAAGTGAATTCACTAATAATTGATTGATTTCACCAATAATCAATCAAATTCAAAAATAATTAAATCATCAATAATTAATTCACTAATAATTAATTACAAACCTAAATTAAGCACCTAGGAAACTTCATTAGGCTACATAATCTAAGTTAAAAACCTAACCCATCTAAACACCTTGCCCACCAACCTAAAGTGCAAGTGTAAATGAATGTTTTTTTTGTCATCACATATTATTATCTACATTTTGTTTTCACCCTAAATAATTATTAACAATTCATTAGCTATTTTTGTCACAACCTTAACATCGGTTTTGTGATTAAGTGTGGAATGCAAAGGTGCATGAGGCTAAGAAAATGTGTTTAGGTGTGAAACAAAAATTCACAAATGGGGGAGAGTGTAAGAGATGGAACCCAATGACTCCCAAGTGCATTCTCACTTTGGGAATTCCACTAGTGCAAAAATTTTGAATGTTCAAAAACTTGGTTGCAAGGGTAAACAAACATCAAATTAGGTCCCCATGATACCATTGGAAAGGTTTTAAAGTGTAGATGCTTAAAGTGCCTTTGCATTATTCATTTAAACTTGAAATGAATGGATTATGATTAAAAAAAAGGTCGAAAATCAAATTGAAAATTCGATTCCCAACCACAAATCCATTTTTATGGCCTTTAAAAAAGATATTTTCAATGGTGTATTACACAATATAATCAAAGATTAGAATGCCTTCATATGCTCCAAAAATGTTTATTTTGAAAAAAAAATGAACATTCAAAGTTTTGGGACAATAATAATACTAATTTTGGGAAAAAATGTCATTTTGATGTAGCCCCACGGAAAGTCACAAAATACACTTTAGGGAGGGGAATGGTGCTTCCTCACAAAGGTTGTATGTTGTGCAAAGCTTGTGTTTAAAGTTTTTCTTATTAAATTTGGCACACCACTTGCATTCAATTTGCATTAATTGCCCTCTTCCCTTGGTTATTCAAATTGATTTCATTTTGAACTTTTGTTTGTGAGTTTGTCTTCATCCCATCTTAAAGCTCCAACACAAAATGTTGCAAGCTAGGAAACGTGCCCCCATTTTTTTCTTTTTTTGATGTATCATTTTAGGACCCATTTTTGGGTTTCTTAAGGAGTTTGGAAGCGTATCAAATCTACCATTGGCTATTCAATTATGAACTATTATTGGTTATTATAGGCTATATTACCATATGTTATTGTTGGTTACTCTATTATAAACTATTGTTGTCTATTATAGGTTATGTTACCATAAGTTATTGTTAATTATTTTATTATAGTCCATTGTTGTATATCAAAGTTATATTAGCATGAACTATTATTAATTATTTGATTATATGTTATTGTTAATTATTATAAATGATATTATCATAGGTTATTATTGGTTATTATATCATAAAATATTGTTGGTTATTTTAAATTATTTAACATAAGCTATTTTTGGTTATTCCAAGTGATTTTACCATTCATTATTGTTATATATTTTAGGTTATTTTACCTTAAGTTATTGTTGGCTATTATATTATTGGTTATTCTATCATAGGTTATTGTTGTCTATTTTATCGTAGGTTATTTTTAGTTATTTTACCATAGGTGTCAAGGACATGAAAACCCATAAAAACAAAAACTAAAAGAAATGTTTAAGTCTAACTTCCAAACAATGAACAAAATAAGATTATGTGATTCATAAATAAAAACATATGAATTACGAACAAAAACATAAGGCGTACAATACAAACATGAAAATGAATTTTTATTATGCTAACATGGGTGCAAATGGGCTAATAAGAACCATTGGCACCCCTTTACATGATTGCCTTTTGGGGAATATTTTCGACAAAAAATATAAAATTTTAAATGTTTTTAAAAAAAATTGTACTATTTTGTTAAGGTTTATGTTAAAATTTTCCAAAAAATGTCATTTTCAAAGTTTTCCAAATCCTTTTACAAATCCTTTTATTGTTTAAAAGCAATGGTTACAAGGTTTTTTATATTAATTTTGAAGGTCAAATGTTAATGAAATAATTTCAAAATTTCAAAATTTATAGAATAAGATATTAGATTTGATAATGTGCAAAAAAATTACCTTATTTTCAACTTAAATTTTTTTTTAAAAAAAATTGGTGTAAAAAGCTTTTAATTAAATAGTGGTTATGACTGCTTTTAATGTTTATCAGCATGACTACATCCACATATGCAAACATGAACATGAAACGAACATGACAAATTATTGTTGGTTATTTTAAACTATTTATCATTCATTATTGTTAGTTATTTTATCATAGGTTATTTTTTATTATTCAATGTTATTTAGCATAGGCTATTATTGGTTATTTTAAACTATATCATAAGTTTATCTTGGTTATTGTTGGATATTGTATCATGGGTTATTATTAGTTATTTTATTTTAAATCGTTATTGGTCATTCTATTGTAAATTACTCTTGATTATTCTAGGTTATTCATAATTATTTTAGACTATTTTTTGTAGGTTATTTTGTTAACTATTATTAATTAGTTTACCAAAGGGCATTTTTGGTTATTTTAGGCTATTTTACCAAGGTTATTATTGGTTATTTTATATTATTGCACCTTAGGTTTTTCCACCTTACATTTTTATGTGAATTTTTTTTATATGTCATTTTCACCTTATGTCATTATATTATAGTTTATGTTATTTTAATTTATTATATTCTAGGATAAAATAACTTATAATAACATAAAGTAAAATAACATTGAATCACTTAAAGTATAATTTGAAACAATGTATATATTAACTTAAAATGAAATAACCTAAGACATAACCTTGGATTAATTGATTAGTTTAGTTTAAAATAACTTAAAATATAAAGTTTGTAATAAATTGGGATACTTTAAGGTAAAATAACCTATAATAATTTATAATAATTTAGAGTATAAGTTAGAATAACTAAGGTAACATAAAATAACATAGGGTGTAACCTAAAGTGGTCTATGGCATTTTAAAGAAAAAGAAAAAACCTATTTACCATAATAAATAAATAATAATAAATTATATCAACTAGTAATGAAACATGATGTTTACATAATGACTTTATAGTGAAATAACTTCAACCAAGGTGAAATCACAAAGGTGCAATAAACCAATTTCACTTTTAAAATCCCATGGTGATTTAGGTTGATGAATTGCACCCTGTTTTCATATTAGTGCATGATCCATACAAATTGACTTGTAGCTAAAGCTATAAGGTTTCAAATTTAATCAGGGATGCTATCTTGTGAATGTGTGAACATGAATGATGAGCACATGAACGTGAACAAATGAGCTCAAGGGAATAATTTCAAAAAATCATGTTGACATTGACGAAATATTGATTGACACATAGGATGAAATATTTGGTGGCATGGAAGAATATTTTGACATGTCAATGGATGAATGATTTTCTTATATGAACAAAATGATTCATAAGTAAAATGGATGAATTTTCAAATAAACATTGGCAACAAAATTATTACAAGAAATTGAACAAAAAAAACAAAATGGAATGATTTCATGTTGGTTTCTGTTGAAACATACAACACACAAATGTTGATGCAATAATTCAAATGATACTTCATATTTTTTTAATATGAATTTCTATAACATCTAAACCATTTAAATTTTTAAACTAAATCTAAATCAATGGCATATAAACCTATCGAACCACTAATAAGTATTTGCCTATCGATATTCTACCCATTTACCATTGAAAGGCATGTGCCCATTAAGAATTGGAATAATGTTTAACTATAAACCTAATGACGCACCAAGAGGTATGTGCCAATCCATACACTACCCATTCACCATAAAGAAGCATGTGCCCATTATGAATCAAGACAATACCAAATAACCACTTACATTTTGCATTATTTATACCATTTCAATTTTTTTTTATTTCATTCACATTTTCAACCTCTTGCATCTAACACCATTCTTGCAACTTGTACAATCAAATTGTAATTTACCCCTTTTACTATTAGTTTTCATGATCTAAATCGAAAGTTGTATTTATTCCACCTTTATTGTTTAGTTGAATATTTTCTACCTCTACCATGTTTGCAATCATAAAACTTGAAACCTTTATTTTACAATGGAAAGGAGAAAATTGACACCAAATGTCACAGCAAACACTTTGGAGTCAATGGTTGAATACACATTAATTTCAAACATACTAAATATAATCTGCAAAATGACAAAAAATTATTGGAATATTTGAAAGATGATACTAAATTAAACCCCCTTCAACATTTGTTGGAAATCAAAACATGGGGAACAAAATGGAAAAGGGTATTGACAAAACAAGTGAATGGACAACATGGCAATTAGTTAATGCAAAGATTTTTTTAAAAAAATCATTGCTCAAACAAACAATAAACATCTCTAAGGAATATATGGAAGATTACAATTTGGCAATGTTTACACATGCTATGGAGTTTTTCAAAGAATGCACGAGTTTGAAGAAGCTAATTCTAGCTTGTAGTTTTGATGTAAACATTCAATCCCACATTTTAAAATATGTTCGTCACTATGTTGTTATTGTGAATTCATTTTATTGGGAATTTCATGCAATGTTTCTTATTTTATTTGTTGTTATGTTTGAAGCAACGTTGGGCATGTACTTTACCTTACAGTTAGTTTCATCATTATATGATCTTTAAAATAATGAAATGATTTTTTCTGAAATATGAAATTAATGTGTGGAAAACCATCATAATTATTATAAGTGATATTCTGAATAATTTCACAAGTATCATATAAAAATATCATAGTATATCATGCAAAAAAAATAAAAATGAATTCTTCATATTTTCAATGTGGAAGTTGATCCTAGGTTACAAGATTGGAAATTGCACTAAACCCCAAACATGTATCAAAACAATTGTTAGGGCTTGTAATGGTAGTTATTGAAATATCCATGTTTAATTGTGAGATATAATCACGGTTTTTAATTTTTTTTGAAAAATTTAAATAATTTCCTTGAATGGTCATTTGGGAACTTGCTCCCCAAGGGAACATAATTTTTTTCTCTTGGGGGAAATTGTTCATTGAAACCATTTAATCCCTTTTTCTTTGAGCGATAAAACAACTTGGAATTTTGACCCTTAATTTTTTTCATCATAACTTTTAACTTATAGCTTCAAGTTAAAATGCAAGATCATTTGAGATATTTATGTTTTTAAAGCTTTCCAATGACATAAATAACGTTTTATTTCGACAAAATTTACCCCTCATGTTTTTTTATCAAACATTGAAGAACTTGTTCCCTAGGGAAATTACTTTTCAAGGCAATTTAGTATATTAAAAAATGAATTAATATTGTAATTTACTATAATAAATTAATTATTTAAAAGTTATAAGTTATGAATAATCAAGTTTAATTATAAATTATGCCACTTCTTTAATTAATACATTAATACAATAATTTCAACGATTTTAGTGTAATTAGTTTTTATTATTAAAAATGTTACTAATTAGTGCAAAAATTTATGTTATAATAATATTTCAACATTTTTATTTCAAATAAGTGATTATGTATAATAAGTTCAATAACTTGGTGTAATTTAGTTACAATAATTACATAAATGACATTTTTCCAATAAAAGTATCATAAATATTATAATTTAAATTTTTAAATAATAAACTTCAATTATAAGTTACACAATTATTATAATTAATTTAATTATAAAGCTTTTCAATAATGTTACATTAATTGTAGTAATTAATCTTACTATAATTATTGGAATTTCTTTTATGACTGAATAACAATAATCTATGTAAAAAATACAAGTATTATACATCACCCCTCATATACACATGTTTATCTTAGTATCCACCCATGTATTATTGAATTGATACATATTATACACTATTATAAATCCATACACCTTGGAATACTCAATACATTCTGAATGCCCATAGGTTTGCAACTCACTTGACCAAATTTGCAACTAATTGACCATAAATGGCTTTTCTTGGATGAAAACCATGTTAAAAATTATTCAAATGGAAGAACGAAAAAAAGTTAGTTGCAAGATAGTTGCAACATAGTTGTAAGCATAACCAAATGCAAAAAGTAGTTGAAGAAATAACCAATGATACTTGCAAACAACAAATAGTTACAAGTAGATGCAAATTGATTGGTCACAAAAACCCAATTTCCTTTTAATGGTTTGGCCTATCTTGAGACCATTTCCAACCATTGCAATAGATTAAAAAACTTGTTTTTTCCATTGGGCTTAGTCTATGGATATCCACACCAATAAACTTACTGAAGTGCCACGTTTGTAGCTAGACACATGGAAATTTGCAACAATTACAAAAATCCAAAAACATTTGTTAAAACCAATGTAAACTATGAGGTGGTGAGGTCTTGGTGGCATTCATTTGGAATAGTGTCAGGACATGACCTTGAAGAAGTCAACCATTGGCTATCCTTTTGGCATTTTAAAGTGGAGTAATGGTGCAATTTTGTTCATTAGGTACTTTGATTTTTTCTCATTTGTTTCATTCTTTTTTCATGAACCAAGTTTTGTTGTACAACACATGATTAATGTGAGGGGTGTTATATGTCATACCCATGTAATATAATTTTGTATTTTTTTGCCACTTACATATGTGTAGGGTTTAACAATTGATGAAGATGCCAACATGCTTATTTGTAACTTGTTTGAGATGATTAAAAACATTTGGTTGTAGCAATCTAGCAAAAAATACAAAGGCCTTCTTGATGCCACAATTGATGATTTTATTAGGGCTTTGGAATAACAAACTTAGTATATATTTCATTTGATGGGTAAATTAAAATGAAATAAGATCGAATCAAACAAACTTGCATTTAAAAGCTACACAAAGATCTAGTGGCCCCAAAAAAATAGCACAAGCTATTTAAAGTTTTATTTCTAATAGTCATTTGCATAGTAAAATAATGGGCTTGGAAGGCAAAGAGAGATTTGGTTCTTGTAAGAAAAAAAATTGACATTATGATTGGCTCATTAATAGACTCTCATTGCTTTAACAAAATCAAAATTTTAAGTGCCATGATGATCAAATCCTACAATGGTGTAGGACAATTTTATGATGGAATTGGCAAAATCTAATGTATGACATGGGTTTAAATCAAGGTTAGGCAACCATGGTTGTGAAGCTTTAGATATGATTTAAAACACATGTAATCAAGAGATCTTTCACATTACAAGGACAAATGCAAATTCTCAATGTTCTACCATCTAATATAAAGGGCATAAATGTGGAAGCAAAATAACAAAAGGTTCATTTGCACTTCTACCCTTGTGTTTTATGGGCAATTCAAACTTGTGGGAAATAAGGAGGCTAACATGGTGTTTTTTTATCTTCCATGCATAATGGTTTCATTTTAATATTTATTTGGGTGTTTTTGGTTTTTTTATTTGACATTACAAATTTGGAAGGATTATTATTGTTTCAAGATGCTTTAACATTATGATTTACCATTGTTATGTGTTGTAATCAATAGTCTATGGCATTACAAAATCACATGCCTTTTCTAAAAACTTTAATAATTTGTGAAGCAATGGTCAGATTATTGTCACTGATTGTGATTAATGGTGTTTTGAATCAAAGTTGTGGTCATTGGTTCCTTGGAAATGCCTTGCAATTTGTTATATATGCATGCCATGATTTTCATGTTGATTTTTTTTATCAAATTGTTCTTGATAGTCAGGTTAACCCAAAATGCAAATGTATTTAATGAATAGTTGGTGAAATTGTAAAATGCATGATTAGTTAAATACTAGAAGTTTTTCACTCCTTCATTTATTTTATGCATCAAATTTGATCTAGGAAGAAAAGACATAACATGTTGGTGTTGATATTGAATCCCAAATCAAGACCATGCATTTGGTTAGGAATTATGTAGTCCATGAAAAATGCATTGATCTTGGTTGTTGTATAAAATGGTTATCTACTACCACCTTTGTTATTGACTACTACAAGTTTTTGATGCCAGTCGTGGTTAAAGATCTTCAAGTGGATGACTCACAATTGGTGGATTATGAGGATTTGTTCCAAACTTTGATGACAAATGTAATCACAATGAAACTTGACTCATGGCAAGAAAGCTTGATATGTTTCGCCATTATCATGTTGTTGAAAATTACAAATGTGTTTTCAATTTAGTGGGGCACATAACAACACAAATTCCCATTGGATTGATGTTTTAACAAGATTGATATTAAGCATTCCTACAAGCCAAATTGGAAAAAGAAGATATTTTCTATTATTAAAATCTACAATTAAATGGTGTTGTTGTTTTCGTACAACTTTTTCATGCAAAAGATCTTGATTATTTGGTGATGGTAATCTTAAAGCTTTAAATGTGTTTTTGTGGTATTGCCTTTTTATAATAGATATGGCAAATGCTTGCACTATAGTTGTTGACAAATATTTTATTATAAATCTTAATTGCAATCTACCATATGTGTTTGATGAGCCAACTTTTAGAAGATGATGATTTGTGTAAGTGTTGGGGTTACAATATGCATGGATGTCTTGTGAAATCAAATATGAAAGTTTATGGGTAAGTTTGTTTGATAAGATATGATTTCATGGTTGCTTAATTTTGAATGGGGACACTTATTGAAAGGTGAAAAATGAGAAAACCCAATAACATTTGAGTGGAGCCATTAATTTTGAATCGAAATTAAGGTTGAAAGTTTAGATTTTAGAAGACCCATTGACCTCCCATGTGGTTTACATTGTGGGTGGAATTCAAAATGGAACTTTACCTATAAAGTTTAAAGGCCCACTGACCTTTTGTTGTTGTTTTGCATGTAAAGATAAATTTAGATTCTAAACATTAAAAGGTCAAATAACCTCTTGCATGATTTTGCATGTTGAATGGAATGTTTTAAAAGGTAGAAGGCCCATCAACTCCTTGTATGGTTATGAATTTTGATCAGAACTTCAAAGACAAAACTCATAGATAGTAAGTCTTAAAAGGCCCATTAACATGTGAATGTCATTTTGCATTTTCAATGAAACTCAAAGTTGAGAGTTTAGAAAATTTAGAAACCCTTTTATTAACATTTTTTTGTGTTCCTACATTTAGAGTCAAACTCAAACATTGAAAGTTGAGAGTTCAAAATTTAAATACCCATTAACATTTGGGTCTTTTCCTTTTTTTTCTATCGTGTCTAATGTTTAAAATGAGGGTTGGAAGTTGGGAGCTTAAAAACATGAATTAGAAATATGTCTTTTGTTTTGTTTTTGTGTGAGATGTGACATGCGTATGTTTTGTGTGAGGCAAGAAGATGAGCTATAACAAGTTAGAACCACATCCAATGAAACGAAAAAGAAAAAGAAAAAACAATTTGATTTTGGGTCACTTATAAAGTCCTTTCTTCTTTCCTTGTTTGTTTTAGCCATTATTTCTTCGATTTATAACTTTTGTACTTTTACTTGTAATAAACAATATTACAACTTTACTATGTCAATTGCTTTTGTGTATCATGTTGCATAATTTTTTTGTCTAACTAACTAGATGTGCATGCATATGCATGGATATCTTTGTAGAATAGGTGACATATATATAAAAATAAATGAATATATTATATATATATATATGTTTAAGTAATGTGATTTTCAATTTAAGAACATAATATTTGACCCCAAAAAAAAAACCAATAATGATATTGGACAAGGTGTTTATTAAAGACCCAAGCATAATACCCGCCCCCAACACTGGGGCCCACCCCGAACCCACATTTGTGTTGACCTAATTTGTGGCAGTGAATTAGGGTTTGTGTGAGGAGCTTTAGATCACAGACACAGAGTGTTCGCTACTGCATGGCGATGGCGTCCTCTTGCTGTCTGCTGCATTGGTTCCTGCGCACAGCGGCTCGCCTCCCGAATCACCTGGCAATCATCCACGCCTTCTTCTCCCCTCGGGAATCATCAGTGTCTCATGTCCATGATCAGCAGCTGCAGCGAGAGTGCGAGGAACACGTGCAAGCGACAATAACAGCCACGGATCAATTGGGGAAGAACGATGGTGGCGTCGTCCCAGTTTTCCCCAGGGATGTTGTATATACCTACGACGAGCTTCGAGTCGCTGTGGAATCATTGGGTTGTCTTCTAGTTCGAGGACTGGGAGTACCCACTCCTGGTAGCTCGCAAGAAGAAGAAGGTGAGACGGAAAAGCAATATTTTTTGAATTTGTTTGTGAATTTCGTGTTGTGGGTCAGAGATCTTGTCATCTTCTGCCGCGATATTTTCCATGACAAGTGCATTTCCCGGTTATACAGACTTTGCATGAGTGAATAAGGGTATCAGTGGTTTGCTAAGGTGGCAATGGGTTTAGGGTTAGGGTTTATGGTGCGGGCCATACATAGGTCCACTCTGGTTGAATTAGATCGTGCATCATCTCATCTACCCAATCTCTTGGCAGAGCCTGAGAGGCAGCAGCTCCACCCCAAAATAGTTTCTGTATCACCAAAGACAGTGGGAATATGGATGGTCCAGTCGGCAGAGTATTTGGTGGCTGTATTGGCAGTCCTGAGAGCAGGAGCTGCCTTTGTTCCATTGGATCCCTCCTGGCCCCTAGAGAGGCTCAAGACTGTGGTGACACATTCAAAGGCCTCTCTAATTCTCGGTTGCAGGCACCGGAAATGGGCACCTCACATGACAGCAATGGAATTTGCTGATGCGTTAGATGCTTCTTCCAGCTGCACTGTCTTGTGGCTGGAGGAAGGATGGATCAAGACTGATGAGAAGGCAGGACGACATGTGCACACACAAACTTGGCATTGTACTGGGAAGCGCACATTTTGCTACCTACTGTACACTTCTGGCTCGTCTGGTACCCCAAAAGGAGTTTGTGGTACAGAAGAAGGTAGAAATTCTTTGCTTCCTTCTGTGACTGTGAGGTGTGTCTCTTTGGCTTGTTCAGGTGCTACTTTATACACACACGCTTGTAGCTCTTCTGATCTGCTTTGCTTGGTGCAAAATGCAGGCCTCATGAATCGGCTGCAATGGATGGAGAAGGCATACCCCTACCAGAGAAATGATTTGGCATGTTTCAAGTCTTCAGTGGGTTTCGTTGATCATCTGACAGAGGCTTTTGGCCCTCTCCTTGCAGGCACACCCTTGCTTATTCCTTCTCCAGAGACATGCAAAGAGAATCCTCTTTCTTTACTAATCTTTGTCAAGGTTTGTTGTCATCAATTTCCTATTTTTTGTCTGCTTTGTGAATGCACCTGAATTTGAACTTTCTTGAATGGGAACAAAAGACCATTGCTCCATGTTTGGCAGGCATATGGTGTAACACAAATGACAGCAGTGCCATCATTGATGCACCTGCTGCTTCCAGCTTTGCAAGTAGAAGGTAAAGATGGCCAGGCTCTTACAGACACCTTGCGTTTATTGATTCTAAGTGGTGAGCTCCTTTCCATCCAGCTTTGGAAAGATCTTGCAAGTGCAATGCCATGCACCACCATTTTGAATCTCTATGGCAGCACAGAGGTAGAGTCTCTCACCTGTCCTACCAAAACTCAATTCCATAGAGTGTGTTTACATGCATGCTCCATAGTTGTTGCCGGGATTCTCATATCTGGAGGTGCTTGTTTGGTTGGAGATTTCCAACGACTTGAATGGTATGTGAACCCATTTGGAGACATCAATTAAGTGATGCTTGCAAATCTGGATGGTCAGCTCTCAGGGGACTGCACCTTCTTTGAGTGCCCAACTTTTGATCGGTTGTCCTCCTCATCAAAAGGACCTGAGGATCTGGATGCAGCACATGAACTGAACAGTGTGCCAATTGGAGAGGCAATTGACGGCCATTGGCTCTGTATTGTGTTGGAGGATGGCAAGTTGGCAGAATCTGGAGAGGAGGGTGAACTCTGGGTGGGTGGTGTAGGTGTAGCAAATGGTTATTTTGATGATACCGAAGCGACCTGTTCAAAGTTCATGGATCTATCCCAGGAAAAGGATTGGTTGGATCTAAATGCTATGGGTGTGATTGGATCCACACCAGTAGACACTAGGGTAAGAGTATTCAAAACAGGAGATATGGCAAAGAGATTATTAACTGGCAGCATTGCCCTGCTTGGGAGGAAAGACCGGCAGATCAAGATTCATGGGCACCGTATAGCATTGGAAGAAATTGAATTCATCTTGGAGCAGCACCCACAAGTAGATCAGGCTGCAGTCTCTTTGGTCATTCTTGGAGCCAATAGCAAGGCTGGTCTGGTTGCTTATGTTGTCATACCTGATGATACAGTTCTATCCAACAGCTCCGAGGAGGGCACTTCCATGGTTTCTGGTGATTTTGCAACACATGAAGGCCAGGTGTCTTTGGAAGAATCTTTGATATGGTGGTTGAAAGAAAGGGTAACTGCAGTGATGATTCCTCAGCAATTTATCCGGTTGAAAGCCATGCCCTTGACTAACTCAGGGAAAATCAATCACTCCGCTCTTCCCAAGCCAGTTTTGTTTCAACAACCTTACATTTCCAAGTTCAGCAAACACAAAGAAGAAGAGTCTATGCAAGGACTTGATTACGTAAGAGAGGTAACATATCACTGTCCTTTGCAGGTTTCAGGTTAAGAATTTAGGGTTAAACCCTAAACCCTGTTCAACAGGAATTTATTGGGGTTCTGTATTTTTTGTTAGTTGTAGATCTCTCGTTAGTGTTTTGAGAGGAAGCTGAAACTGACCTTCTAGCTCCTTGGTTGCAAGACCCCTGCAAATATACAATAAAATATTTCTGAGGTTCCAGCAATTTTATAATTCTCTAATAGATGGGTGTGTTTGATAATGTGCCTGCAGGTGGGGGAGGGGTCTTGATGGGTGTTTTATTTGTGTGTCTAATTTATTTACTGTGTTTTGTTCAGGTCTTTGCTCATGTACTAATGGCCAACAAGGAAGTCTTGGCAGCAGACAATTTTTTTGCAATGGGTGGAACATCTATATCTGCTGCACATGCTGCTTTTGTTCTTGGGGTTAATATGCACATGATATATGCACATCCAACAGCTTGGCAACTTTGTCGGGCCATGGGTGGTGTCTCCAGGGGCAACAGACTAATGTGCTTTGGATCTGAACAAAGAGGAGTTGATGAGCAGCTCGTCCAATTACAGAGTGAAAGAGAGAAGAACAGTCATGGTAGAAGTATATCATTGTATAGGGTTTCAGACCTTGGGACTGTACAGAGTAGTGAGGATGAGCCTCAAAACAGAAACCAGACACTAGGGAAGAAGAGGAAACATGAGCAGACAACAAAGGTGGCACAGATGGCCTGGCCTGCCTTTATCTCCAAACCTGGAGCAACTGCATTTCTACGATGCAACAAAAGTGTACACCTCCATCCGGAGGCAGAATCCCAAGCATCACAAGTGCAAGACATAGTGTTGGAGGAGGTGCCTGAAAAAGAGGACTGGAGTTTGCAGCAGTGTTGGAGGGTCTCTCTCCAGGCATGTGTAGATGCATCACCATTATTGGTCATCCATGGAGATACTTGCCGAATATTCATCGGTTCTCACTCCCACAATTTCATGAGTGTGGATGCTATCAGTGGGGAAGTGCAATGGGAGGTTCAATTGACAGGCCGGGTTGAGTCCAGTGCTGCAATAACACATGATTTTTCACAGGTACTATGTGTTTCTGTTTTTCTGGCCTCTTGGGAAGGAAGAGATTTGTACTAATATGACTGTTTTTCTTCTGGATTTTGATATGGCCTTTGGGTACTATTGCAACCGTGTCAGAGAGCTGGATATCTGTCTGGATATTTGTGAATGATCTGAATTCTAAGGAGTTGGAAATCCTGAATGTCACTAAACATACTCGTCAACAATCACAGATTGTTGCTATTGCTCAAATACAGGTGTACCTGGGTGGCTTTGGCATAAATCAAATTATTTTCAACTTTGTCAAAATTTTCAGAAAACATTCACCCCTTTCTGCTGAAATTTTCAAAAACACATTCAAAGCTGCCAGCCAGTTTTGAACCAGGGACATGCCTGACCAAATCAGTTACTTTACATCCATCTGACCACTAACACCGTGAAATATTCACGAATTTTATTAGATATATTATGCATATGGCAAAATTTTCAGAATTAAAAAGGTAGCTGCTGAACCAGAAATTCTGGATTAACTTAATTATTCAGCAGAGAACTGCTGAAGCCACCCAGGTACTACGGTACTCCTCTGTCCTTTTCTCTCTCTCTGTGTCTGTTTTCTTTGGTTGCTTGTGATGTCTCCCCTTTTTTTTTGTTTGCCTTTTTTCTGTTTCCTGTTTGTTGATATGTTGTCTATTTGAAATTTCTAGATCCTTAGTATTAGGACATCTCTTGATTCAGTTCAGGTTGTTTTCTTTGAATTGTGAGTATGGAGAAGTTGTCATTACTTATGAAGATATATATTTGGGTTTTCTTTCTGTTGTAGGTTGTGGTTGGTTGCTATGATGGGTTTATCTATTTTTTGGACTTCTGTACTGGGGAGAAAGTCTGGAGCTTTGAGACTGGTGGGGAGGTCAGAAACCCACCCCTTTTGTGTTCTTGCTTCCTTGATCGTCCGCACTTGCCAGAGATTGTCATGTATCCAAATTTTGCAAGGGATACGTTCTTTGGACTGTGGACTAAAAACACGGCAAATGAAAGTGGCATTTTAAATTGTTACAGAACAGCAGCCATTTTGATGACAAGGACTAAGCCCATCCTAATGTAGTGTGGTCAGGATTTCTTGGTTCTCTCTTGTACTGCAATCTTTCTCAACTTGTCAAATTCTACCTTGCACAACTTTCTTCTCCAATTTTTCTGTGATAATTGCTTATTATTTGCAATGCTTGGAGATTGTGTGATCTGAATTGTCAACGACAAAAGTGTGTCTCGGGGGGGGGGCGCAGGTAAAGTGTCAACCAACCCTGGACACATGGCACAGCTGGATCTGGTATGTCTTTGACCCTACATATCAGGACTGTATATCACCTCATTTTCTGTCAGGTACTGCACAATGGTGTCAAAGTAAGTTCATGCAAATCAAATCAGAATCTGTAATTCTTTGGGTCTCTCTGATATTCCAAAACCCAAAACCTTAAACCAATTATCCCCCCCTCTGAAATTCTTGAGTTTCTGCCTGATCTTATAAGTTTAGCTGAGGGGCACCACTGGCATCTTACTTAAGTCACAAACTAGAGATCAGTTTGATCTATGGTGATTGCAGGTGTGGATCACATGACCATCACATTTATGCTCTAGATGCCGTGTCTCACACATGTGTATGGCAGCATTCATGTGGTGGGAGTATCTTTGGTGCCCCTGCATTTGATCAGGTAATTAATTTGTTCTAAATCCACCCCCCTCAACTATCCCTGAGACATTCTATATAGTCATTGGAAAGTTCTAGAGAAGTTGAAAGCTTAAGATTGGTGACAAAGTGTGCCTGACATCTGAAGGTCAGAAAGATGGTGTATGTTGCAGCCACAACTGGGGTTGTTACAGCTGTTAAACTAGAGGTAAGTCATTTGATTGCAGCCGCATTAACTGATGTTTGAATGCCACCCACTTGTACCTCGGAGTCAAGTAGATGATGATGGGAACAGTAGTCATTTTCTGCTTGAGTGATGTTGCATGCTGATGGGTTTTTGAGAATCGGTGATTTCTGATGTGGCAGCCATCAGTGGATGCTGTGTGGAAATACACATGTGCAGCTCCTGTTTTTGGATCTCTAGCAATTGACCTCTCCACTGGACTTGGTACAAATGTTTTTACACCTGGCACTGACCCCAACACTTATGTGCACACCTACTTGTTCAAACAATTTACCATTCTTCAGGAACAGTTCAGCACATACATCAGTCCTTATGTGATGTCTAGCAGGTGTTAAAAAGCTAGTGACATGCATGCTAGGCTAGAGGTTGAGCTCTGGGTTTTAGTGTCAAGCTGGGGGAGGGGGCCTACGCAGAGAATAAAAAGTTGAGTGGGCCTTGTTTGCTAGGAATAGTGCTGTGCACAGGGGTGGATGGCAGTGTTGTTGCTCTAACACACCATGGCTCACTGGCTTGGCAGGTGTGTGTGTGTGTGTGTGTGTGAGATACAGTGTTATACAATCTCAAATTGCCCATTCCCAACATCATTAAGCATGTCTTGTTTTTATTCAAATTGATGTGGCTTGTTCTTCAATTGAATCAGTCCAGTTCAGGAGCAATCTCGGTACAGGACAAGGGTTGTGAGCTGATATGTTTTTGGTTTTTGCATCAGGTGAATACAAATAGCCCAATCTTTGCGGGTGCTTGCATCTCATCTGCACTGAGTTCTCAGGTTGGCATCCTCATGGCAGTTTCACAGAGATTGGATCCTTGGAACCCATTTCATGTAGCAGCAAAAGACATCTTTTTTGTTTACAATATTGTGAGCTTATGTGTGCAGTGGTACATATGATCTGCATTGCAAGGGGCTTTTTTGTTTAAGACTCTAGATCTGGGACTCGTGCTCTGTTGTTACATTTTGAAGGTTGATCCAAGTGGAAGAGCAGGGAGTTTGATGTTGCTTTGTCTTTTGCCATGCTTATCAGAGAAAAGCTTGGGGTTGGTTTTGGGTGTTGTTGTGTCCCCCCTTGAAGGTGTTGGTGTGCTCCAGAGATGGCCATGTTTATTCTTTAAGCATGGTACAGTCCCTCTGTCCACCCCTTCTAAATCCTAAACCCTAAACCTATTTAAAGACAGATGATTCTTTCTTGAGTTTCTCACATGGATTTGTGAGTGTATCTTCTCCATGGGAGTGTCTTCAAAAGGGATTTGCAAAGTTTCAGCTTAGAATCTGCCATGTCCAGAAAGTATTGTCCAAATTCCATATATGAGTTCTCAGACATGAAAGAGAATTGACTCTTTTGAGCATAGAGCTGAGTCACACTACAAGACCCAACAGCTGGGTTTTGCTCAGGAAGGGTGGGGGTATAATTATGGTGGATGGCAGCACACTGGGAAGGAGTTGTGGAAACATGATCTTGGGGATGCCATTACTGGGTCAGCATGGGTAGATGAGAGCATCATTTTGTCATGTGCAGACGATACAGGCTACCATCATCGGTCACACAGGTGATAGGCTGTTGCTGCTCCCTCCCTGTTTCATTGCAACAGAGTGAAAGTGGATTTAGGGTTTAGACCCTAAACCTAAAACCTGGGCTACAGGTTAGTATCTAGGAGTTTTCATGGTTTCCATTGGGTGGGTGCAGGATTGTGTGTGTTGCAACTTCGACAGGAACGGTGCATGTCTTGTCTGTGGAGACAGGTGCTGAGATGGATACTTCTCGCTCACATATTGTTGCTACTGACAACAAAACTACAGTTCAAAGCCAATGTATTGCCAGCACAAAACTTCCTGGAGAGGTTTTTTCATCACCAGTCATGGTTGAAGGCAGAATTTTTGTTGGCTGCAGAGATAACTTTATATACAGCCTTGATTTGTTTGTTGGGGGAAAAGCATTATTGGTGGCTTCCATTGACAAGTACAAAGGACTGACACAGTAAGAATTTGAAGCTCAAATGGGCTAGGATCCTTGACTCGGTTCACATAGAAAAAAGATTTATGTCAGTTGTCAGCCATCAGTCTCAGAGGATCAGGTTTTCCTTTCAGATCTTATCTTCTGCTACTGAACAACAAGCAGATGACAGTTTAGGATTGAGAGGTTATGGTTTTTGTACAGTTTTTCCACAGTTGAATTGAGATGTAGACTTGAAGAATCTCCTTATCTGCAAGGATGATTAGTGAGATGTGTAGTCTGCCAAAGCCAAAAGGAGTGGTGCTGGATTCTTCTACCAACATTCTGAATTACAGCACAACTCGATTCAACAAGTCAATACAAATCAACCACTTCACCAGACTGAACAATTTGGGTGCAGCATCTAACAAAAAAGTTGGTACCTGTGAAAGCAGTCTAGTCGGTGGTCTCTTGATCCCATGGAAATGTACATTTGGCACACGGAGGCTCTGTACATGGCATAGCTGTGCCAGGTCCAACAAAATACTGCCATTTAATGTACAAGAATTCTTGGTTCTCAAGATGTAATAGAAGCAGTTTTGAGGGGGGGAGCAATTGTATGCTGATGGAGGAATGTGTCATCGATGGACATGGGCATTTAGTTTACATTTGCATTTAGTCTTCATTTCACACAGCACAGTAGTTTTGCCTGAACTCTGACCCATCACTGGTGGTGGGTGCAGAGGACTACCTTCCAAGTAGGAGATTATGATGGTGTCAAGGCCTTGGACACTGACCAGAGTGTCCTTTGCTTAGGAGACACCTTCACCTTGGAACTCTGCTGTGAACCTGGAACTTGATGGCTTGTTGAACAATGAAGTTACTAGAGAAAACTTGTCCCAATCCGTCTATGATATTTGTCAAGAACTGAAGATAGCTGTTGTTAGAATGAACTGTTCCTTGCAGGTTATAATTCAAGATTTGCAAGATTTCCATGTAGCATTGACTTACTTAGTGTGTGGACTATATGATGCTGGAGAGAACTTCATGGGTGCAAACAGAGAAGAATCCATGTCAATTTCTGATTCAGACATGTAGTTGCTATCTGGGCGGCCATGCTCTTATATCCATCCCAGAGGAGAATGCACTCTAGAGGAATGGTGGGCGTATTCCTGTATGGACACTGTATTTTGACCAGGGAAATGAGGCTACAGATGGAGTAGCCATGCTTGTTGGCATCTATCTAGCTGCAGGTGTAGAAATCATCTTCTTTCTCAAGCTCCAGACCCACCTGAGAGGTGAGTGTGCTTCAGGAACCATGAAAGTGGTGGCAGACAATTCCTGCACAAAGCACGAGAAAACTGCTGTATGCGATGAGCAAAACACATGCCTGGAGCAGTTCTTTTTCGTACTGTTGTTGTGTGGGATTGATCTGCACTAAGGACAGAACAAATCTCACCACCCCTGATAGGCAAGATTTCAGGGCTGAAAGCTCAAACCCCACTTCTTCATACCCCCCTCACAGCCATGTGATCCCTAGGTGGATTGTGTGTATAATATCTGGTCAGTCTCCTCCAGTGTTGCACTGAGGTAGTAGACCCTGTGCCTAATATCAGCACTGGTATAAGGACCCTAGTAGGCTGTGATGACCTGAGGCAATACCAGCCCAGTAGGGACCTCAGGTTAGTACCGGGTCTGCACCTGCCTCATAGCAGGCAACAGTCAGTCCCAACAGCAAGACCATGCTGGTATGAAAGTTTTACAAAGGACCCAATACCATGACCAGGCTGGTATGAAAGTCTTTCAAAGGACCCAACAGCAAGACCATGCTGGTATGAAAGTTTTACAAAGGACCCAATACCACGAACGGGATTGTATGAAAGTTTTTAAACTGTACTACTGAATGCTGGGACTAGACTGGTATGTCCAACACTGGTCAGCTCCCTCATCAATCACACACACACAGAAGGTTTGGTTTGCAAGCTATGCAAAACCCTTTTACTGTTTTATCAGTCTCCGTATAACCCAAGTCAGTGACTTCCATTTTTCTCCAGATTCCTGAAGTGCAAGAAGATGGGTTTTGTTCAAAAGCCCTAGAGTCTAAATACCAAAACCCGTATTATTATTGATGCAGTTTGGATGACTGTTTTGATGTGGTGATGACCATAGTCAAGGTTTCTCACTTTGAGATCTCCCTCCACTCTTCTGACAAAATCTCTGAGCATCATTCTTTTCATTCTCAAGGCCTCTGAAAACCCAGCTTAAAATAGGAATGATATGCTGCTGACTATGTGAGGGAGGACCTCATGGGATGAGTCTCTAAGCACACAGGCTTTTTTCTGGAATTCTCTGTTTGCTTTTTTGCCTTTTGGGGTTAGGGAAAGTGGGTTTATGGCCAGAACTTGTTCTCTCTTTACTGATGCATAACATCTTTCAAAACTCTTGAATCAAAGCAAGATCCAAGTCTCAGAATTAGCCCAGAATTAGCTAGACAGCTCCCAGATTACATCAGGTAATGTCTCCCTACAGACTAACATCATCACTGAACTCAGAGTGTGGCCTGTGCTGTTGGCCCCAAGTGTTACCACGCGCTCAACTGATTTTTCCTTCCAAAACCTGGTTTTTGGAAATTTGTTTGAATTTTTCAGTGGCAGAAATCAGTTTAGAATCAATAGCTCCCACATTCCGAATCCAAATCTTACCAAATAAATTCCATTAATTCAGGATGCTCATCAAGATCTTTCCAACAACACCAAAGGCACATACATACACTGCAATTCCTCCGAAATTTTCAGCTACGATGTAATTTAATTTAATTTTCAGTGAAGTGTCATTCAATATTCAAGAACTTCTACACCACAAGTCCAAATGCCATGAAACCAAGCGGATGCACCCCTCCTCTCCCTGAGACCTTTCCAAAGAGACCAAGAACACAATCTGAAGCATCTGGGTTCGGTGGAAATCATAAGTACCAAAAAAAAAACAAACAAACAAACTACCTTCCTTCATAGATAGATATACGTATATAGAGATATTATAAATAAATAAATAAATAAATAGACCAAATTGCTACCCTTCATGCTTTCATGATGTGATGAGTGAATAGCAACCAGCACATCATGAGGGATGGATAGTGGGTGGACAGAAAAACACTTTTCCATCCAATTCCAGTTATTGAGCTAACCACAATGATGGTGAGCTCAGTTGCCGTTTTTACTACCCACCCACCTACCTACCTACCCACCTACCTACCTACCCACCTACCTACCTACCTACTAACAACCCACTATCCCTCACCTATGTACTACCCATCTACATGCATCTACTCACCTTGGTAGACACCTAGTTTCCTACCTAGTGACTTACAGGACATATCTTATATATATGTACTACATACAAGATAGATTACTTATCAAGGTGAAACCCTAAACCTTAACCTCAGTTGGTTCTATTATTATTAAAAACAAAAATTATGCATGTCTATTATCATAATTAAAAAACAATTTTCTGCTGGTGCTTTACATCAGGTAACTAGGTAACAACACACCCCATCTCCTTGGGCCCTAACCCTAGACATTTGGGCCTAAACCCTAGACATTCAAATAATCTGTTGGAGTCTTCCACCATATCAGCAGCTCTGAGGTGAGTGAGATCTTTTGCAGGTGATTTCAGTGTGTAAGACAACTCAACTGATCACAACAGGCTTTTTTTCCTTGTCTTCCAATAAGTGTATTTGTATAGCACATTTTCCCATGTGTTGTGTTGCAGTGGCCTTTTTGCTGCTAACCCTCACATTGTTCAGAGAGCCACATGGTGTTTGTGTGTGTGTGTGTGTGTGTGTGTGTCTCTCTCTCTCTCTCTCTCTCTGTGTGCTTCTCACTTCCCTTTCCTCAATTTTCAAATGATATACAAGGAGGAATGTTTTTACCTTTCTTGGACCATCTTGTAACTAACTCTCTCTTAGAATTTAGTACCTAGACAATAGGTTTTAGCAGACCCAAATTGAGTTTCACACTTTATATTTTAAAGAGTCTTCTTCTTCATGCAAAATACTATAGTACATTTACCCATTATAGCAAAATTTTCATAAAAAAATTCCAAGAAATGCTGATTTTTTTTCAACATTAGCTGCTAAAAAATGCCTGGAATCCCTTGCTCATATTTTGTATCTAAGATTTGAAGTAGATGCTGGAATGGTAAAGGTACTACTACAGTCGTGTGTAGAGGCCATTTTACTGTTATGGGTGGGTAGAGATGCTCCTGTGCTAAAACAAAAGCATAAGTTTAACTTAGCTCCTTGTTGTATGGGAGTTTACTTTTGGAAGGAGAAGAAGAAGAAGAAGATGATGATGATGATGATGATGTGTTGGGAACTAGAAAAAGAGCAGAAAAGGTTAGTGAAGAATGTTTTGGTGCTTACAGCAGTTTTTGCTCCCTTTTTTCTGGGCATGTTGTGGAAGTTGGATGTTGGAAGAAGAAGAAGAAGAAGAAGACTAAGAAGAATTTGTCATTTGTCAGGAGTCTGTCTGTCTCCTTCTTTTTTCTCTCTCCTTCAGTAAAGGACTGATGATGCAGGGGGACATATAGATCTACAACATGGATCTTGTAACATGGGTAGTTGAGCTTGGCAATCCATTCTCTCTCTCTCTCTCTGTGTGTCTGTGTCTGCGTGCAATACAAACAATTGTTCATTTTCTATGTATGCTTTCCACTGTAACATGCCATGGCCTTTCTGAGCCGATGATGGTCCCCACCAATGTTGTAGTAGTAGTGCACGGTTCTCTCTTTTTCCACACAAAAGAACCGACAGATATAATAAAAAGGCTGGGTATAAATCTGGAACTGGTGTGTGGGTTCCTTTGATTCTGATTTTTGATTTTGATTTGTGGAAAACACAGAAGCATAAGGTTTGGTTATAACAAAATTACATAATTGCCCAAGAGTGGCCCCTTCATCCTTACTTGCATTTTATATGGAAAAGGTTGTTCCAAGAAGAGTGTTCCTAATCTTTTGTTGTTGTTGTTGTTATTGTTGGTGTCAGGAGTTGGATTTTGTTTAGGGGACAAAAATGGATCTTCGAGCTCATGGACAACCAACCCATTTGAGCTAACCTAGGCTAAGAGAGATCTGGTCTTCTTCAACCTTTTTCTAACATTCATTAGGTACCTACCTATTCAGTCTCAGGGCTTTGGGAATGTGTGTGTGTGTGTGTGTCTCTCTCTCTCTCTCTCTCTCTCTTTTTGTGGTTTCTTGAGAAAGATACCACACTATACGACATAGTCGGATGAATTATTCATCCCTTGTTGCTATTTTTTTTCATCTTATTTTACTGTATGTATAATTTTATTTTTTCTTTGTATACCCAATTTTTATTTTTATTTTGTTTTTAAATAGAGGAAATTTTATGCTAAATTTTAATCATATCAACAGAATATGGTATTTTCCTTCGACTCTAGGCGCTTAACTAATGACACATGTGAGAGGAAAAAATATGTGGTTTCATCTATTTTCATGTAAACTTCTGTGATATGTATTATAGTTTGACATTGCCCATCACTAGTTTGTTTGTAGTGTAAGGTAAACCCTTTGGTCGCAGGTTCTACCAGAATAAGGAGCTTTGGCAAAGTGGAGCCAATTTATAACACTACTCAGCAAGCTTGCAACAATTTGCAATTGGGTTTTAAAATAAACAAGTTATTTTTATTATTTAAGTTGGCAAACCCTCAACATTATGAACACCCCAAAGCAATATTTTCTATAATTTTTAATAATTTTAATAATTTAAAATAACTTTATATGTAAAAAAAAGCCTCCTACGAGATTCTCCCAGCCAAATGTAAGCCAGAGTTGCATTTCAGGCACGAGTCTTTTGTACATAATATAATAATAAGACCATGGCCCATCAGACACTAAATGTTACAGTCTCTAGAGACTCTTTGTACAAGGTATCTGAAATTACCATGTTGTTCATTGTTGGGACCACAACTTTTTTCCATCACAGCATCTCTTTTGAATTAAGTTACATTTCGGATCATTTTTCAATGTTGGTACTCACAACTCACCAACCTTACAGGCTCTACCCAAACCCTAACCCCTGAAGAGCCTCAAGATAACCCTAAAGTACTATTCTTCGGTGTAGGGTTTAGTACTCACCGACCTAACTAAATGGGTATTATATAGTTTATAAGTTTATACCCGATTTTTTTGTGTCATGCCTACTTTGTGATCCTCCTTCAAATCCCCCAATCTGGGTGTGAACACCCTAAACAAGGGATGAACCCAAAAAACCATATTTATCAACTTGGTTTCTTGTTCATGTTAGTCTCCACTTTGATGAGCCATGGGTTTAATGTTCTAAGCTAGAGGCAACTATTTTGGGATGAACTATGGGCTCTAGGGTTAATGCTAGAGGGCTATTGAAGTGTTTGGCTAAGGCTATGCTTATGTCTAGAACTAGGATTTGTTAAGGCTAGGTTTAGAACAAGGGCTCATTTCATGCTATGAACCTCTATGGATTAGAGTTAGAGTTTATAGTCAAAAGTTGGAAGGTTTGAGGCCCAAAATCTTAACCCCACTTGATTCTACCTAAGATAACCCCCAATGAATTTGGTTGGGTCAAGTTTGAAGAACCCTAATACTTCAAGAAAGAAACTAACACACAAAAATTAAAATGGTATAAATATAAAATTCTACAAAAAACATTTTACTGACAATTTGAAAGTTCACAACAATCAAATGATATTTAAAAAACCCTAGTTATGTCATAGTCTTTGTTGCAATGAGATTACTAATTCCAAGCAATGATTCAAGTAGTCAAGCTCAAAGTGCATGCAAGTGATAAATGAAAGTTGTTTTACGCCCAACTTCAACAATTGTTTTCATGGTTCCTTGTTGGTCGTCTTGGACAACTTTAAACATTGTCCATGGTAAGATACACTCAACATCATTCTTCCAACACATGTTTATTTAGCAAAGATGCCATGTCTTTGTTAAATAAACATAAGTTGGAAGAATGATGTTGTCATTAATGGGATACATGAAAGCAAGGATGATAGTTTGAAACACAAGAATGTCTAATGAAAGGAGGTGGTAATGGACCCTTGCATAAGCATGTGCGTGATTGAAAAGTCATGAGTTAAAGCAATTTTTGGTGGTGGCAAGGATCAATGGTGCATTTTGTCAAGTTTTGAGTCTTGCAACTTTTTGAACTCAAAACTCCCACATATAGGTTTCAATTGAGGAACTTTAAACATCTCTCACAAGTGTGGTTTATGAACGGCTTTATAGATCTAATAAATTACAATATGGTACTTCAAGGACCTTATTAGATTTAAGTTTTAACAATTGGGCTCCTTTTTTTTTTCTTTAAATTATTTCTCATTTGTGTGAAATATTTAATTAGCTATATGATTTTTTTTAAAACCCATCATTTTCAATATTTGAATGATGTTATTATTATTTCAATGGTTGTAAAAAAAAGATCAAAAGGACATCACTAAGGTGTGGACAAGTGAGTATCACTTTGAACCTAAAATTTTAAAATAGGTTCATTTAGTTTTCCAAAACAACAATTTTTAATGGATTAAGCTATGGCCTACACAATACCCCCATTGATACATGTCCAACATTGATATTAACCTAAAATGTTATGTTATAATTTAATTCAGATCAATCGAACACTTGTTAACTCAATTCCTTTCATGTTTGTTTAAAAGTTTTGGAAAATATTAATCTTCTATTATTGGTTTTTTTTATTGAATTGAGGTTCAACACATCATAATGCAAGTATTCATATTTTGCAATGTGAATCAACTATAGAAGTCAAAAAGTAAACTCAAACAAAATCCTTTCCAAAATTCGTAATTACAACAATACAATATCTGCAACAATATGAAAATAGATTCAAACAATATAAAATATAAAATATAAAATAGGAAACAAATACAATGTAGTATCAATGTTTTCCTCCATCAAAACTCTTCTCTAACTCCTATCATGAACTAATTTTCATTCTCAAAACTACTATATGTTTTAATGATCACAAATTCAAAACTTCTTTCCTTAAGTCTTTCATGATTTCCCACAATGAACATGAATTCAAATTCTTAACCAATCTTATTCATTCAACTTTATGCTACCACTTTGTCCTACAATGACACTTCTTCTTGTCCACTAGATCCAATGTTGACAATACAATTTGTCCACTTTGTCCAATGGTGATGGAAGAATTTTGAAACAACTTTGGCATTAACAAGTTTGATCTTGTTAGTGTTTAAAAATTCTTCTTACGCTTCAAAAATCCCAAAATTGTTCCAATTTTTGTTTTTGAAGTTCCTTATCCATTTCATGTTTCAAAGTGCTTCCAATTTTCACATGCTTGAAGAAGTATACAATATTGTTTCAATTGATGTTTTTAAGAATTTGCATTACATAATGAACAAGTTAATTTTGAACGAGTTGGAAATAATTTAGATTAACCATATATCCAACTTCAACACCACCCTAATGTATGCTATAAATGTCAATGTCATGTAATTTAATGTTTTAAGTCTTTCAACATTTATTGCAATGAAAGAGATGTCAAGGTTTTCATAGACTACACCAATGTTGTCTTATGGGCATTTTGGTTTTGACTATAATGATGTATTGAAAATTTGTTGAAAGCATGCGGTGAATTTTCAAACCCAATTCAAAAACTAAGCCCATGTTATCTTTAATTTTCTCTCACATATCCATGTTCATTTTTCTACCATGGCATGCCAACCCAAAACATTTTGCAATAGTTTAATGGGGACATGATCATCCAATTTAAGATGCATAAGTTGAACTCTCAACATTCACTTCCAAGACTATTATCATTAAAACATTACAAGGACACCAAAATAAACTTTGACATTCAACGTAGAATAATTTATTCTAAACAAAGGGAATATGTAATCATTTCATTGAAATGATCCAACAATATTTCACAATCTTATTAAAAACACACTCATGAGTGGTGGTGTTCATTTTACTTGGAAAGATTGCGTGACCTTCCATAGTCACAAACCATTAAAGCTTTTAAAATTACATTTGTAATAAAAAAATTAGTTTATATTTGAGTGATTAAAATCATTTGGTCCCAAATGATTAACAAGATGCAAAGGTGAATTTTGCATCAAATTCAATGTCATTCTATATGCAAGAGGTGATATGTGCATTTTATTCTATTACATGTGAAAATGTCTCAATTGTGTTAATTGTCAAATTTAAACAAGATATTAGTTTGTTGGTTAGGTTCAATCCATTGCAAAGCTTAAAGGGTTGCATGCAATTAATTATGCGATAACAAAAGGAACAAAATTGAAGGCCTTAATACAAGATTTCAATTATTATTCTTACATTTAAGATATTTGATAGGTTTAGTTTTGTTAAAACCATGTTCAAAGCCAAACCTTTCAATTAGCCTTACCTTAAAATAGAACTTAACCTAGATAGGTTTAATAAGATTTTGAAATAGGTTTAGGTTTTTTTAAGTGACAAGAATAATTTTAAAATTAGGAATGAAAATTGGGCCTTATGTTTTAAGTAAGTGGTTACATTAAAATGGTTGTATGATTTTATTATTATTATTATATATTTATTTATTGTTCTAAAAGCAAGAACAAAGTGGGGAGTTAGTGAAGCAAGTGTACACACACATACGACATTTACTAAAGTAGTAAATGGAAAATCTTTAAATGTTTCTAATTGAAATGTGAAAACAATGCATTGCATACTAGTTGAGCACATTAATGTCACATCCAAATAAAAACTCTTTTGTTGTTTGTAATGTACATGGAACTAGACCTTGCCCGACATTGGATGAAGCTCCAATTTTTTGGTGGTGAGAACATTGAAACCATAGGTTTCATAAGTCTTGAGAACCACTCTCAAAATGCTATTGAAGGCACTTCCAAAAAATAGAAATAAATCAAAACTTGAACCAAAGGTTCTTTTCAAAATAAAAAAACAATACAACATGGTTTCAACCCATTTTGAATGCTAGTATTTTAAACATGATAATACACCAAGATTTCTTCAATGGCTTGGATCTATAATAATTTGAACTAAAATCACATGCATATATGGGCCATTAAATTTATCTACGTTAACTCCTTAAAGTTGGGTTTGGGGCAAATATACACGTTTCTCATCAATATGATTGGACAATGGATACAATGTTCAATTATATTTTCCTAAAAAAATGGTTAGAAAAATCCAAATCTTTGACAATAAATGAGAAGACATTGAATGATGGAAACAAATGATCAAATTAATGAAAAACAAGTTTTGTTGAAAGGTATTAGAAAAAATTGAAACCAAGTTAAACTCACAACTTTGAATTCAAATTGGATCCTCCAATATATAAAATTGTATTAAATCCCCACAAAATAGTTCCATTCCTTTATAAGCAATTATTTGAAATTAAATTTGTGACATAAAATAAACATTACATGACCGCCCCAAAAAGAACCTTCAAATCTCCTTGTCAACATATATTTAATGCATTTGGTTACAAATTACAAGCTTGTGATTAAAAAACGACATGCATTCACCTCCTTGATTCCAATTGTCTAAGACAACTAGTTCACACATTCAAGATTTTCAAGCACTTTACAGATCAATTGAAATTTCCATCTTTCACTTGAATAATCTCACATCCATTTTGAAGACTACCTTCAATTGAAAATGCTTTAAAAAGGGGGACCTTCCAAGACCATGGAGTCCACCTCTCAAAGTAAATACTACCTACATTGTAACATAAAAGCTATAAACTACATAAACTCAAGGTGTAAACTTGATACGTTTTATCCTCACCATTTTGTTAGATGTATATTAAACACTTTTACAACCTTAATACCATTTTAGCTTAATCTTTAAACCTCATAACTATCTACACCCTCCAACCCAACCCTTTGATGAAGGCTCTCATGTCTGCATTTAATTTCCAATGAAACAAGTTATTTCTTGTTTAATTTTCTTGTGATACCTATCAACTATCATAGGAATTCTTAAAAAATCAAACCTTGTGTTTACATTCATAAAGGGCCCTTGGCAACAACTTTACCAAAATTGGGTCCACTAGAAACTATGTCTCACATGGGCCCTTATTTCAACAAAGCTCAATGCCTTGGGCTTTATTTTACATATTCATTCTAGTTTGGTCTTGGAATTGGGTGCAAGGATTATTTTTGCGGAAAGTAATGACCAATGTTGTGCAATGTATATTATTTTAAATATATCTTCAAGTCAAAGTATATACTTCTTTTTGAATTGGGTTTACCCATCAAGTAAAGAGATATTAGCACAAAAACTTTTCACTCTTGAGATGGGGTCTAGGTAGACAAAAATTGTGGTTTAAAGTAGATTGGTAAGGTTCAAGTACTCATATTCATATTCCCTCTATTGAGGTAAAAAATGGGTATGTTTTGAATTTAATTAAAAATGAAGAAAAATCTCCATATTTTGGAAATATTGAAACAAATTTCAAAAGTCATACTTGGTACACACTTGTATTTTAAGGAAGGGAAGTGCTTCATATCATACCCAACTAATATGTTCTTCAACATCAATACACAATACCAATACATATATCAAGGTTTGGAATCTAATATTATGTTGATAACCTATTGGAAAAATAACCCATAACAAAAGGGAAAAGCTAATGTATATATACTAGTATATGCTACATAGTATATATAGTGTACCCACCACTCACAATCCAAAATTTTCCCATTAAGAAAACATCACCAAGCTACCTTGAATTGTGTGCATCTATCTCATGATCATTCTTGTCATATTATTATGACTTTCACAATGATTGTGACACGAAAATTAAGGCCCAGCTAAATTAAACCAGGGACACCAAAGGGGTACAAACCAGAGTTAAGAAGGGTACTCTTTTACACCCATATAGAGGTTTGTGTGTGTGTGTGTGTGTGTGTACCCGGAGGATAAACCCAAAAAGAATATATATTAACATACCTTACCCTTAAGGAGTCAAACATACCTTTCACCTTACCCTAATCTTGGTAAAATCAAGAGTGGGTATATATATACACCCTTGTTTGGGGTTTTATTTTACCATGGGTTGTGAAATTTTGGTGGTGTACAAAACACTTAGTCTAAGGGTAAGTTTGTGGAATTGAAGGGTAACAAAAGGGTATATTTCTTCCCAAAAAAAAAACCTCTACATACCCTTTTGTGTTCTCATACTACCACCATATATATACCCACCCCTCTTCTTCTTGCCCAACTCCTTCTACCCCCCTAGTTCTTTCCTTCATGACCTTGAGTTAACAATATCTCATGCTTGGCTGACATCTAAATTGGCTCACCCTTCCAAATGGTAGGTAGGTAAAGGGGCCAGGTTTTCTGACTCCAACCCTAGAACCCCCCCAATCCCCCCCCCCCCCCCCCCCCACATGAGAAAGTAGTAGCACATGGGAAGCTTGGTTTAAGTTTATTATTCACATGGTGTGAAATTTCTAGTTCAGCTGATTCTTACTTATTAGCCCATTTGAGATTAAGGTAGTAGTGTCTTCACTTACTCATAATGTTTGTTTTAGTAATTGAAATCCTTGAGTTTGAAGATCAAATTAGGTTAATGTAGCTTTGCAATCAAGATCTTGGGTTGGAAGATCAACTAGAGAAGATTACCTACTTACATGTTAATTATTGTTTACTACCTACCTACTTACCTACCTACCTCGCTCCTTCCCTCCCTCCCTCCCTCTTAAGCCTTGCTTACAAACTTATTGACACCAGGTGCCAGTTTTCACTATTTGTTTGGCATTCATTAGTGGACCCATTGGATTGGACATCCTTTTTAGGGTGTGGAAGAAAAGGCAAAATTTTGAACTTCTTTGGGATTTCCTAGATTTGAAAAACATGATAACATACCCAAACTTCAAAGCATGAGGCCATTGGCATATGTATGTGTGTGTGTGTGTTTGTGTTTGCATCATACTTGACATTATGAGCTTTAAATTAAAATATACAATTATAATTAAAAACCTTTTACTCCTTACATATTTCTAGGTCAAGTCTCATGAACATCTATTTCATAGAGTTTGATGATTGCAATTAAATTTTTGTTTTTGGTCTTCTTGAATTAAGTGCACATGGCTTTGCAACTAGATAGTTACAATTGACATATATATTTAGACTTGCCATTTGTAGATTTTTCATATGGAATAGTTTTAATGTTGGCCTTAATTGGTGATCTATTTCTTAAAGTTTAGGGTTCTTTGTGCCTAGCTTAAACTTTGTTACCCTTGCACAAATATTATTGACAATTCAAATTCACATAGTTTGTAGTATCAAAAGTTGATTTGACATAATTCAATATTTAAAATGCAATATAAGATTTATTCAAGGACTAATTGATTTTCATTTACTGATTTCAAATATTAATTTGAACATGAATTGCATTTGAACATATAACTATATAACTATATATATATATATATATATATGAATGAAAAATCATCATTTGACATAGGTATGCATCTCATAACCAATTATATTTTCTAATTTTTAGAGTTTACTTTTGCAACATTGCCAAGTACCCATTTACATTTAGTGAGATTATAAGTTATACAAAATGCTAAGTTTTCTTGAAACATAATGCTTGTCCCATTGTCCAATGCTTTCAACAATAAAATCATATAAATCATGTTAAGACCTTCAATTTGTGGGAGAATTTCAAACGTTCAACTTGTGGATCCCATTTCTTTTAATCATCTTCAATGTTACAACTTTTTGAAATGAGGAGATATAAGAAAAAGGTTGGTCAAATGGAACATTATTTCCATCTTGATTTTGATGATTTTCATTATACAAAGGGGTGACATTTGAGCCATGTTCAAAGGATTTGAAATTGAATAAAGTTTGAATCCTATACCAATAGTATATAGTTAGAATGGGAGATCATTTGTGGAAAATGTTACATTGAAGTAAACATTATTCAATTTATGAATATTTCATTTCAATTTTTTTTAATCAATTCACAAAGTTTACAAAATGTTTTCGGGGTATGGATGAGTGAGGAAGGGAAACCCAATTATTGAATAAGTTATGAACTTAAATTAATTTGTTTAAAATTGCTTATTTCCACGTTCATTGATGGATCTATATGCTTGATCATGAATATCATTAATTAAGTGAAATGAATGACTACTATGTGATTCAAATGTCACATGCATGTTTCGTTGATTTTTCATTAGAAACAAGAAGAAATGGATGGACAACATTCATGAGCAACTTTCCTTGGCCACATTGCTTTCAAATCAAATTTCATCACATGGAATACATAAGGCAACACAAATGCTATCAGGCTTGTTCAATATGTTCAATATGCCTCTTTCTTTTAATAGTGTGAATATCTTTGGGAAATGGATTTGTTTTGAAGGTTGAATGTAAACACTTGTTGGGAAAAGGAGGCCTCCAATCATACATTTCCAAGTAAAGATTGTAAGTACCACCCTTCATAAATAAGGAATTTAAAATTCATTTCTAGCACAACAATTTCACCAATGTCATTTTGGAAAAAGGCCACACGGTTTCCAAATGCCTATTTTCCCATGCAAATTCAACATATGATGTATAGGTACATTTACATAGCTAAGCACTTGTACATCCCTTTGCACTCCCCCTGTGAGTTCTATTATTAATCCAAACTCAAAGCATATTTCATTTGTCCTTTGCCCTTTTACAAATTTCAACTAATTTTTTATTTTTAAGAAAACATTCACATTTCATCATAATTACACATCAACTTTCAAATTGTAAGGTGTAATTAGGACAAAGATATGAGGAGTATGTTAAGAAGGAAGAATTTTATATTTTTGAAATTGAAAGTTGACATAATTCAACCACCCAATCCGATTTTAGAAAACTTAATAAATTCTAGAAACATAATGAAAACTTGTTCATATCTGAATATGCTTCTTTTCAATTTGAGTGCTTTATTTTCTATGCATGTGTAATGGGCCTTTTTCAGAAAGGATGAAAAACACAAAGTGTAATGGTTTTAAGTTATCGAAGTGTATTTGAGATGTTAGATGCTTGTGCTATGAAATAAGTTCAAACTAACAATAATTAAAATAGAAAATCTTCCATGAAGTTTCCAAAAATGAACTCAGAATGAGTAACACCTCATGAATATGCCTCAAAATGTGAGGTCAAATGAAAACTACATTGTTCCCAAAGTCGTTCCTTAATCTGAAAAACCCACAAAATCATCACGTATTCCTCTAGTTTCTCCCTTATAGGAAGAACCCAAATAATTAGTTTCATAAGAGCACCTTCACCAACACCCTTTATTCAGGCCTCTAGCAATGTTTATCACATTCAACATGATCTACCATTGTTTCCCAATCCCCCATTCATAAGTGTGAAAATCTCACATTTTTCATGTCCTTTTTGCATGAACCGCATGCAAGTGACATGCAAGTGAACATTCAAGTACTAGTTCCCTGAAACAACACTTTCAAAACATTCAAAGAAATCAATTCAACAATCTCATCGACAACATAATTTTTCTTTTCCACACATTCACATAACCCAACTTAGGCTAATATTATAACACAAATTTTTAAGTGAACATTTTACTATTACTAAAGAGAACACCTCGAAACAACTCCCCATTCTAACAATCTCATTGGCCGCACTTTTTTTCTTCCTCTAAAACTAGGCACAAGCCTATTCTTCAGACCAACATGGTATAAAATTGTGTAGATTTTTTAACACTAGTATTACATCCCTTGTTTGTTTACAAACACCATTCCAAGAAAAAGCATCCAGGTGGTAAGGAGTACTTTACTTCCCATGCACACTAGTGTAGTGTACCCTTAGAGTCAAGTTCTTAAAATTATCCTCTTCTTATGTGGTTACATTGTCCTCCTCTTGTTCATCCTCCTCCTCCTTTGATGTAACAAGCTTGATTGTTAGCTACAAGGATTCTCTCTCTCTCACTCCTCTCTTTTGCTCACATGCTTGTACGTGGCCGTTTACATGGTTATACATGACTATTTATATACATATCAATTTGACTTACAGTCACACAAATGTTTTTGACTTTTTTATGTGTGTGTATGAAATAAGGTCAAGTTATATCAAGATGGGTTTTTCCTTATGGAAAATCTACAGCTAAAACAATGGCCTGAAGCATGGTTTATATTTTATTTATTTTTAATTTATTTTTAATTTTTTTTCCCCACCCCTTGTTTTTCCCTCCCCAATTATGTGATGTAGCCAATTTCTGATTATTATCCACGTGAGGATGTAGCCAAATTTGGTTAAAGACTAGATATGACAGTAGAAAAGTTTAAGCATCTTTTTTATATTTTGGCTACCTATCTGCTGGAACCTGTAGTTTAAAAAAAAAATGGTGAATTAGGGTACCCAAAAAAAAATTCACAATTTGTGTGTGTGTGTGTGTGTGTGTGTGTGTGTGAAAATAATATTTTTCAGGTTGAAAAAATGTAAAAAAAATTCAACCCCTTAAAAATAAACACTGGCCTGAATCCAGGAATGCACCAACCCTATTTTCCCAATTTAAAGGCCATTTCACAGCACCAAGCAGCGCACCATCCATTGGATGCCCATTATTACTCGATTGTGGATGAACCTTAACCGAGTTAATATTTGAATTCACCTTGGTAACGCAATTTTGTAGGAAATAGGTCTCATATATAGGTAGGTAGGTAGGTAGGTAGGAAAATAGGTAATTACTAGGTAAGTAGATGGTTTATACGTAGATAATGGTTGTTTTTACTAACTACTTACTAACAACCTGCTTGTGGGTTGTTAGTAAATAGGTGGTTTAAAAAGGCTTAACTGAGCTAACCACTAGGGACCTGAAGCACTCTAGAGCATGCCAGGACCTTCTTTTTTTGGCCCCTTCTTGTTCATGTTGTGTTGTTGTTCTCAAAGAAGAAGTTCATAGAGTGTGAAGATATGAACTTTAGCAGTTGCAAATTTTGGATCCAACTATGGAACCAGGGAAAAAAAAAAAAAAAAAAGTGTTCACATTTACTCTCTTAGGAAAAGCATGAGCTGAAATAGGTAGGCAACATTGTAGCCTTTTTTTTTCTGGCTAAATTTAGTGATTTGGCTAAAAGAAAATTCAAAATTGGCTAAAACTATGTGGTTTTTTTGGGGGGTTTTTTCTACTTGCCACAATTTCTTCTCCAGTTGTTTTTGAAGTATTGACAGATTTCTCTATTGGGTTGTAGCATGTGAACCAAAATTGTGAAGGAATCTTAAAGATTACTCGAAAGTAAGTCTTCTTTGAACAGATGATGTCTGGTGGGTTTTTTGTGACTATCCAATCCTCCACGAGTTAGATTACACAATTCTCTCATACATTACCAGTTGGAGAATGCATTCAATCATTGTGCATATATATGAATTGCAGAAGACAACAAATTATGCATGAAATTATGCATTCATTCGACTCCTACCTAGTTATCTGCAGGTTAAGTTGGGAAGATGGGTTTTATAGTTTCTTTCATATTCAATATAAGTTTCAGTTTACTAATTTTTTTTGATTTTCCTATTGTATCCTTACATGACTAAATTCACCCAAAAATTCACCACATTTCTATCTAGATGATACTCCTTCCATAGTGCATATCAATGTTGGAAACTTATGTGTGAAATCCACACACATCACCTTGATCAACCCCCAATGTAATGTAAGGGACGGGGTTAGCATAGTTGCAAGTCCAAAGCTTGTAACGAGTTGGGAGACATCTTATGAAGTTTGAACATAATTTGTGATTCTTGCTATTATTACAAACAACCTTAATTTGTATCAGAGGGAAAAAAACTTGGATTTATTATTATTATTATTATTATTATGATTTTGTGGATGAAGGAATGAACTTCTTCTTTTGCCAAAATAAATACCACCGCCCAAATCAAGGAAGTAAGATGTGAAAACCAAATTGGGCATAAAAATTTGTTAACAGCCTCCTTTAAACCTCTTGTTGCACAGTTCCCTATGCAGATCTATCTATCTACTTCAAGCTTGTGAGTTTTGAAAAGAAAAATTGTACCCATTGGAGGTCCCAGTAAGTAGTACGTTACAACTCCTTCTTCAATACTTCTTCTCTGGCTCACCACTCTTTACAGGTTCAAGACGATCCCTTCACAATTTCCGTGCTTTTGTTTTATTCTACAGAGCACACCCGTGTTTCCCGCAAGTTGCCCAGTGCAATGTCGATATACTTACAACATTGGAGAAATGGTCAAGGGTACATGAATATGTGGCAATCTCGGGTAGTAGTAGTAGTAGTAGTAGTAGTATTAGTCATGGTACTACTAAAGACTCTTACACAATTGTGAAACTATCAAAGAAGCACAAAGGTCAATTCTTCCCACGAAATGAAAGCCTTTGAGAGGTTTTTTACAATGGATCAGAGTGCAGAGGGTGGGTACAAAGGAAAAATCTAGCTTGTTGTGGACCTTACCCACATGGAACCCACAAGAGAAGAAGAGTTCTTCTTGTCACATGTAAATGCAACACACATGAGAAGAAGAGTTCTTCTTGTCACATGTTAATCCAATACTTGAGAGGGGGGATTCTCAAGCTGAGCAGCTTTGTTTACATTTCAACCACTTCTGTGTTTCTAAAAGAAAAAAGCTCTTTGAAATTGGTGAACTTCTTGTGGCATTTAAAAAATCAAATCCCAAACTTTAAAAAGATTTAAGAATCTTTGGAACTCTGAAGTTACTACTTTTCCTCTCACTTCCTTATTTACTCCTTTTGCATAGAATTCTTTGATTGAAATAAAGAAACTGTGTCAAAAGGTAAAACCTTACTAGTGGCCTGGAATGGCATCATGTGTGGACCCTTGATTGAGCCCATCAATTGGTTGGGAATGGCATATCATGTGACCAACCAAATTTTGGGTTTTCTGGGGGTTCCAAGTTGTATCATAATCTATGGTGAGCATGGAAAACAAGTAAGAAAGTAGTAGTGTGAAAAAGTGGGCTTGCTAATTGGATCAAGCTCCACATCCTCGTAAGGAGGGGGGGTGGGCACAGAGTGAGGTGCGGGTGGGGTTCAAGATGTTTTGTTCAAACTCTACCACCCACGTTGCAAAACAAGAACACAGAAGCAAATTTGCCGAGTCAAAAGTACTTTGCTCCTGTGGATAAAACCTTCAGAGAAAAAAATACTCCACTTAAAAAACAAAAACTCGGTGCACTTCTTCTAGAGCAAAAGGTTCTTTCCCCCCCCTACAGTTTGATCAGCAAATTTTACACCGATCCTCACAAGGGTGGTAATCTTTTGCTTGCACCAACCCAACCTTTGTACACCTATCCAGTAAGTAATTTGTTCCTTTCCTTTCGCCACCCTTTTCTGTCGAAGGTTCCAGAACTTAATCCAGAACCCTAACTAAACCCCGTTTAACTTGAGCAGTTTGTGGTCAACTTGTTCTTATAACCCTTTTGATCCCACCAAGAAGTTGAGTTTTGCTCCACCTTTTATTTTTTTGGTTGCCTTTTTTAATCCAACCCCACTAGAATGAATGAATGAATGAAACAATGACCGAGTCTTGCAAAAACTTCCAAATCCCATGTGCTTATGTCAATCTGACAAATGAACGTTATCTGTAAGCTTTAACTTATCTTCGATGTGTGGCATATTTTACTTGGCATGGTCGGTTTTGTTGCTTTTCCTAAGCTATATAATAATTTGTTTATGGAAGTTGGAATTTTGTCAATATTTCATCTCATGTATTACTATGTATAGGCCAGTGACAAGTGAGGCAATCAGCCCATGCGTAGACAACCATGTTACGTTCTGACCTTTAAAATTTTTTATTATGCATCTTCTCTTTCTTGGGTAGCTGAAGTGACGCCACCCAAGTGTCATAACTAAGAGGTCTAGACATTCAAAATGCTCAATCTGATTTATTCACCGAATTTGTTTTAATAATCGGTTTCTGTTTTAACGATATGAGTTGTAAATTGTAACCAATGTCAAGGAGGAGGAGGTGTGTTGTTGTTGCTCAATATCCAATGTGAAATTAGCTATATCATTAAATGCCATTGCAAACTCTTTCAAAAACATGTTCAAACCGACTTGCAACTTTCCTAGCCAACAATCATACTCAACTTCTCGTTATACTATATATAATGCACACATGTTATGATCGTATGTGAGACACTGAAAACCTGAAAAACAATAATGCTACATAATTTGATACGTACAAAGGGGGATCCCATGGTAAACACCATACACGACCAGCTCATGGAGCAGATTCTAATCTCATCAAGCAAAATCCCTGAAAATTCAGCCAAATGCCTCCTGGTCTGCATGGGATTAGATTGGTGTGAAGCACGAAGCAAGTGTAAAAAAGTATAAACAATTTGATTCATTTGTAAATCTAAAGCTTCAAGTCTAGGGACATGTCCTTTGAGAGGAACTTGCCAGCAAATGCATGACTGATGGATACATATGGCCTGGGTTGAGCAAACCAACACACACCCACAAGAGCACCATGCATGATGGACGGTGGCGTGAAAAAGAATCACCTTTTCCTTTGTTCGTATTCTTGTCTCATAGCTAACCACGATGGCTAGCCATATGTACTAACCATGCACATGCATAGTCTACCTATCTAGTACCCACCAAAGTGCTTCACCTACTTACTACCTGCATTGTAACCACTGACATTTCCCTAATCCTGTATGTACATACATGTATATGTATAATACGTATAATACATACATACATACATATACATATATATATATATATATGTTCATATGTCTATATTGATATACTTGTTTTTATGATGTGCAGTGACTTTGAGGATCCTACTTGAATGGCTTAATGGATCTTGCATGTGGAAAAGAGCACCAGAAGCAGAAAAGTGTGTGTGTTCTCCTTGGGAATTGAGCAAAGTATTTAATAACTCTGTGTGTTGTTGTCCCTACTAGTCATGATTCCAAAAGTTTTTTTAAATGCTTGGTGGGCTAGTGAACTAACTTGCTTTTTTTTTCCTTTCCAAAAAAAAATTGGTTAATAATAATATATATATTTTAACTCCCTTCTTAAATAAAATAACCCAGAGAAGAAGAAGAAGAAGAAGATTAAAAAGATCAAGAAAAATTAAAGCAAAACTACAACAATAGGTGTCTATCTATTCACATGTTTAAAATATTTCCAACTTTGGCTAATTTAAAATTCTTGACTCATAGTAAATCTCCATTTCAGTTATATATCATCCAAAAAAAATTGAAGACAAAAAACATGGTTTTTTATTTGGGGCCAATTATAATGGGGGCTTCTTTTTTCCTTCTTCTTCTTCTTTTTTTTTTCTGTTTGTTTTATGGTCTAGTGTGTAAGAAAAGGAGAGGACCTAGGCGGTATAAATCCCACCCTTCCACCATTCTAGTCTCTCACCTCTCCACCTTCCCCTTTGGCTTCTCTCCCCTTTCTTCCCTCTTCACTTTGGTTGCCCTTCTTCCTCAGCCTACTACTTACTTGCTGTCACCATTGGCACCCATTTCCTTACTTCCTTCCTTTCTTCCTCCTCTCTATGTACTCTAGACCCAAACCAACAAATTCCCAAATACTCCAAAACACCCAAGCTTTCTTTGTTTTCTTATTCTTTTTGTTCTAGATCTTGTTGTTGTTGTTGTTGTTGTTGTTGTCCTTCTTCTTCTTCTCTTGTTGTTTTTGGTTTTCTTCTAGGTCTTGTTTTGTTGTTGTTGTTCCTAGCTCTTGTTGTTCTTTGTTTCTTTTGGATCTTTTTGTTGTTGGTTTGTTGTGTTGTGGCATCAGCTCAATATGCGGTCTCTGGGAGCTTTTGTTTGCTCAAACCCATGCATGCATGCATGCAGCAGCAGCAGAACTCCTTGAGAATCATGTCTCTAGAGCATTGAAGCTGCCTCTTCCCACTTACAAGTAGCTGCAAAAATGTCTAGAGAGTTCGTCTGATTGTGGGTTTGTGTGTTTGTTTTGTTTGGGGTGATGGTTGGGTTTTGGGAACCTGTGTAAGTGCGTAATTTGTTGTTGTTGTTGTTGTTGTTGTTGGAATACTAGCGGAAGGTTGTAGGAATGGTGTTATGGGGAATTACATCAAGCAGTGAAAGAAGAAGAAGAAAGCATGCAGGAAAAGGATTTGTCTTAGTTGGGGCTTCATGGACAATCAGAAGCTAGCAGCTTGTAGGGAAATGGGAGGAAAGAAGAGGGAGGCGGGAGTGGGAGGCTGTTTCTGCTGGACATGGTGCAGATTGGAGAAGAAGAGAAGGAAGAAGTATAATAAGACAACCTGATGGAACCTGTGTTTTAGTCTTAACTCTTCCTGTCGGTCGGTACCAAGGGGTGTCATGGGAAGGACGTCATGATGTTCGACTGGGGTTGTGGATGGATCTATGAGATGGATGCTGCAGGCATGATGGCAGGTAGAGAGTTATTATGATGTGTAGTACTGTGCACTGGAGCTAAGATGCTGCTGCATTAGAGCTAGCAAAGTGCAAGGGAGTTATTGTGAATAGGATGGAATGTTTGCTTTTCAGTACCTTCGCCACTGCTGGCTGAATGCATCTCGCGCCCCTGCAGCAGCACTAATAGTTGTTGCGGTTGTTGTCGTCGTCGTCGTCCTTGAGAGTTTGTAGGTGTGCGCAAGTTGCTACCGTTGTTTCTTTCAGTGCGGCGAAGTTTCTGTGGGGGAGAGGTCCAGTTGCAAAACCAGCCAGCGAGCCGGGAAGTCGAAGAAGCTAGCTGCGAAGCCGTGGTGCTGCAGTAGTTGTTCGTTTGTCATCGGTTTTTTTTGTCGTTGCGATGATCTTCCCCAAGGACGGTCTTTTCCTGTGTTTTTTTCGTTTTTCCGGTTTTGGTTGCAGTAAGTAGGTCGTGCTGCCTCCTGCTCGCTGCTGCTGCTGCAATGGATCGTGATCGTCGTCGGGCCTTCTTATGGTTTGGCAGTTTTTTTTGTTGCTGAGCTGTGCTGTGAGGAATGCCGCTTGGCCCGAGGTTCGGTTACGCATCATCAGATCCTCCTTTTCCTCACCATCTCTTGACCCCCGCGCCCCCGTGAGGTAGAAAGGGGTTCTCTCGATTGCTAGCTCGTGCTTCGGACCAGGCTTCATTCCCCTCAGCACGCTCCGCTTTGGTATGCAGCAACGATGACCAACACCATGCCCACCAAGCAAGGCTGAAGTCGCTGCATGCACAAAATATATATGTATATTCTTCCCAGGATCATCAACATCTTCTCTTTGAGAGCGAAGTACGCAAGTATGTGCGGCGAGCGCAAGCAAGTAGGTAGGCACCTGTCCTATGACGCTGCTGATGGTGATGCCAGCAGTAAGTTTAGCAAACCATGTTGTACCAATTCCTCAGCTCAATTCGCCTCCTCCTCATCACTCTGTCTCTCTCTCCAGTGTGTCTGTGTCTGATCAGGGGAATGCAAGCTGTTCGAACAGCATCTAGAGACTAATGAGCTTTCTTTTTTGTGTCATGGCTTATACTTTCTTCATGCAGCAGGCAGATTCTTTCTTGCTTTCTTTCTTTTGTTCAGCATGTTCTCCCTGCAGCCTAGTGCAAGTGCAGCTCTCGACCAAGGAGATCAAAACTACTGATGTCAGTGTTGTAAATCAAATGTACTAAAACACGAAGATGAGGCAGATCATACTAGCATTTGAGCTGTTGGTCTAGACCAAGCAAGCTGCTACCGCTGATGATGTACTATTAGACTCTACACTCACTGGCAGCACCTCCGGCTAGCTGCACCTAATATAACAAAAGAGATCGTCTTGGACTTCCCTGCAACACAGTGTCCTCCTTCCTGGCGAACGTTGCAAGAGATGTCTGACAGACTACTTAGGACGACGTGCAGATTGTCGATCTGGTGCTTTTGATCAGCAGTTTAACGCAGGACCGTAACGCCCAGCTTCTTCTAGCGCCGCCGCCGCCGCCAGCAGTCTAGTGCAGCCTGCTTCGTACAACAGAAAGTAGCTGCAGTTGCAGCAGAAGAAGAAGCCGCCACTCCTGCCTGCTGTTGCTGCTGCATGATCCACTGTCCGTTTCTTTCTGGTGTTGTTGCAATTGCCCAGCTCTAGCTACTTGTTGCTGCTTCTGCTTCTGCTGATACTAGAGAGATGGAGAGGATTGACCTCTCTTCAGCAGCTAGTGAAACTTCTACTTGTAGATTCTACAGTTTTGCATGCTTCTCTTGTTATGGTTTCAGTTTGAACAAATCCAATGTAATTTTGCTGCTTGTGTTTTGGTATAACAAAAACTTTTTACAATATATCCTTGCAACAACAACTTCCTTCATCAATCCAATTTACTTCCTGCTTCTGGGTTTTAGAGATTCTTCTCTACCTCTGCATGGGTTTTTTGTTTTGTATTGGGTGATCTTATAGTGGTGTAAATAATTTACTAGCTTTCATGAATATGATCATATTGATGGATTTTTCATTGCATGATGATGATGATGATCTGATGATGACACACAGTTCTAATCTCTTTGCAACTCAAAATTTAACCGAAAGAATTGTGATGGGTAATCTTTGCTGTGAAATTGGTATAGAAGGATTTATTATCTTCTCTTGTGTGTAGCTTGATTGTGCATGCATACAGTTGTGGAATGCTTTTTTTTTATAAATTTTACAATCACATACATGGTCCCTCTGGTATGTTTCCTTCTCAACTCTGAACTCTTTTTTATCTCTAGCTCTGTTCCCCATTTCTACACTAATCTTGCTGAGTCATAGAATTTGTATTTGGTAATAATTAAGAGGAAATTCTTCCAGGTATGCACTTGTGAAATCAAGCATCTTATGTTGCATGAGATAAACCCAACAAGCACAATATTGAACAGCATTGTGTGTAGACTCTTCCTCACTTGTGTGTGTAGCAAGTCCCACATGCTTGGATCCCTAAGAGAATTTTTGGCTTCTCCAAAGTGTGGAGAAAACTGGGTAATGAATCAAGAGAATAGATCCATTTCATTCTCGAAGTGTGTTGTACTGATAGAAAAAGATGTGAAACGAAACCTAGATTAGAACCGGCAGCTTGGTGGAAGAGGTTAAAGTTGATATCACCCTACAAAGGTTTTAGGTTTTGTTCACATGATATCCTAACTTATCTCACAAAGTCCACATAATTATTTATGGGTTTCCTGCAAATTGGAATGGGAATGATCATCATCAGCCAGCAGCCCAGCAAGCTTTAGGGAAATGAATTTGAGAGAGACAGAGACAAAGATTGGCTGTCAAACAAAGCATTACAAAAGGAAAATACTTGAGTATAAAGGCTTTGCATCGCACTCTTCTTCTATCAACACCTCTATCATCATCATGATGGGTAGTCTCCTCCACAGCTATAATGAACAAAAGTAGTAGTAGTAGTAGAAGTAGTAGTATTGTTGCAACACCCCCTCCCCCCTCTTTCCCTGATTGATCATCAAACTGTTTGTCAAGACCAATTGATAATTCATGAACAAAGAAAGGGTTTGTTTTTTTGGCAACAGCCTCTTGAAGTTCCCTAAAAGATTGAATATGAGAGACACCCATTCTTTTGTCTAAAAATGATAGATGAAAAAGGGTGTAGGTTTTTTTTTTTTCCCACCATCTTCCCTGATTGAAAATCATAAACCCATTTGTCTAAAATTGATAATGAACACAGATAGTTTTGCATCCTATCATTCCCTAACTGACTGAAAGAATCAGACACCCCCTTTTTTTTGTCTGAAAATGATGTAATGAACAAGGGTAGTTTCTGCACCATCTTTCTTCCTTGATTGAAAAATCAGAAACCCTTTTTGTCTAAAATTGATAATGTGTCCATTTAAGGGTTAGTTGTAACCCCTCTTCTTTCTTGATTAATAATTTGAAACCCTTTTGTCTAAAAATTGGATAATGAACATTATTAAGAGCAGTTTTGCACCCTCTTCTTCCTTGATTGAGAATTAGAAACCCTATTGCTGAAGAATGATAAATGAACATGAAAAGGGTAGTTTTTTTGCACCTTCTTCTTCCTTAGTTGAGAAACCATAAACCCTCTAAGTTGTCTAAAACTAATAATGAACATTAAGGGTACTAGTTATGCACCCTCACACTTTCGTCTGAAATATGGTAATTCACATTAAGAGTAGTGTTTTTTTGCAGTCCTTCTTCATCCTTAATTGAAAAAGCAGAAACCCTTAAAATGAAATGAATATTAAGGCTTAGTTTTACACCACCTTCTTCCTTGATCAAAATTCACAAACCCTTTTTTAATCTAAATATGAGAGAGCAAGAGAGGTACTTAGAATAGCTACTACCATGAAAGCAAAGCAAAGCAAAGCAGCTGTTGCAATGATTTGCAGACAAAAAAGAAAGACGCGCTGCAACAAAACGGTAGTGATCCATCACATGATATACTTAAATTGGCTTTTACATCATACTTAGTTTTGGCCTTTTTTTTGTTGTTGGCAGGAGGAGAAGAATTTAGTTGCTGAAATCTAGGGTCGCTTTGGCATTTAAAGCCCCAGTTCTGTTATCTTCCTCATCAATGCCAACAAGCTTCCCAAAATCCATAACAACCCAACAACAACAACACTGACGACAAACCAGAACAAAAGAATTGGCCAACGGCTTTCTTCCAATCTACCCTCTTCCTTCTTCTTTCTTTCCTTGTTTTTATGGTTGTGATTTTATGCGCACCACAACCTACCTACCTACCCACCCACTAATCCATCCATCTTTCTTACCTACCCACCCATTCATCTATCTTACCCATCCACCCACCCACCCTTTCATCTATTTAACTAGAACCAATTTAGAAGCTAAGTTGTTTGTGCCATATGGGGAGTTTAGGCTTCTATTACTTATTGGGATTGGTCTAAATTTCATGGTTTTGGGAGGGGGGACTTTCAAGATTATCATGCTCTTTACACCCGTCTGCCCAACACAAATTTTTGATTTGGAATTTTGCATAAAACTTTGGGGTTTATCACTATGTGATCATCATATGTTGTCCCCACTTTGTTATCATGAGAACTCATCCAAATTTTACAAAGAGTGTTTTCGACCATATTTTGAGTGTTTATGTTTTTTAACTTCTTGAATATTGATTGTGTGCGATCGTGCCCGACACTTTAACCTAGTTAGTCATGTATCATTTGGTGGTGGTGCATGATCGACATACATATAATCATCTACCCTTATGTATATAATTGCCATCGTCCTTAAGGTTTTGCCACACTTAAAAACAAATAACCTACCCAATGTTGCTTTCTTCCCCGCACTTTTGTTGTCCAATTTTGAGTTATTTTCTTGTGGGAGGAGGGGGAAGTACTTAACTTATTACTTAGGTGATCTTAACTAGCTTTGGGTACCAAACTATGTACTATAACAGCGGTCGGTCGCTTAGGTTACTGCACCGACCCATGGGAAAGTCCATTTAGCTTGCAAGGAGGGCAACCTTTCATTATTTAAGGAATGAATGGGTTGGCTTGCTTGCTTGCTTGCATAAGAGGAAGTCTAAATCCTTAGTGATTGGTACCAAGACAAATGTTTGCTTGTCATGTGTACCCAATCCTTTAGTAGTAAATAGGGCACCAAACACAAATACAGATAGAAAGGGACCTTCACACAATAGCCAACTATTATTACCTACTAAGGATACTTCTATTGTTATCTGTACTAATTAGTTGTGTGGGGATGCATTGAAAGTGATTTTTTAACCCTAAACTGAAAGGGTACTTATTCATGCTTCTATTAATTAGTGAGAGTGGTGGGTGCACCCACATAATTTCTTTTTTGGGTCCAAAAAGAGCAATTTGATTGGCCCACCATCAAAAAAAAAATTAGAACATGTAGACTCTCCCCAACATACAAGCCTAAATATACTTCCCTCCCCGCAAAACAAAAGCATGCTTCTTCCATTTCCCTTCCTCCACTCCTCCTTCACACCCTTTTTACTTCATGAAGTGGGATGTAAGTAGGTAGGTAATTGAATGTTGAGAGGTTAAGTACTAAGCATCATTTGTAATGGGCGTGCTTGCTAGATTGTTCACAAGTCATTCGTAGAATTATTTATCGTCCCGGAAGTCATAGTCAATCCACCCACTATCACGATCCACATCCCTCACTAGTGTAAAGTACTAACTATTGCAACTCCAATCCAGGACTCTTTAGAGTAACTTGAAGTTGAGAGGCATGCTTCTCATCCAATGCATCATCATGTTTGTAATTAAACTCTTTTTGCAAATGAGCAGCTCCTAATTTGCAATGTTAGTTTAGAGTCATTGGAAAAAGATGAAAAACCCTGTATATAATTTTTTTTTGAATTTAAAATGGAAGGATGGGAACCCATCCACAAGAAGTATAAGGCAAATATAAGTGCAAAAACACATGTCATGAAAGAACATAACAATCTGGACACACTGCTAATACACTAATAAAATAGAAGATCATAAACCAAAAAGAAGTCATCTGTCACAAATCGGCTACCCATGAAAACCCTTTAACTAAATCATATACTAGTTTGAAGACTTTTCATTCATAGCCTTAACTTTCAATTTTCTCTCTTGGAATATGAGCAAAAATCTCTTGCCTAGATTTGCAAAACTTTGCCAGTTATGGAGAGACTTGGGCAAGGAAATTAATGCATTGCAAACTTGTTTGAAAGTATGGTGCTTGTTCTTTGGCTTTCCTAATAACAGATAGATTTTCAAAACTTTTCTCCAAGCGGAAAAGTGGGTTTTGAGAAAATCATTAAGTCTCAGCTTGTACACAAAGATTGATGCAGTATCCTTAATCCCTTCTTGGGCCAAACAATCGCAGTTGGTGGTGGACTCTCAACCCATTGGAAAATCTGTAGCAAGGTTTTGGCATGCAGAAAAGTCAAATCAATTGTAGAATTTGTAGAAAGCAAAGAAGATGATGGCCTGCAAATTTCACTCAAGGATTAGGGTATGACATACCTACTAAACTGTGAAACACCATAACAGAATCTCCAAAATGCAAATGCAAAATACGTTACAAGTTCAAACCACACTTACGCATCAGTGAAAGATTTGAATCAGTTGGCATTTTAGATGACTTGACAGTTAGAATGCTTAAAGAGTCCTTCACAATCATAACATGATGTTTGATTGATCACAAAGCAACAAGCAAGAGAAGATTCAAGTGTTGGGTCAATTCTTCGGACCAAAATTGTCTGCATTAGTAAAATAAAGTACCTTCAGCCACTTAATATACTCACCTTCTGAAATGAATGCAAATTGCAAATCCAATTCCCCAGTTTGCATTGTAAATCCATCCAGCTAGTGCTGCAAAAAAAAGGAATTATCAAAAAGACTTTTATGTTTTGAGAAATCTTTTTTTCATGTAGGAAACTAGTCATGAGAAGCTGACATTAATGTAGAGGCCATTTCAACCCCATTGGATCAAACAGGACAAAGCCCCCCACCTAGTCAGTGACAATGCTGCCACACTGAACAGTATGTGTGTGTGGTTCCTCTGATATTGCTCTCTAAACCCTAAACCCTAAACCCTAAACCCTGCTGCCATATATGAACATAACTCAAAACACGTTCAAAGAGATTGTTGCACATATGTATGGAAATTATGTATGTGCATTGCAAACCCACACTCGTAATAATCAGTTTCAGTGTATGCATGATTTCAGTGATGATGCTGAAAGTACTACCCGCCCCCCGCCCCAATCTCAACTGGTCCATGGAAAACCAGAGATACTAGTCTGAATGAAAATTTGCTTTTGAACTCTGTTTCGCTCATACATTCATTCTCACTGGATCCCAAGCTACTGCTAACACACAAAAATCAACAGCCACTAAAAAAAGAAACACAATTCTGCGTACTTGAAGAGACAGCATCGAGCTGCTTGTTGTTATTGTTGTTGGACATGAGTCTTCTTCCCATGGGGGAAGCACTCAGAAGCTCTGAAAGAAGTACCTACCCTTTAGAGAGTCCAACAATCCAGCAACACCCATTTCAGGGATTTGTTTGCAAATTCAGGAAAATTGCATCATCCATGGAACCACGTCAATATGGGTGTCATAAATGCAAGTCCATGTTAGCATTCTACAATAGATGTGACCCAAATGAGCTCTAAACACCCCAAGTGATGACTATGCACCCCAAAGTCAAGGCTCTAAACCTCAACCCTACGCACCCTGCTCCCAACTTGTTCATCCCTAATAGCCACCTCATGAATGAGTCCAAATCAAAGAACCACCAATTTAGCTATTGAGAAACCCTTAAATACCCTTTGGTTTGCAATAAGAAAACCAATGATTTTCAAGGCTGAGTTTTGGCAACCTCAAATGTTTTGATCCAAGGTTTTACAAATTTGGGTATTTGATTATTATTTTAGGTGTCATTTCTAATTCTCAGCCCATACATGGTTCAATTAATTATGATGAGAACATGATGGGAAATCAAACATAGACTATCTTTCATCCTCCTTATGCATGTGGCCTTCAAGTTGTTATTCTTTGCTTTGCTTTGCAATATTGTACCCTTTTTTTCCCTTCCCAATTCATGATGCTTAAGGAAATGTTACAAAACCCAATTAATCCTCCCTATAAAGGTTGCCTATCAATTTTAAACACTTAGCATATACCGTTGAAGAACAAGAATGGGAGGGAGTTTGCACAAATAGTCATAAGGAAACAAGGGAATATGTTCTAAATTATTTTGTTCTTGTTACAAACTCTTTCTAAAGGTGATAAATTAAAATGTTGCTTGTTTGAAACTATGTCTCACAAATCCAACTACTTTTCTCAAACAAGTATGATTCTTTGCAATCAATGATTTGCCTACCACCTCGTTCAAGATTTCAAATATTGGAATCAATTTTCACAAATCACCCCAAGGTTCAAACACAATAAAAGGAGCTACAAAAGGTGTGGACACTATTTAGAATTGTACCCCTCTATTTTTGAAAAATCATCAAGGAACGCAATAATTTGGACAATTAGTTTTTTTTTTGGAATGAGCTTTGTGACTTGAAAAGTTGCAAGCACAAAAATTTGATGCAAATTCATGATATTATAAAGTTTTTTTTTATGTTAAGTCCTACATCAAACACACAAAAGAACCTTACAATATTTTAAATAGTTAAAACTAGAAAGTGGATAGGTGTTTTTCAATTTTCAAAGTCTCTTTTCCTTATCAAATGTGCACCAAATATTTTCAAAATTATTTTTAAAATTAATATGTTTCCCAAGAAGGGCCATATGTTAACTTTTTTAACATGCATCCTATTAGATTTTGATTTTTTAACATCTTTAAAAAGTAAAGTAATTCAAAAAGTATTATGATGGTTCAAAGCAAAATCATCATTTGACTATATCACTGCACCAAAACTTGACGTCTACAAGTAGAACAAAATATGTCTAATGACCAAACTTAGTCACGTCGTTGTATATGCCATTACTCATGGATTTCTATTCTTAAATATGACTACATGATTAGCCCATATTTTTAGCAAATGTGGCTTATATCAAGTAGGTTAGGTGGCCTAGCCTAAGCAACCTAGCCTACTTGACCTAGGATAGGTGATGTGGCCTGAGTTGTCACTTATGGTTCATTTTATGGTACTATTCAAATTAAATAATTTAAAATGAATAAATTACATGTATTAAACATATATATAATTAAAAAATTATTCATAATATTATCTAAATATTTAGGATTAATTGATATTTTAGTTATAAATTTTGATTATTATATTATTATACATCATAAAATAATATAATAATTGAAAAAAAAAACTTGAATTGTATTTTTATTATAGTGTATGATTTATTATCAAATTTTGTGAAATTTTTTGTGTTAATTAATATGTTTCAAAATTAAAATTGGATAAATAAAATATTAAATTAATGAAGTAATTCATAGAATAAATTGAATTAAAAATTTATTATAACGTACACTTATCTATTTTTATGTATTTAAACATTTATGAAAGTCCATTTCAAAATATGTATGTATTTCAATGTGTTCTTTTAAATAATCGACATTCAAATATTATTATTTTAAAAATTCAAATTAATAATTTACTTTATCAAATATATGTAAACACCTTTGAAAAAAAATTAAATGAATTTTCAAGTTTTTTATTTGGACAGAATATCAATAAACATTGAATATTAAAATTGATATTTATATATGATTAAAAATGGAATATGTTTGAAATACAATTCACCTCACTTTGTATCAAATAAAAAACAAGTTGTATTGTTGGTAAAGGGCTAGGTTTTCAACTTTGGAGTTCAAGGTTCAAACCCCACTATAAATAGACCTTTTCTTAGGCCTTGGTAATTACTTCAATAATGATAATAATATTGGGGAAGGTTAGGTTCATTAGATCTTAAATAACTACTTACCCTCTTTAATTACTCTACTACAACTATTCATATAAGAATGACAAAACATGTGTGAAATAAATAAAATGTTTCCACTAGACAATATGGTACCTTGCCGCTATGACTACCATCCTAATAGCATGTAAACAAAGGTAACAACTAATGAAAACAATAAGGCAACAAAATGAAGGAACAAGACTTAAGGTACATGTATTATAATTCTGCCTTGCAGGAAAGGGAAAAAGGAGGAGAAGGAAAAAGACAATGACAAAGGAGAATCACAAAGAAAGTGGCAATTAACTAAAGAAAAAAAAAACCCTTCAAATCCTCCTAGACTAATAAAAAAGAACACCACCCCAAAGGAATAGGGGTTGCCCTCCCCCCCATACCCTTCTTCCAAGGATCACTTGACCCCTAATTGGTAGTCCCTTAAAGGTCACCCAAAAAAGTCTCCCACTAATCTAACTAGGGGTGGTTACCTCCTAAAATTACTCTTACCTTCTAAGTAGATGACTTACCAACCCCCCACCTTCTAGAAGGTGTGGATTGATAATTATACCTACCAACCTAAATCCTATCGAACCAATGGGCATCACCTACCAAAGGAGATAGTAATACGAATTATTATCGATAAAAAAATTTACTGGGTTGCGCCTTTTATTTCACTAACATGTAGGTTAAGGTAAAAACTAACCTTAGGTTAACACCCACAATTTACATACACATGTTGAACATTCATATGTTTTTATTTTTATTTTGACACTACTACCATAACATATTTTGCAAGTCCACATTTTTCAATTTTTTTACATGATAAACATCATCATTTCAAAAGTCCAATTTGAGTCCATTCTTTTCTTAGAACTCATCCATAGTTTTAAATATGATTTTGACTCAAGTATATTGTCATGTGGATAATTTAAAACTTGAAAATGTTAATGTTCAATATGGTTTTACATTTCGAGTTCATTTGCAATCTAAAAAAACTAGAACTATGACAATCCAAATTGTCCACCTAACTATTCTTTCACCGTAACTAACAATCCTAAAAAAAGAAAAACTCAAACAATCATGATTCTATGAATAAAAACTTTACATTGTGTTATGACTTTCACAGACAACCAAGCACAAGCAAGATTCACTTAAGCAATACCACAACATTAAAACTTTCAAAGAAAAGCGAAATTTAAATAATCAATAAAGTAGTCTCCCACTTAAGTACGCACCCGTTTAAGTACGCATCCCGGTTATGTACGCATTTTTTGGCAAAAAATTTAAGGTTCAAGATTTATTAGTTGAACATGTCATGAATCGTCATTTTGTGTAAGTTTTGAAGTTTTTTACGTTTGGCTTAGAGGTCGAGATGATTTCGCAGTGTTGATGCTCATGAGACACTTTCCGTTTGGTTTCTTTGACATTGTAACAAAATGCAAACGATTTGGGAGCGGCAAATCTAAAGTACGCACCTACCAACTAAGTACACACAAATCACGCAGGTTCAAGTTGCATACTTAAATGGGAGACTACTGTATTTGAAAATGAAAATTTTGACAAACAACCACAAGCAAGCAAAACACAAATAGACAAACATTTAATAGGAAGACTTTGACAATCTAAAAACTTAAAGCATGTTTGAAAAAAAGAAAATCTATATTTGTCCAACAAGTCACAAGCACATTGAGTTATATTAGGCATATTGAATAAAACAAAAATAACACCACAATTTGTAACAACCCCCTACGATTGGAGAACATCAAAATAAAAAAATACATACATACTTAGGACATCACAAATGTGCACATGCAATTTGTGTGATGTCTTAAGACAAAGATCTTTATGAAAGTAAAATGTGCACACAATCATAACACCATGAAGAACATTGCAATTTTTCTTAGTTCTAACCTAAATTCCTCACTCAATGAGTTTGAATAATTTTTGCCATATTGCCAATTATTATTGTCATCTATTCAATATAAATTTATAGCTCTCATTACACCTTGGAATAGATGACATTATTGCAAACCACCCATTCAATCGTTATTTTACACACACAAGCATTGAATATTTGAATGAAGAGGGAAAAGAGTGTAAAGAAATGCCATGTTGGGCATTGAAATATATTTGTAACTTAAAATTTTGAAAGATGGATTGAGCAAAATGAGAGTGAAAATAAAGGTGCATACAACCAATATCAAGATGGAAATGAACCCAATTCTAAAAAATCAAGAGGACAAAAACACAATATACAAATTAGTTTTAACTGCATTTATGGCCATCCATAGTGGAAGCAATTCAAAACTAGGATGCAAATTTTGATGTTGTTCATTATTTGTGAATTTTTTACTAAAGCCCAAAAGTTGCAAGTTCATATGAGAAATTAACTAAAGTAGTTTTGTGGACTTCATTTACATCAAAGGGATAACTCCTACCAAATTACATTCAAGCAACCCAGAAAGGTTCACCAATAAGACATTTAAAGCATCATTTACCAATCCTAGAAGAGTATCCCCACACTTTGAAATGAACTTATCATAATGTTGTAGAAAATGAGAAGTGTTGGACAAACCTTATATACCAATTAGGTGTTGGATTTTATCAATACACCTTCAAATTAATTCAACCAATTTTAATTGGTATGATAGAATCCATTGCTTCTAAGATTTTCTATAATGGTCATCAAGGTTTTATTATCACAAAAAAATGGACTAGTTAGTTCTTAAAAAATTACATGAATTGGTATTTTCATGTGGCAATCACAACAACTAGCAAAATGTTAGTACATTGGTGTGAACAAAGTTGCATGGTGTACATGTTAGCTTACCTAGTGAAATTCCATTCCATTCTTCTAAACCTTGTGGTCAACAATGACTAAAATGGGTTGCATCTTGTTCAAATAATGAAAAAAAATAACTTGCAAAAATAAAGGTACAAGACACATTTGGGTGTCAAGGGTGGAGGACAAGAGTCAAATTACTATGGTAATATCTTTAGTTGCAAATGGGTATGTCTTTTCTAAACATGTTATATTCATAGGTACAACCCCTATGTACCACAATGGAACACATACTAAAAATTGTACAAAACCCCCACCAAATATCAAAGTTGATAATTGTGGTTATCAAACAAATCAAATACCTAGTTTTGATATATAACCACAATTATCCAAAAATAAAATATTTTATTATATATATAACCATGGTTCTCATTTTTTTCATAGAAAATCAAATGATTGTTTTAAAATATCTAGTTTTTGTTAGTATTTGAATTTTTTTAAATACCTAGAACCAACAAATATATTTTAAATCAAATATTCACCCCACATTAATGTTTACCACCTTCAAACAAGGGAAAACTGAAGTGCATAAACTTAGTTTGGGATTTCACATTTAATGATAATCATTTGGTCAACGTTTTAAAGAATGAACAATTTTGTCTACAAGATCTTGTCACCCTACTTGCACAATCAAATATAGCAAATTTAATTGAAAGAAAATCAAAGCTTGTATGCATGATTGATTGTTGGAGAATTCATGAAAGTAAAACATTTTTTGATTGGGTAAAATAAAAACATCCAATTGTTGTGTTTATTTTCATTAATTGTACTAGAATGAATTGCAACTTGTACGTGTTATCATACAATGACCTTTGAAACATGCTTTCAAGGTCAATTTCAACACGTGGACTAAAATGTCATAAATCCAAAAAATTGTGATTGAAAATGTACACACATTCATTTTCAAAATGAACAACATTAAACTTCAAATTTGTGAGCGGTTCCATTCAACTTGGACACAAGTGCAAGGCATCATTAAAAGAAAAACATGTTGTTTGCAACTATAGTAGGCACAAACAATAGTCATTTGCAACTATTACAATCACAAACAACTAGTTGCAAATGACATTTTTTCTTCTAGTGCATTGAAGAGATGAAAAAACAGGTTGGGTTGGGAAAAAATTGGAATAGCAAAAACATTCACATTAGACTTTCAAATAGCAACTATATTAATGCATTTGACCCCTCTTTTCACATTCACTTCAAAAGTTGATGACAATAACGATGGAGGAAAAAATGATGCAAATATAATGTAACCCATTTCTACAATAATCAAGATTTTTTTATAACCTAATTTTATTACAAGTGGAATTGCAACATCAAGTGGATGCACAATAGCTTCAAGTAGCTTCATGGGAGGCCACTCCTTGTATATTGTAAGAAGTATTTGAAATAAAAAGGTGTTTTTTAATATGTTATGAAACAATGAAATATTTTAGTTATATTTTAACTATATTATCACAATGAATAATAGGCATTTTAAATACATTTAAGTAAATTACAAAAATATATATTTATATAATAAGTTGCAACTTTTTTTTTGGCACACCATTTGGAATAAAATGGAGGTGATTTTCCCCAAAATAATGGCAAAGCATCAAGATTAAAACAAGTTATACTTTACAAAAAAAACTAAGTTACAATTGTATTGTGCCCAAAATGCATGTAATTGGTTCTAGATATTGTATTCAGTCTTTTACAACCAATCTAATCAATGATCAATGAACCTTAACATCCTTTTTATAATTTATTGATTAGGATTGTCTTCAAGAAGTTGATATGAAAGCTTCTTTACACTTGTTGCACTTGAACATGTTTAGCAAGCTTTGCAACAATACTTGTTGTATGAGGAACCTTATTAGTAAACAAGGTAACTTGGGACCAAACAATTTTAAAGAGAAGTTGAACACCGCCTCAGATCTTCTGATAAATATTTTATGATACACTTTCTAAGTAACAATTATGTTATGAATTGACTACCCCATATAATAAATTAGGAGACATATAAAGAAAATATAGTCTCAAATTGTCATTGCATTGAAAGTTGAGACATCATATTTCCTAGCTACAAGATCAATCATGCACATTTCAATTATCAATACGTTCAAGTATGAAGCATTGTTTTTCCTATGACCAAACACATGAAGTAAAAATTTCCAACCATTAAATTATAATTGACACCATTAACACCTTCATAATTTAGAATATTAAGCCCCCATAGTAACACCTAGGACAAATGATGATTCTTGAGATGCATGGAGAACCTTTGCAATTCTCTCTATAACATAGAGTTTTGCACACTCCAATGTAGGGCCTAGAGCTTGGTGCATTGTGGTCATGATGATTTGCATGAAACAAAGGCTTGAAATTCAAAAAATTTGTTTTGTATAGGTCATCAAGATCATTTATTTAAATGAGCTCATCATTGGATTCCCTTGTTGTAATTTATAAGCTATGGCATGCCTAAATTCTTGTCATAGGATCATTTTTAAACACTTTTCATGACTAAAATGGGCCCGAACATTGTTTATTTCTTGAGATTGGAAAATGATACTCACTTCTATAAAAACAAATTGTTATATTACTAAACCCAAGTTGAATCACAATCAAATTGTTAATATTGATCACATGATGGACTTTCAAAATTTTGTACAATTTTGTCACAATACATATCTTAATTGCATGAAAATCAACTTTGTATTTTTCATTCTTGTCAATTAGTTTTCCAATTTAAAGATTCATTTAAAATGTGGGGGATTAGCTAGCTAGAATTTTGATTTAAAGTGTCATTAACAAAAAACTTGATACTTAAATGGACTTTTGAATGGTCTTAAATTAACCTAATTTTGAAAAAGCCTTCAGGAGAATTTTTTTAATTGTTTTTCTCACTTTGTCATTTTATTCTAAAGGAAGAAATGTGTTACCAATATCCAAAATCACTCATGTAACTACATGGACTGTAAATTATAGATTTAAATGGCCTTTCCTTACATATAATGTTGTTTTTTTCTACTTGCCCATTTTTGAATTGCTCATGTTCCATTTCCCTACATTGGGCACACAAGCTGCTTCCCTTGATGTGCTTGAAAGCACTACCTACAATGAAAAGGTTCCAAGTGTTTACTTTGAAACAAAAGTCTAAAAACAAAGACCCTAATCTTGAATTACATGAAACAAGTTCAAAGTTATTCAAGTTGTCAAAAATAGATTCATTATAAAAGGACCAACTAACATATGTATGACTAATAAGTTAGTAACATGCAAGTAGGACAAACGTGATGAGTTGTCAAAAAAGGAAAAAAATTACACCTATGTTTTAACTAATACCTACTATTTTTAACTTAAAAAATAATATATTCATAGAAGTAGCTTCAACAAGCCAAAAAATGTTTTTCACTATCTCCATCTTTGTGGATCTCTACCAAAATGTTATATTAAAAAGGAAAAACTTTTAATTTTATTATCTTAGTGAACAACCTAACAATATCCTAATTATTAATGATAGGTTCACACTCACCATCTCCATGACGCTACTTAGGTAGTTAGTCCTTGATGATAAGATGGTTGACAACTAGTGTGCCACTAGCTAGGGGTTTGTGGAGAGATTTGAATAAAGGCTTATATTAAAGGAAAGGATGAAGTGACCTTTGGGGCTTATGGCACGTGGGAGTTTTTGTTGGTTCCCAATTCTTCATCCCATTTACTATTGTAAATTCATTATATTATCTTCTATGAAATTTTCATTTATATTGTGTGTAATCTTGTGAGGATTTTAGGAGGAAAGATGAGGAGAATGTATTATTGTAAAGTTGTAATACAAGCATGGTTGTGTGTTTACTAGATCTTTGGATTTCATAGGTATTTTATTCATTTCCTTTGGTAAGTAGTTTAGTTTTTTTTTTTTTTTTAATATGTAAAATATTGTCATCCTCAACATTCCATTAGTTTTTTTACCTATTGTTTAGTTAAATAATCAAGGTTACTGGACGATAGTTGTTGCAAAACCAATTTTTGCAATGAGGGTAACATTCATGGAAGGTAGTGACAACAACAACATGAAGGTATTAATCCTTGTGACTAATTTGTTATAAAGGCACACACGATAGGAGAGAAAGCAATAATCATGTCTTTATTGTGATTAGTTGGAAGTTCCAAGTTGTTTTCTTTAACTCAATTATTAGTTTTTTTTTGAGAGCAAGTTTGTCTCCCCCTTGGTAGTCCCTTAAGACTTTAATTTTTATGAGCTTCCATTGTTTTACTAGGCAACCTTCACCTAAGTTTATTGCAAGGTTGTTAAGTCCACAATTATATAGGACAACAATATTAATGTAGCAATGTCATTTGTAGTTTTTCAAGAGCATTGCATAGAGTGGGTGGGACCATATTGAATATTGTAATTTTCATGCTACATTTTTAGCTATGGTGTTGACAACAAAACCTATTAGGTATCCTCCTTAAATGTGTATTGGTCCTCTAGAGTTATCCTAAAATATTGTCCATCATGTCCATGGTCAAATTTAGTATGAAACTTCTAAATAGATTGATATTAATTATGTGAATTCTGACCACTTGATGTGGGAATATGAAATTTTGGATATATGAAAAAAATATGTAGAATATTATTATGATATTATCATTTTTACTTGGTATGTAACTAGTATTTAAATTTGACAAAATACAAACATAAATTCTAAAATCAAAACTTCCAAAAAATACAACAAATAGATAACATGATCAAAATGAAATGGTCCAATTTTTGTATGTTTGACATGTATGAAAAGGATTTTGTTGATATTGGAGGTTCCAATTCTTTATTGGTTTGATAATTATTATGACAATTGGATATTTCGTCAAAGGTTGATGCATGAAATTTGTTAAGTTTGGGGTAGCATGGATGAGTTGTATACCAAAGACCAAAGAATGTATGGTCATTTTTTATCCACCTTAAAGGACCAAGATGTGGTCTTTGTTCCAAAACATTATGTCACAACACCATTCAATGAACCATTCAACAAGCCAAACAATTTGAAATAGATAATAGAAGAAGAGATCATTATGAACTTCACAAATTCTACCACATGCACCATCTTTTGTTTTCAAGAATATAGAACTCAGATGTGACCCTAAAAATATTTTAATGATAGCATGTCCAAACACAAACCTAAAGTTTCCATTTCATATGGTTTTATGTAAAGGAAAACAAGTTTAAAGCAATATTCTCTCCCACCATCACATTGGATAAAATGTCTTAAGACATAAATGGTCTTAAATTTAATAAACATTCATTATATGTGTTTGCTACTTTTAATAACAACTCCATTACTAAAGGGTCATTTTCATCGTTTGCCCACATAAGTCCATTTTTTGTTAAGTGATCTTTCCTTGATAGTAGGAATTATTATGTTTAGGCCTAAAACATTATAGTAGGTGATTTTTTTTTTTTCATACAACTTGGCACATTCAAAGGTAATGCAAGATGAAAGTTTTTAGAGTATTTATAATAAACAAGGAAAGAAAATGATTTGAGAAATTTTCTTCGAGACAAAAATCTTATGCTAATGTAACCATTGACCAATGTTGTAGGCCCATTACTAAATGCATCATCTTGAATTTTGAGATTCTTTTACTTCAAGGGGAAATGTTTATTTAACATGTTTGCCTATGTTGTGTAATGTTTCCTATATGTCTCAATATATTGTCCACCAATGGTTGAAAAGATCTTGTTACAAATTTATCAAACACATTTTTAATCTACAAACCCTAAATGCAACATTTCAATGTCCAATTGTTTACAAGTTTTCTTTTGTATTACAACTGACATATAAAATAACACAAATCATGAATGAATGATGATACCCATGCTATTTATGCAACCCATGAAACACAATATGAAATAAATTATAGTAGAAAATAAACCTCACAAAGGAGACGTTTTGCTTCTTCAAAATCACCTAAGTTAGCTGGAGTTGGGCCAAATATTAAGCATGGTTGCATGTTTAATGCCTTTTACACCTAGCTCCAATTATTTTTGGAAGGCATCATATATAGTTGGCTGCTATTATGCTAATAGAAGCCAAAAGTAGTTGTAACCACTACTTAATTTTGTGTTTTTTACACCAAAATCTTTTTAAGAGAATTTAAATTTGAAAATAAGTTAATTTTTTTTCACATGATCAAATCTAATACTTTATTTTATAAATGTATCAAATATGAAATTATTTCATTAACATTTGGACCTTCAAAAATAATGTAAAAAGACTTCAAACCATTGCTTTTACATAGTAAAAGAACTTGTAAAAGGACTTGGAAAACTTTGAAATAACATGTTTTGAGCAAAGTTTTAACACAAACCTTAACAATATAGTACAAATATTTTTAAAATATTTTTTTGAAGATTTTTTCAAAAATATTCCAAGAATATTCTCTCAAAAGCAATCACCTAAGGGGGCACTAGTGGTTTCTATTAGCCCGTTTGCACCCAATTACCTTCAATAATTCACATGCATTTTCTCCATCCCAATAATCTGTGGTCATTTTCACTTCCTCATATAATTCTTGTAGGTGTTTTGCCATTTTGTTACACCCTTTATAAACACCTTCACATCCATCACTTGAAATGAAAATTTGCACCAAAAAAATACATATTACTTGCATATATTCACCATATAACTTGATTGGATAACCATTATGATTATTGACATTTCGTAAATTGGATATCATGTATTTCTTACTCAAAGACCCTTACAACCAATGAATCACCAATTGTTGTCGCAACATAGCTATTGCATTTTTTGCACATGATTGCATACATTATAGTAGTTTTCCATATCACTATTAATCAATATGGCAACAAAAACGTAATTGTAAATTGAACTTTGCTTTCAAAACACATAGACTTTGGCTACATTTGCAAACTTGTTGTCAAGTCACACTCAACTTGTTATTGCTATTTTTTGAGTTCACAAAAACTATGAGGGTAGGTAGTTCACCTTCAAAAGTTTCAAGAGGTTGCATAACACTTCATTATAAGACTACAACAATACTTAAGTTTTTTGCATTTCAAGAGTGGGAGAAGGAAAGACTTATATTACCAAGTTGGGAAATTTTTCTTCTCCAATAGCTTCAAAATCCTCATGAAGGATGTGATGGGTTTGTTTCCCCCCTTCACTACGTGGGGTTCATTAACTCATAGAAGAAATGTTCAACCAACCATTGATACCTTCCATTGGACCTTTGAATGTTCGTTACCATTGCAACATCACAACAATAAATGCAAGACAACAAACTATAACCTTTCATAGACTTTGCATCAAGTGCACTACAATGAAAAAGGGATACCCAAATGAAAAATTTCACCCCTTCACCACATTCACAACATGTACCCAACAATAATTAAACTTAAAACATCAAAAAGCTTGTGAATAATGCTTTGTATTACCCTGCCACACCATGCCCACCTAACTAGATTCTTTGGCACACTACACACAATGCAAAAAATTGTAGCATCAAAGGCTCAACAATATCCACATCCTCACCAATGTTTCTATTTAAAAAGCTCACAAACTTTGCATCAATTACACCAAACATATGGTTGTTGCAATGATGCCACCCATCAACACCCTATGAATATAATACCCACTACACATTCACTCAAACATAAACACATAACATGCAACTATTAGAACAACTCATTCCCTATCCTTTGTTTCATGTGGTACTTGCAAAGGAGAATATCTTGGAATAACCATTGAATCTTGTAACAAGGTAGTTTTCTTACACCTTTATGTGTGAAAGTGTATGGTGCATAAAGGGACTCAATGTAATGATTCTAACCACATTTACTTTTGAAAGAAAGAAAGAAAATAAAATCAAAACAATATAAATATTTCAAATGGACAAGATTTTAATTTTATGACATGCAATGTAACAATACAAAAAAGGTGTGCAATGGACTCACAATTTCAAAATTTGTAATGATGAACTCATTTATCAATCAAAATTAATAATAAATTGATAACCCCTATAAGTGTCATAAGCAATTCAAAATACGTGTTTCCAAACCATTTTCAAGATGACATGGAAATATAAATTTAATTAATTTTCTTATGAAATTGTTTTGGACATGAATTTTTTGGAATTTAGATAAATTTGGGTGGAAACACACTAAGGTGTCCCATTTTTTATAGACCAAAGTCCATATTTAGTGTAGTTGGAAATTAAATTAAAATGTGGATATTTACATCTTATTGAAATTAATATCTTTTCCATTTCCAATTTCAAGTCATGATGTTATAAGAAATTTAAAAAGGTTCCAAAGGAGAGTTCAAGAAAATAATTAATTTTAATAATTAAAAAAAAGAAAAAAATGTAATTAAAATTTAACTATTATTTTTGGAACCTTGAAACAATCATAACACAATAAATTTAACTCATATTCCATTCCTTCAATGTGTGTTTAAACATCAATCATGCAATATCCCAAAGTTTCAAATATATAGGACTAATACATTATAATGCAATTTAGTGAAAAATTCACCACAACTTTAGTAATCTATCCCCCAAGGGTAGAGCCCAAAAATGAACTCCTTAGTGTATTTAGAAATAATTAATTACATTAAATATCATGACATGTCATCGTTAATATTTTTTTGTTAGTTAGAAATGTAAAATTCCTAATGCCCAAGTATGCAACAACATTTTTCTTTATATATCAAACCATAATAGTTACTTTTCGTATAAAAAACCACATTTGAAATTTTTCCAAAGAGAAGCTTAAAAGGAGTAATACCCAAATCATGAAGATAAATTCCTTTTTTTTCCCCCATGGTTTAATGCTTGGGTCCTTTAAAAGATTTCATACCAGTTTTACTAAGTACTATTTAAGTTACTTTTTACATTGTGTTTATTACAAATTTGACATACCCTAAATCTTCTATTCAAGTTGTGTGAAGTTTTTTTAGAAAACTAAAAATAAAAATTCCAAATTGAAAATCTATGGATACATATTCTTTAAAACACAAGACAAAATATAAAATGTACAATGATTTTACCCCCATTTTATTGCTCTTTGTGCTCATGAATAAGTGATTCAAAAATGGTTGCAACTCCAAGTTTGGTTGAATTAGTATCAAATATTAAAGTGTGGAGATGCTCCAAACACACATCTAATGTATGGATTTGGGAATGTTTTGAAAAAGTAAATCATGGGCAAGTTTAAATTACATTGCAACTATTTGAACACATAGTTTTAGGGTTTAGGATTTTATGGTTCTTTAACATGGCTTTTCATTCAACTCCAAGTATCAAAGATGTTAGATTATTAGTTCACGGCGGCAGCCGTTCATAACTTGCATGGAGAGATTGACATCAATGCTATTAAGGTCTTCAACATCGGTTTATTTCAGCTCTCACTTTCTTTCTTGAATTTTGTTTCAAGAGCCCATGCTCACAAACAAGCATTTATTATATGACTATTACTCTTTGGTAAAGACAAATCAACTTAAAGAAAACAACAAAAACTTTAATCTAAAATTTTGGAACAATACACCCAAGCATCCCACATGGATTTTACCCACATATTCATTCTCTTTGCAACAATGTTTCCAAGAATTCAATTGCTTTTATGTAGAAAATTGTCATTGGAGTGGAATTTAGTGAAAACTTTGTCAAGCCCACCTTTTGTGGATTGTTCAAAGGATAAATTAGAATAGGCAACCAACATTGAAAACAAAGTCATAAGCGAACTGCAAGTTTCCATTATGAATGAGCTAACAAATATGTTCTTCTCTGCACCATTGGATAATCCTCCAAAGATCTAGACTATGGGAGAAAAATAAAACATTCATTTGCATTCATTTGATTTACCGTCTTCTGGGACCTCTTTTGGTGATGCTGACAAAACCTAAAACATGATGGAAATCTAACCCAATTTTGGGACAGAACAGAGCACACACAGCATCCTATGTTTATTGAATTACTATGGTTTCTTTGAGAAAACAAACATGCAGCACTTCTTCCTGCAAGGCCCTTCGATTGATGAGCTCAAATGTGAGAGTCAACATAGCTGAAATTTGAGAGTTGATGTTGCATTTTCCACAGGTGCTGTGCTATGGTAGTAATTTGTCCTCCAGAAGCCAAAACCTGGGCCATGTATCCATCAATGTCGGAGCAGGTCACAGTAGTTTTTGGAACCTCAACAGCAATGTCCCTGGTGTCACACACATGTCAAGTTCATGAGCAATGAAGAAATTATTGAAAGTGCTATTGAGTGAAGTAACAACAGCTCCTATGCATTGGGTCCTATCCTCGGTCGTGGAGAACCCAAAAAGTACTGAGCAGTATATGAGGCTTGTAAAGACAACTCAAGAGACACCTACTCTCAGTGCAGGTCCTGCTTCTGGTAGGGTTGCCAGGCCAGGCCTGCTGTGTACTTTCCCAACAGGCACCTTGGATAAGTACACTTGAGAGCAAAGTGCTGCTTGTGCCAAGTGCATGAGTGACCCCCCTGGACCAGCCAAGGTGCTTGATCACATTTCCTCTTTGTGACAAGTGTAGCAGTGACCTGCTAGCTTAGGTGCAAGGAAATGATCAACTGTCAAAACAGCCATGTCCCTAAACAAGCACTTTGCAATGGATGCAATAGCTTGGATTCTCTTATTCCATATAGATGGAAAGCAGCTTATAGATTGTTGATTTGTCTCTCAGAGCTGGTTTCACATTTGGTATTGAAAGAGGTTGGGTAGGCACAGCAATGTTAGAACAAGCCAGAAAAAACTTTTGTAAATGCCGAAACTTGGCATGATTCTAAGAGGATCTTGAAACCTGCTCTTTCACTAGTTCACTGCGTAAATGAGGACAGGTCTTTACATTACACATAATAGTCCACTCCCATTTGGTTTTCAGTTTTCCAGAAAGGGAGAACCTAGTCAAACACAGTGCTTCCATCAGCAAATCTGCAGAGGCAAAGACTCAGAGATCATTGTACTTATACCTTTTCCTTCCTTGTACTCAGTACATCGACAAGCCAAGGCTCCTTCAGGTCTTCTGGCCAATTATACGTCTGCCCACATACAAAGAGTAAAATCAACATGCATTAGGAATATCAACCTTTCAAAATTACCACATGGTTCAGGAGGCACAAACCATGACTAGGGAACCTTTTTGAATGTCCAAATGAAGAGTCATTCAAAATCATGATTCTGTCCTCAGAGTAAACTTATACCCTAAAGGTGCTGGTCATTGACTGCAATTTGTCTCTTCACAATGATCACACATTCACTTCTCATATATGTAAACTTTTCTCTAGCAGGATACTGATGGCAGAATGCAAAATGTTGGACTCTGCATTCAAGCACATAGCCATGTGAAAGGAGAACTGAAGACCTTACTTTAAGATGCTCACACAGACTCAAAACAAAGTGGTTTTTGGTAGTCCCTGATGATGAGAGAACTAGACGCTCAAACCGTCCCTGAGACGATGGAACTATGCGAGCTCTTATTGGGTGATGACCTGGCCGTCCAGGTTTCTTATATACAAAGTGGCAGATTTTTCCTGGTGGATATAAGCGACGAGGATCATCTGAATGTGTTATTTGGAATGCCTGCTTTACCCAGAGGATAAAAACAACCACCCCTGTCCTGCACAAAACAGCATACCCATTGCCTGCTTTGAATACATTCATTTCAGCTTGCTTCACCCAACTGAAAATCAACCCATGAACATAAATGTACATAGACAAGAGACAACAATTGTACAGTGGTGATGATTGTTTTGTATAGAGAGGTATCATCAGGTAACGAGCTGCATCTTGACAATCTTGATGTATACAAACTCACAAGGCAAATGTGCAGATGAATAATCTCTTCATAGACTTTGTTGAAACCCTTGGAAAAAAGTCATCCTGCAGTGTCCAAATCCAAAAGAACACAAAAGCATGTCTTTTTCAAACTCTGAACTGAGGAAAATGGCATGGAACTGGATTACTACATCAGCATATTTGAAGGCCAGCTGATGTAAAAAAGGAAGACGATAAATAAACCCCCCCAGATTCAGTGTCAAAAACTGGAAGGAAGATCCACATGCACTTGCCTGGTAGACACAGCTGGTGATGTAAGGGGCATACTTGATGGAAAGATCCAGGGACATTACTCGAGGTGGTGCAAATCCATAGCTATGAATCAGTTCTGGACTGATCCCACCAATGAGCTCTGGATTCTTGACAAGCAAAACTGTGAACAAGGGAGCAACTCCTGCCCCTAATGAATGCCCTACATTGGTAAACCGATACCTGTCCAATCATACCAAGTGTGCACATAAATACAGATTACTTATAGAAAAATAACCGCATAATGAATTACAGCATATTTCTGGACGTAAAACTCAGTTATTTCAGGTAGCACAAATCTATGATTCTTTGTCTTTGTCCTTCTAACATCCACAGCTTCATGGAGAATCGAGAAACTGCTAAAATCCCTCCAGATACATAGCTGAAATCTATGATTCTGTGTCTTTGTCCTCCAACTGTCCTTGGCTTCATTGAGAATCAAGAAACTGCAAATCTAACAGCTAAACTCAAAGCCCGACTTAATGTAACAAGTCAAAGGCACGGTTTCAAATGAGCAGTGCAATCCTGCTCCTCAGTGTGTAAACAAGGGACTGCTGAAATTGCAAGGAAACCTAAATGAACATACAAGCAGATCATGCTACACACAACTATGGATTTTTCTTTATCCAACCAATTTGAATTTTCACATGTGCATAGTTGGAATGCATACCCCTTATTAGCTAATAGAAGCTCTTTGAGCCTTGGGGCAATATGCTTGGCACTCCACTCTGCAGGTTGATACATTCCATGATGCACATAGCCTCCATCAAATGGCTACAACAACCATATGCCACCATGAATTGATTCCATCAGAGAGAGGATCATCCTTCTGACAGCCACCAGTTCAAGATTCTGACTCTGGCAGTAGTGCTCAATATAAGAACAAAATCAAAACAATAGGGGAAAAAAGGTTTTAGTTAGAAAAAAAAGAAGAAGAACCCGGCACACCTGCTCATCCTTCTGGTTATTCATGAGGGTGACATAATCCTGCCGATGTAGAAGTTGTAGGCCACGAATGTACATTGCCAACTCCTTCCTCTCATGGCTTAGGTATATGAAGTATGGTGGGCATGCTCCATGTTCCTGTGGGTGCTGAAACTCAACCACCCCGTGCGGATCGAAAGTTGGGTGGTGTTCTCTAATTAGCTTTGTCAATTCTTCAAGGTTCTTTGCATAAGCTCCCAGAACCTGCAGTTACCCAAAATGATATACATTCAAAAAACCAACAAGATCAACCAACAATCACCTCCTCCTCATCCCATAACTGCTGAAGCTCAGATTCCTATTGTACTTATCTGCAGGTGGGTGTAGAGTAACTGACATGTAGTAGATCTATGGAATTGCTGCAGAGAAAATCTCCACAGCAACAATGTGAAGGTGTTGTTGAGCTCTTACTCAGAGAGTCTCAGACCTTCATCATCACCTTCTTGTTGCTCAGGAATAGAACAGTGATACTCATCAAGCTGCTGCCATGATATTTATTACCGAAGGAAAGTACTAGGCAGAGTAGTATAGAGTTCAAAAGACCGACCATGAAGCTGTGATAAAAGATCTCTTTGATTTCCTCAGTTGAGGCAGGTGGACATCCCTGCGAGTCCAACGAACCCTTCCAGAAGATTCTCTTTGGCAGGCAGCAACAACCATCCACATCTCCTAACAAATCTTCATCTCCTTCCTGCTGCTCCCAGTTGCTGGGATCCTTGTTTGCCTTTTTGTTCTTGTTCTTGTTCTTGTTGCTGCTGCTGATGAAATTCCTTCTCCACAACCGATCCCTTTTGCATTTCACAGCTAGACTTGGTTGAATCCCTGGAGGAGTCGTCACGTGACTTCCTGCTGCAACTGGAGTCTCCTCCCCCTCCTCCTCTTCTTTCCGCTTGTCGTCATTATTGTCGCTGCTGCTGCTGCTGCTGTGGCTTTCCATTCCAACAACTTGAGGAGGAGTTGTGGCGGCAACAAAAGTGTTCATCCTTCTCTTGCAGGTTCCGCAGAAGCAGATTCACCGCCAGTCGCCTAGATTCATCTGTTGCTGCTGCTCCGCGATGCAGCACATGGAAAAAGCAACCAGTCCATGCAAGTGACGAAAGCGAAGAAGAAGAAGAAGAAACAGTGCTGCTGCAGCTGTCGCCTTTCCCTGACATATCTTCGCAAATCATTCAATGCAAATCCTTGCAGAAACTTCTGCTTACAAGGAAAACTTGCTTTTCCCCACAAGGTACTTTTTCTCCTGGCCTCCCCTCGAGTCCCGTCCCTGTCTTCATCGTCCGACACACGACAAGACAAACGACACTTTGATCTCTCCCTCTCTCTCTCTCACACACACACACCTCATCTCTTATGCTCGCTGGCGGCCATACATGTGTCGCTTCTTCATGTCGGCGCGTTGTCTGTGGAGCATGTCTGGAAGGTAACTTTCTTCCACTTTCTGCAGCACTTCCTTTATACCCCTAGACCTCTCCTGCAACGCCATGTAGGTACCTCGTATGCGCGGCTCATCAGACAACAGCGGCGACATACACACACACACAAACAGTTGCAATCGTCTTTAGAGCTACCACTCTAGTGTTCACAGGAAGAAGAATTTGACTGTTTTGTGTGTCTGTTACATGCGAGACACCGAGAGAGAGAGAGACAGACCTCTTCGGATACAGAGCTTTTGGAGAATTGTCGTTCTTGCCTCTGCATGTTAATGGTGAAGATGGACTTCATCAACAACATATGCTGTGTTGTTGTGATACAAGCTTGTTCCATGCATTTCTCTCCATCCTCAGACAGATGATGTAACAAAACAAAGGGCGGCAGCAAGCAAGCGAAGAAGCAAACAGCTCTTGAAAGCACCCTTGCCGGCCTGATCCCTCCAGGAATGCAGTTTGGAGCAAGTCTATTTTGTTGTGGTGAATGAGACCATAATGCCTGCTGTTGGTTTCCTTGCCATTTCAGTACATGGAGCCAATCTCAGAAAACAAACTTGTTGTTGATCAATCAAGGTTGTTGAGAGGAATCAATCACAACAGATTGAGAAACTCAATCTTTCTACCTGATGACCATCATTTCTAGTGTAATAAGCTAGAAACAAACACTCGGCTCAAAATTGACATAGGAATCATGGCAGGTCTTGGTATGTACTAGCCAGAAACTACTGCACTCACTTCCAGGGCTTGCAAACAGCAAACCTCAATATACCTGTCTCAAGGAACCTCAAACAGCTGATGTCTTCTTGATGGATCAACACATGTCTGCAAGTCAATGCCTTGATGCACCAAAATGTGTTGTGAAGATGAGAGGGTTTCACAGATACAATCCTTGTAAAGCAATCTCTCTGTGTAGGAGAAGAAAATATTGTTGTCACAGAATGTGACACAACAAAAAGTGGAATGTTATTAAAAGAGTAAGAGCAAGCTAAATGGGCTGCTGCTGCAGTCTTGCCTTGAGCTCTGCCTGAATCTATCCTTCAGGACAAGGCCAACAAAGCACGGTTTCATCTGATTCAAACAACTGTAAGTTGGAGAATTTTAGTCCTAGAGACTTTGGGGGAGCTTCAACACGTGAACTTCATAAAAATGCTATTTTGCTGGCTTTGAATCTGATATGCAACTCAATTAATAATATATGTAGCCAAGAATAAATAAATAATAGTTTTCATGGGCACGAGACTTCTTCTTCTAAATGTACAAAAATGAACTTGAGGAATTCTAAAGGAATAATTTTCAACTTTATGTTAATTATAGATTGTGCGTGAAATCTTTTAGAATGCTGCAATGTGTTACAAGCCACATTTTGTAAGTGAGCCACCTGATCAGCTTAAAAGACTGATCAATATCAATCAATCCTTGGTTGAGTTCTGGGGGCAGGTTTTCAGGAAATTGAGGATGATGCGGTTATACTCCTTGGGATTCTCGATTTGAGGTATGTGCCCACAATTCTTCATCACAACCAACTCTGCTCTGCTTGTACCTAAGTGTCTGCATCCCCGCAAAACAAATGACAATGATCAATCACTTGCTCAGATTCTAAACTTGCAGTTTGACAAAGTATACAACAACTATCCTTGCTTTGAATTCCACAGTTAAACCCTAAACCCTAAATGATTCACATGGGTACCAAGACCATGGGCTCAAATTCGGTGTATAAAAGAATTGTGGAGAGTCTCTCCACCATGGAATGGATTTCTTTTCAAGAAAAAATTGAGATCTGCAGTTGAGCAAGAGCAGAAAAGAAAGAGGCCCAGTGAATCACTTTTGAAGCTCATATGCCAAATTTTTGTTGAAGACCTCATCGTGCTCCCCCCACACAATTAAGAACTTCTCCTGCAACACTCAAGCAAACAAAAGGAAATCACAGAAACATGATCAGAACCCTCTGTGGGCAATGATGGGCAGGAGAAAACAGTCTTGACATAAAATGGGGATTGAATAAAATGGGTTTTGCATGGGCTTTTTTTCTTGAGAGAGAGAGAGAGAGAGAGAGAGAGAGAGAGAGAGAGAGAGAGAGAGAGAGGAGTTGAAAGCTTGAAAACCAAGATCAGGAAGCTTGATTCTTTTCTCCAGCTTTCAGAACTGGTAATTTTCAAGCCATTTTTTTGTTGCCCCCACAAATTTCTTCACTCAGCCAGGCAAGAACTTATAGCTTTAGTGTGGAGGAAAAGCTTACAAACCTGTGACAATTGTGGAAGAGGCAATGCATCTTTGGTGCCAAAGATCATGTGGTCCAATAATTGTTTTCTCTCTTCTCGATTCTCTTCATACAGCACCTGTCATCATCTCATAGAGGAAGATTTACAGACATGTTTGAGATTCCAGATGTTTGAAATGGAGATGTGGTCCAAAGATTTTTTTGGGATTGCTGTTGTCACAAAAGATACATATGTACTATGTAGATGATGACGATGACTCCAGGAAAGTTCAAAGTCTTGAAACAACCAATTCTCTCAATTGGATTTTTCAGGTTTGTGATAATGGATGATGATGAGTTAACTCACTTGGAGCATATCATGAAGAATGAAATTCGGGAGCCACATTGCTTTGTATGTCACATTTGCAAGGAAGACCTTCATTCCCTTGACTGAAGATGGCAACAGGAGCTCCGATATGCTAGACAGATTGCTCCTGGCAAGAAGCTCATCCAAGCTAGTTGACATGAAACCCACCCCTGAGCTGGAAATCACCACATTCTTCACAAAATTTGGATACATCTCCGCCATCCGGAATGCCACCATGCCACCATAGCTGGTTCCCACCAATTGTATCTGGTTCTGAACCCCGACTAGCTGCAGCATCTGCATCAAGCACTCAGCTTGGAAGGACTCGGTCCATCGCTTCTCTGTCAGCTTGGTGGTGGAATTCCCAAAGAACAAGAGGTCTGGAATGTAGACATCAAACTCCTTTGTTAATGTGCCAACCTGATTCTCCCAGCAAAGCAATGCATTTGGTGCAAAGCCATGGATGAGCATCAAAGCCGGTTTCGTCTCCAGCTTCTTTGATGCAGCAGCAACTGATGAGGACTTACAGCCCACTCGACCATCCTGTGATGTCAGGGCAGATGCAGGCACCCAGCAATGAATTACAGTATCATTATCAAGATTTACAAGCTGTGATCTAAGCCCGCAAGCTCTGAATCGATGCTCCAGTTGCTTGAGCTTGAATTCTATGAAACTGAATTGCAGACATGATAATGACCCCATTGAATTTCCCAGCTCCTCCACACCCTGTAGACTTCCCACCAACCCACAAACAAAATTCTACTCAAAGCTCAGGAATTTCAATCAGCTATTGGGGGTGGGTAGAGGGGACATCGATCAGCTTTTTTTGTTGCTTAACAGCTCCTTGAACCTTAGAATATGTGTGTGTGTGTGTATGTGTGTGTGAGTGAGTGAATATATACATATATAGATCTATCTTGTGCAACAAAGCTAGCTTGTTTGCACAAACACCCAAAGAAATATGTATTATCACACAGCTCACAAGCTACCCAAATTTATGACAAAGTTCAATAGAAAAAAGCGAGCTTGCAACAACAACAACAACAAAAAATAGGCACACAAACTCCTCCTCCTCACTTTCTCTTAAAGCACTGATCCCTAGGACATTGATGATTTGGTAATGAGAAAGAAACAACGAGACACTGGCGGTCTTATAGTTACCACATCTCTCTCTCTCTCTCTCTCTAGCTGTTGCTTCACCGAGACCTAAGATCTCTCTCATATGAGTCTATGTAGTCATTCTAGATCCTTAGGTATTATCATCAGCTTGCAACTGCTGTGAGAAAACTATTGAATCTAATGACAAAGTGCCAAAGAGCAAGAGCAAGAGCAAGAGAGAGGAGAGAGAGAGAGAGAGAGACACACACACACACACACACACAAAAAGAAGCAACACTGCACATATCAAACAAAAAAACATACAATAAAAATAGTTTCTTGTGATACCCGGAGGGTATCTGGTGGGTACCCGGAGGGTATCACAGGGAAATGAGAAGAATGTGGAAAAAGCATTTTTGGGGGAAAAAGCAGAAGCCACTTTGTTGGCCTTGCCTACTATAATACCAAGAAAGGCAAGGATATTGTGTGAGGAAAATGGGTGCAAAAAACTTTGTAATTTGAACCAAATGCAGAATTGGGTATGAATACTTTTTTGGCTTTGAATCATAATAAGGAGGAATTGGGTGCAAAAACTTTGTATTTTGAGCCATATGTGGAATTGGGTATGAATACCTTTGGCTTGAATCATAATAGGAGGAGGAATTGGGTAAGAAATCTTTGTATTTTTGAAGATGAATGGGGCTAGAAAACTTTGGATTTGGATTATCCTAGGATTCGGGTGAGAAAAAAAAAAAAAAACAACAACAACAACTTTTGCACTGAATCATTATGAGGAATTGGGTGAGAGAATTTGTACTACCTATTGGACAATGATGAATTGGGCATTTTTTTGCCCAACAATGAATTTCTTTGGATGTTATATGTGGGTTGGGAAAGGCCAAAGAATAGGACAATGGATGAAAACATGGCTAATTGGGAAATTTCAAATTTCAAAAAAGGTAAAGGTAAAATATGTGGGAGGGACATATGATTACCTTGAGATAGAATATTGAAAACAAAGGTGACCATTTCCTTTAGTCCCATTATTTATATACATATATAAGAGGCACCTTGCATGTGAGCTCACCTGACCTTTCACCAAATTGAATGAAACACTGAATGAAGTCAAGTCAAGTGCATTCATGAGCACTTGGGAACTCAACAACCCCATCATCCATTTCTTATTATCAAAAGATAGATACATGGCACCAAATCACACCAAAAGCCTGTGAAAACAGCACTATGATTTCTGAAAAGGGATCAAAAGATTTTGGCCATGTCCAAGCCATGTTGTTTGGTTCTTCCTTATTGAAAGAGAACATGAGGAGGTCACAAGTTTTTACACTTGAAAACAAAGTTTTTGCCCTATTCTCTCCAGGTGTAGGTTTGAGCCCAGCTCTTCAAATTTCAAAAACTCATGGTTTCGATCATGACAATTTTTTTTTTTCAAATTCAATAACCTTTGGGTTCAATTTCATGTACACGTTACACATTCCTCAAGGTTAAGAATTATAGAGATGAAATTTCAAACAAGTTCAAACTGAAAATTGTGGTATCGAGTTTTTACAACAAGTTAAAATTTAAATTTGTGAAAATGTTGAGTTTTATAAGAAACTAAAATTGATTACTGATCACCTTCCTTCCTAAAAGTTCAGCCTACTTGTTGAATTTTAAATTAAAAATTCAATGTGCTTACCTTAAGAAGATTTTTCATACCCATGTTTCCTAAAGCTACACTTTATTAACTTGTTTTTGAGAGTTTATTTTCAAAGTTTCAGCAAAAGTGTAGTTTAGTGGCGTAGTGCTTGCATCAATTCCATCAAAACATGTCAACATTGGTCAAAACCCATTTGACCATTTCAAAATTAGAGTTGTGATTTTCTTTTATTATTATTATAAGTTTTAATTCAAACAAACATTAAATAAGAATAATGAATCAAACAAGTTAAATATGTTATTGGGCTTGTAGTCCAAGGGGTTTTAGAAGTATGAGGGCTAATTTTTTATTAATTTTTTCTAGCATATAAGTAGATTATCTAACCAACTATAACGTAACATTTACAATATCTTTCACTTACATAATCCCCAAATAGGGAACCTTATAGTTTTTTTTTGAAGATAAAATCATCCACATGCATAAAGCTGAATTTTTATATAAAAAATACATTCCAAAATAAAATTCATCACAAACAATTAAAAATTCTCCTTTATGGAGTCACTCACTAAAAACTATAAGGTTTTCATAATGGTATTGACAATAATCTCCGCATTAGGTTTATTTTTTCAAAATTATATATATATAATAATTTTACAAGTTTTGATAACAATTAACAACACCAAATTATTGACTACAAATTATGAACTTAAAGTTGCAATCACTACCTTTTATATATTTGAAGGAATGAAGTGCATGAATGGTTAATGACATTCATTTACATATATTCCCTATATCATCTTTTTATGTCAGGCCAATCATCACATGTCATTTATAGTTTTTTTATCACATATGCGAATGCTGTGGGGTTCATTCATGATTTATAATGAACTTGTACCTAACTTTTAGCTAAGTTTTAGTTCACTTTTAGTTGACTCTTAATTAAATCTTAATTAATTTTAATTCACTTCAATTTCAATTAATTATGAGTTAATTCTTAATTCACTTTTAATTCATTCATAGTTCACACATGGGTGAACATGAACCACATGTAGATTGAATTAAATGCCCAATGAGTATAAATATAAGTAGAGCTCATCATTACATTTAGTCTGTTCAACACTAGTTTTGGGTACATATTCTTATTATTGTTTTTTTTTGTTTCTTCTTTGCAATAAAATCATGTGGATTATTGTTTACAATTGTCATGTTTTTGTTCTTGTTTCATGATTTTGCATTTGGAACTAGGCCCTACCTTTGTTTTTGTTTTGGTTGAAAAATCATGTAGTTTTGATTTTATGTTTTTCACATTTTTCATCTTTTTACAGATACATGTTACGTTAAAATCTAAGATTTGGTCAAGTTTATATACTTAATTTCTTATTATTACTAACCCAAAATAATTGTTTAAATGATTCATAAATCAAAATTTATGCCCATGGTTAAAATACTCTCATTATAGGGTCCATGAAACTCATTATTTTATTCCTCATGTTTATCCATACTATTATCATAAGCCATAATACTATTATTTGCAATTATAACTTGTAATAATTATTTTGTTGTTGCAAGTTCAACATTATTACAAAACATGTGCCCAATTTAAAAAACTTTTTCTTGTATATTTTTTTATTGCCCACAAATTTTCATAAACACATTAAATATCAATGCTTCTTTTTACTTTTCAAGTGAATGTGGCTAATGCAATGGGTAAAAACCACATCTTGAAGTGGAAATTGAATTTCAAGTTGAAATGTGTTTCCCAATAGCCATAAAATTTCCATATTTTTCAAATATGAACTTTTCTTCTCATCTTGATTTAATGGAACCATCTAGAGAAAGTGGTTTTGAGATGATTTCTATGTGCAACTCGGTCCATTTCTTTGGCCAAAGTTGTTGAAGGAAAGGAAAAACGTTCAATTTTTTTGGAGAGAAAATAAATTGGAATCATGTTCGAGGGGGTGGTTCAACACATTTGTCTTTGAGAAAAAAACATTTCTTGGAAAAAATGCATTTCTTTGAGGAACAAAAATCATTTCACATGAGAATATTGAGGCATCCCTAGGTTTGTGAAATGGCATCATGGGTAAAAAAAAGCCTATTGATTCTTGACTTTTGTAACAAAATGCAAGCTCACAATGGCACTTTAACTTTCACAAAAAAAAAGGGTATGAGAGCTATAAGACAAACTTAGGATGAACTTCTCAAATTAAGCTCATAGACATGTCAAACTATGCAAATTACAAAAAGGAGAACTTTGAACATCATTCTTTTGCTAGCTTTGTAAATGCCATTTAAAAAAAATTCCAAATCTAATTTGGAGTTTAATACATGGCAAGTAAAGCCCAAGGTTGTGGGCTTTATTGTGTGTAAAGAACCATAGGAATTTTTTATTGAAAAAAAATCGATATTCATCGAGTATCATGGGGGAGGGAGGGAAGAAAAAAAAACAAAGAGGCATGTGAAAAACAAAACCTTGTAGGACCAAAGCATTGTATGTTTTTGAAATGCTTGCCCTTCATAGATGAAAAAATATGCTTTGTAAGGGGGCTTCCAACTACACTACCAAAATCCTATGAGCCCAATAGAAGAGGTGTTCTTTGCAAGGAGCATTAGCCAAGGCCAATATTGGTGACGAACTATTTTGGTAAGAGAAATTTCATGCAGCCAATGGGAAGGCCCAAGAATGCACTCAAATTCCTTGCTTTTTTTTCCTTTTAAGTTTTGGGGGGAGTGAGGAGGGATTTCTTTTTTTCCACTTTTCCATGGTTCCCAATGTGTTCTCATTATGTTCCCATCAAGTTCCCCAAATTCCCCAATATGCTCCCATACATTTTCTCCATTGCACCTCACTTTTATCTCATATGCATTCGCAAATGTTGTCCTCCTTTCACCTATATAGGTGGGCCAAAAGGGAGGAACTCTATTTTGGGGAGCCTCCATAATTTCATTTTTGTTGAGTGACGGGCCAATCAAATTGGCTCATTGCAATAAATAAATAAATAATAATTGAACTTGTGAGGTAGATTCTTCAACCATCCATCAGCTACCAAAAAACAAAAACACCTTGAGATTCTAATACCATAGTACCTTGGTGGCTTCAGCACAAATTAAATTATTATTTTTTAATGTGTTGAATTTTAAATTATTATTTTTTTAATCTGTCAAAAATTCAAAAAAGTTGCTTAAGTTGTAAAAGTTTGATTTTCTGGTCATTTTGAAGGGAGGATATTACTATATAAAGGTCCACTTGAGCTCAAGAATAGTTCAAAATAGTTTGAAACAAAGATATTTTATAATTAAAAAAAATTTGTCAAAATTTTCAGAATTAAAAACCCAAGTGCCAAACCAGGAAACTAAAAGTTTAAATTAATTATTCAACATTCGTGTGCCAAATTCGCCAAAGTACTACGATACTAGATTTGGCCACTCCCAACTCACAAAGCACGTACCTAAAGTTTGATCATTTTATCACATCCAAATCGATAATATGATAAACAACAATTCATGTCCTTTCCAAAGCAAAGCCAAAATTCCATATGGTTGAACAATCACTTGGAACTCCCCCAAGTGATGGTGAAATCCATTACTCAAGCAAGCTTCCATCATTGTAATGAAAACTTGTGCATATTGCTTCTTCCGGGCAAGAACTCTCCTTTTTAAAAAAAAAATTATGTAGGGTAACACCCAAGCCCTAAAATTATGGCGGGTTGTTCCTGGAATAAGTAGTACTCACTTGACACGCATTTTGTGTCAAAAACATGTTCCATGAGAATCATGAGCACATTTTGTGTCGAAAACATGTTCTATGAGAATCATGAGTGCGTTGAGTTTATAACTTGAGAAGAAGCTTCATGCCTCGGAACTTGCCGGTTTCTTCACAAATTGCCTGAAGGAAGGAAAGTTCTAGTGCCATGGTGGTGGGTTGCACTCCTACTATCCCTAGCTAGGCTTGTTCAGCACGAAGGTGCCTAATAATAATAATATTAATAAGAAAATTCTATTTTCACACCTTTTTTGGCTAGATTCACACCTTTTCTCTGATTTTAAACAGAATAAATCCCCTAGGTCGACGTGATGCCAACCACAGGGAGGTGGTCAGAGGCACTCAAATTTATTCGTTTAAAATCAGACTGGCAAAAAAGGTGTGAATCTAGCCAAAAAAGGTGTGAAAATAGAATTTTCCTAATAATAGTAAATATTTTTTCATTTACTTTTCGCAGTAATTGATTTAAAAAGAAAATTAAGGCGTTGTGCTAAATAATGAAGCTAGTGTGCTTGAGGGTTACTTTCAGATTTTTGGCATGGCAGGTAGGCAATTTTGAGGGAATTTTTGACAATTTCAAAAAAAAAAAGAAAAAGTTAATGCCTAACCAGGCTAGGTACTATGAAGGTATGTACTTATCATCATGTATGTGTCCACAACTTACCTGCATAAATATATTTGTCTCCATAGATGCAGGGTAAGGGCATATCCACCCCCACACCTGCAAACATCCCTTTTCACTAAATCTTGCAACATGGTAGCGTAAATCCTGCTACACTCCTGTATTGATGGTCCATTTTGCAGTGGTCATTTTTTAACCCCTTTTTAAATCTTTTTTCTACTATGGATTTGGACATTGACTATTACTCGTCCATATGTAAACATATAAATAGTCTTTGAGTGTTTGAAGGGACTTTTTTGACGTTTGTGGGTGGGGACAATGATCATTAAACACTATTCTATTTTAACATAAAGATGTTGTTTTACAGTTTTGGGGTGGAGATGCTCCACCAACCAGTGCTCAGTATGTAACCCTGTGAAAAATATATATTTTTCACATCCAACAAGTTTAGTTATTTACTCTTTGGCAACCCCAGCTATAAAACTGAAACTGGGACAGCAAATAGGTAGGAGACTACTAATAGCAAACCACCTGGACCAATCATTATGATGGGCCAATCAGAAACACTGAGCAGCAGTTATATCATATTGCAAATAGGTGGGAGACTACTAATAACAAACCACCTGGACCAATCATTATGATGGGTCAATCAGTAACACTGAGCAGCAGTTGGATCATATTTATTACACTCTTTTTCTCTGCAGGTGCACGGCGCTGCTGCCGCTTTAACTAGCCATGGCGGCCTATGCCATTTTGCTGACGCTAAAACCAATTTCCTGAGCCAAACCGGGATTTGTTGGATTTTCTTCATCCAATTTTAATGTGCTGGATCAGATACCAAGCACCACTGGAGATGCTCTAAGTTAAGGCGTTTGGCAGCAAGGTCTTAGGCCATATAAGATCACTCCCAAGCACATGATGTGTGCGAGTGACCTGACGCGAGTGACCTGACATGGCACTACTGGTAACTTACCCAAACATCGAAGTCATTGGTATCAAATCCAAACAATTTCCTTTTCGCAATTGTATCAATAGACAAGTAAAAATGAAAGAGCATTTTTCATTTTTAGCTCAAGTGAATCAAGTTTAGGTGGATGCAAATCCACTTGAAATTGCATCATTTATGACCAAAAACAATTTGTCAACACATTTTCACATGGATGGATGTAAATCTCCATACCAAGTTTTGAATGAAAACCATGACTCATGGGCTAGAGTGAAACAAAGTCCCCCAAGAAATGGGCATTCTTGATTACCTTGCTGCATGTACAAATCTCCCAACTAAATGTTAAGAGTTCATCACATCGAATAGAGTCCTTTTTCCTTGTGTTCTCTTCTATGGATGAAGGTCCAAAAGATTATAAGAATTTCTACAAAAGCAAACCGCTATTAACAAGTCAATCCCAAACAAGCCCCACAGTTTGCACACATCATATGCACATGCATAAATTACCAAAAAATAACATGACAGACAAATGTGGGGAGACACCGTTCTTTGGATTCACCCACTACCACCCCAGAGATCCTTGGGTTCTTTCAGTGTTGTTGCCCATGTAAGGCATTTGACATGCCAAAACACATGGGTCTTGAAATTGAAAAGAACATGTAAACATCTACTGGAGAGTTTTGAAGGCTACCTTGGTCATCACGAAATCGTTCTTCCATTTGACCTCCAGTGTTCACAAACCCTTCAGTTAACCCCCTTCACAGAGCTTTTCACACAGAGTAAATGTCAACCCCTAAATGTCAATGGGTTGTGACATAAGGGCCAGAAATTATCTCCATTGGGTGCCAACAGGAAAAAATAAAAATCAGATTGAACAGAGCCATTCTATGGACACCACTCCCGCAGCTAAACAGGCAACTATGTGAAACTCAATGGAACCATTGAGAGCTGAAAAGAACAACTACTTCAGATGAGACTATTGGCCAGTTCAAAGCACCAATCACTTCTGATCAGCACAGTTCCTTTACCAACAGTTCAGGTTGATTGAGTTCCAGGATTTGGAACAAAAAAAGTCCCAGGACAGAAAAAACCTTTTCCTGCCTCATAGAGTCAGTCAAGTGTTTGAGGGTGGTATCCATCCGGGAAACCCATGAGCCCCAGGGCCCCCAAAATTAGGGGATGGATTTCCACCTACCCAACCATAGTCCAGTAAAGGTTCGCCCCCTTGACCAAATTTTGGTCTCTTTGGAGGAGGTCCAGGTGGAGGTGGAGGTAGTGCACCTTGATGAAACCTTGGAGGAACACCCATATGCATATTCATTGGACTGAAATCCCCATGGAAATATGGTCGAGGTCCATTCTGTCCAAATGCATCCTGCAGGTTTGGTCCACGTTCAGCCTCTTGTGGCATGCCCATTGGCATGCCTGGATGTGCTGGGCGAGGTGGAATCTCTTGGTACTCAGGAGCTCCTGGAAGCCCTGATGGAGGCATTGGCATACGGGGCCGGAATCTTGGAGCTTCAAAGTGAGGAGGAAACATGTTCCCATCTTGTTGCAGTGGGAATGAAGGGGGGTAATTTGGAGGAGGGTATGGGGGTGGTGGAGGGAGCATTACAGGGGCTTGATTTGCCACAATATGCCGGTCACCTGAGTTCTGGAGTTCCCGAGAAGCTGGATGTGGGGCTGGGCCATGCACTTCCCACTCACGTTCTCGCTCACTTTGATTTTGCATTTCCCATTCCTTATGCCGATGCTGTTGACGATCCCAATCCTTGTCCTGTAGTTCCTTTTCATGCCCCCATCCCTCCTTATTCTGGTGGTCACCTCCGCGATGATGAGGGAATTGGTCTGGTAAATGGAGCTCTGGAATTGGCCTTGCTTGTCCCCCTTGTGAGTCTTGACGTAAAACTTTAGGAGGCTTCCTTTGAGCAGCTTCATCCTTCTTGGGCAACAAGATATGTGGAGAGGCAGTTGATGAGGGCCAGGTTTGAGAAAGATTGGCTGGAGATTCTGGGTGCCTTGTAACAACTTGCTGTGATTGCACCTGCAAAAAAGGTTAAAAAGAAAGAACCAAGTCTTCAGCACATTGTGGTTTCTTCCAGTACTGATCTTAACTATCCACTATGGAAGTGAAGCTTTAATTCAAGCAGCCATGAAAAGAGTTTTCTCATTTCTCTGGTCAACACACATCCCAACCACTAAGCAGGGATCAGAAACCACAGTCCCCATGTTCTCATTCTGTTCTAAGTTTTCACTATGTGGTCTCCCTACACACCCTGATCTGAATTGGAGTTCCACTCCACAAAAGAGTAAATGCAACTTGTGTTCAGCTAAGGAAACAACCAAAAGGAAAATTAATCTCAAATGAAAAACCAACTGCCAGAGAGATGGAAACAAAGTTATATGCCTTCAATCAAATAATTAAAATGAATTGGAGAAGAAAAAATTACAAGTACCTTGGCTTGTGGAATTGGGGTGAGAGGAGGATTGGATGGAACTGGAGACTGGAATGGGAAAGTTTGATCAGGCTCAGGATGCAGAAGAGGCCCATGTGAATCGGCTACATGCCACTCAAAGTCTGGTCGGGCAAGAAACGACCGAAGACAAGATGGGGCCCCACAAATAAATATCCCCTCAAGGACATCCATCTTCTGAATCCTCACCACCCGTTCGTCACATCTGCTCCAAATCCAGAAACATGGAAAGAAGTGCAAAAGATGAAGGCATCAAGTGCTGTTTCCATTTCCATTTCTGACGGAAATAAATAAACAGCTAAATCTTTGACTTGGGAAAACATTGCACATACATTTCACAACTTAATTCTTTAGAGTTATTAAGACAGACATGATTTCTTTCAAACTGTACATGTGGAGTAATCCCCAGTCAAAAATGGTTCACCACCAGGAAACAATAGGGACCTCTCTCTCTTGTGTAAGAAGCATTCAAGGGGGTTGTTTATTGTGGGGAAGAGGAGCATACAAGAAGCAGGTAGAGTCAAGCTTGGCACATGTCAAGCAATAAACATGCTCACAGGGATCCTACAACCCACCCAACCCCACAACCAAAGAAACCACAGAATCTTTCTCGTGAGTCACAAGAATGCATACCCAAAAAAAAAAAGAAAAAAAAGCCTAGGAAAATCATCAAAGCCTACTATGACTATAAGGGTTTGATCCAAAATTTCCCTGCACCAAAACTTTGATCCTATGTTGATATGAAAAACTCTCTGTTCAAATGCTCAACAAGAGTATTCTCTCAAGCCTTAAAAACAAGGTCCATGATCCTGCAGACTTTAGAGTGGTAGGAAAACGAATTAGGGTTAGGATTATAATTAGGGTTGAAGAACCATACCAGACGCCCATATACAGCGATGGGGAAATTGCAACGCACGCAGATATGGACTTTATCGCCTGGTCGACGCCGAGCTTTAACTCCCACAAGGTTGATGACACAAGAAGAAGAATCCGTGCTCACGGTCCCCAGGCCCCTTGCCAATGCCAAGTCTTCCCCCACTAGATGGGGTGGAAGAACCGAAGACGAAGGAACACCTTCCAAATCCGCTCTAGAAGAGGAGATGATGGGTACCGACGACCCATTTGCAGTCTCGTTCTTCACAATGCCCGGACTCGACCCGCTCTTATTACTCAATCGAATCTTAAGATTCACCATTGTCAAATCCTTCCCCTTCAATTAGGGCACGACATCAGGAAACCCTCCCAAGAAAACACACACACACAAAACAGAACAAACCAGAGAGGAATGCAACGAAAGATGAGAAAATAGGGACACAAAATTACACACAGTTGCGCAATGCTCACATTGCTTGATTACGTTTCTTCAAGAGAAATCCACAAAAGGAACTCTGTCTCTCCCAAAACTACGAAGAATTAGTGAAAAAGTCAAGACTCTGAACAACAAGTTGCCATCGAATCTTTCTTCTTCGAAAGGAAGATACATCTACAAAAAAAATTCTACACAGAGCTAACTACGAACAATAGACACCCAAACCGATTGTGTGCAGCACAGAAGTAGAATTGCACGCAGAACTCCTCTTCCTCCTCCTCCTCCTCGTCTTCTTCCTGACAAAACGAACAACACCAAACCCTAAAACCCTCTCCAACTGCAACAAACACAAGAACCTCAAACCCTAAAAAACCAGTGGAACTCCAAACTCAAACCCTAGGTAGGATTCAGCATAAATCATTTAAGGGAGTTTTAAAGGAATTTATTTTGCTTTACAGGAATAATACACACCCAAAATATATTTTTAAATATTTTTAAAAATTATATATATATATATATATATACACAACTTTATCTTTTGCAGAGAAAGATAACCAAGTTTGGAACCAAGAAATACCTAAATACCCAAAAAGAAATTTCCCATGGACCTTTGGGATTGTTTGGCAAATCTTTGTATAGAAAGAGAGAAATAACAACAACCCAAAAGTAAGTAGCAACTAATTGATTTCATGATCAATTCAGGGTTTAGGGTTTATGCAAGTACTAGTTTACAAAAACCCTAATGATGTGGCAAAATCTACTTATGTAAGCATAAAAATTTTGAGAGAGAAAAGGGGAAAAAAAAACCCAAAAAAACCCAGAAAATAGAATACAAAGAGCTTTTTGGGATATTAAAACTATTACAACTTTTATTGACCTTCTAAATTATTTATCTAAAATGCATAACCACCATAACTATGGATGATACCATTGAATACTTCATATATATATATATATAAATAATTTATTTTTTAAATTTTATTTCAAATTCAAGATCACAATTCATGGTCGAATGCAAGATTTTTCTTTCACATTCTCAAAAGAAATTAGATTAAATATTTGGAGCGAACCGAATTGGAGGTGTCTATCATAGTTTCTTGAATGACCACTCCTTCTTGGGGAGATCAAATTTTGTTCCAAGTGGGTTTGGTAAGACACGCACAGGGCGTGGCCCAACTCGAAGTCTAATGCGAAGTTTCTTAGCTTGCTTTACATCGTCCACTAAGTTCCTCTACATGTCCAAAAAACAAAAATTTAAATCAAATAAATAAAAAGTTCTAAAAACATTCCATAGTTTTTAAAAAATAATTAGTATACATATTTGTGGTACATCTTGATGTAAGCAAAACAAAATAAATATAATTAATTAATTAATTAATTAATTAATTATTGAACGTGTAGATTTAAAAAACCTTGTATTTTTCCCATTTGCGTGCCTTCAAATATTGCTTGAAAATATGTTTCCCCTTTTTGTAAGTCTAATCACATACATACCATGTCATCAACATGTGAACTTGAGCAATTAAGAAATTATTAATACGATATTACTACTACTATTACTACTATTATCATTACTATGCATAGTTTTGCATTTTGGTGATTTATATAGGTATATGGAAAAGGAACCATTATTTAATTTTACCAAATAAATGGAATTCATATAATTACCTAATTGTCAATACATGTAATGCCACTACTTTGTTTGGAAGATGATCACTTTCTAAATGCCAAAATAGGATACACACACAACCCCAAAATATTCACACGGGTTTGGATCATTTGGATCAATAGTTGTGTTTGCTATAATTATTAATATTTAGTGCGGCTTAACAATGAATTTAAAGCTAAAATCACTCTTTTTGGATCAATAGTTGGGTTTGCTATAGTTTGTTCATATTTAGTGTGGCTTAACCATGAATTTAAAGCTAAAATCACTCTTTTTGGATCAATAGTTGGGTTTGCTATAGTTTGTTCATATTTAGTGCGGCTTAACGATGAATTTAAAGCTAAAATCACTCTTTTTGGATCAATAGTTGGGTTTGCTATAGTTTGTTCATATTTAGTGGGGCTTAAATGACGAATTAAAGCTTTAAAAAATCGCTCTTTGTAAGACAAGAATGCATGAGTGGGTGTTTTAGGGTTTAGACTTAGTACTTTCTCCGAAAGGATTTTGATGATGTTTGGATCACAATGTCTGTGGAAGTCCCACTTCGATAATACCAATGTTTGCACTACGGTCACAGCCACAATACTTGCCGCCCTTTTGGTACGTCCAATGAGGCCTCTCTACATTAGGGAAAAATAAGGAAAGAAAAACTAATGTGTTAATAAGGTGACTCAAAAAAGATGATTCATTTTTCTTTTTAAAAAATCCTTACCCAATTAAAGTGCTACATATGATGCAAAAAGTATATTTATAAACTGTTAATGTATTTAACAAAAATCATTAACTATTTGGTCAAAAATAAGCGAGAAATTTAGAGTTGAATGTAAAAAATGCAAAACCTCTCCAAAATATTGGCCAGGATGTAAAGCCCCGATGTCAAGAATCACGGGTTCCTGGGCATCTCAAAATTTATTTTTAAAAAAAAATTCAATTGTATATAGTTGATTAGTTGGTAATTAGTCTAGTTCAAAAAAATTGTAAAACCCCATTTTGATAGATTTTGCATTGCAATTGGGGGTAGACATGAAGATTATGTTTTAATTTCCATAGTATATAGCCTTGAAGTGAACACTATGGAGATGAGAAATTTTGAAGGCCAAATAATGAATAATGACACAAAAATCCAACAAAACAAAAAAGTTTGTGTTGCAATAATTTTTTTTTTTTTTGCAAGTCCATATATCATCATGCCATTCATTTCACCTTATTATTTGAGTGATGAGAAAGTTTGGAAGGTTTTCCTTGTTGATCATCCACATGCTTTCGAAGCTTGCCTTGTTGCAATTTCATGACTACTTCTGAAGCTAAGCCAGGAATGAAACTTGGTGCATTGATCGTTGTATTAGCAATAACATTGAATGACAACAAATTCTTTTCACGGTTGATGATATATTGTGCCCAATTGTGAAATTGTTGTTTGTAATATGCATCCTTCTCTCCAACAACCGCAGGCATAATTCCTTCCCCCATCATACCCATTTGCCACAAATGATGCCCCTTCTCCAAGAATTCCAATTGCTTTTGTGTTTGTTCTTTTTTCTCAAATTCTTTCAAAAACGAACGAAGTGTGTATTTTTGTTTCCTTTGTTGTCTTGTGCCATCACCATCTCTCACACACAATGGTATTATTGATGACCTAGGAGTCTCTATGCAACTATCCCCCATCTCATCCATTTCTTTTAGAAATGGCCAACTCTTGGAATGTTGTCTAGAATGTGATACACCCAAGTGTGGTCGTGTTGGTCCACCCAATTCTTGGATGTCAGCTCGTGCCTTAACTTCCATGGATCCCTTCGGTGAGCCCCATTTGGCCATCACACTTTCTAGAACCGTCGAATTACTACCCTTTCTAGCATGATGATCATCAATCACCATGTTTTGTTGATTCATTCCAATTGGGCTAGTAGCAATTTGGGTGATGCTTGAGGAAGTCCATCGATGAGCGTAAGTTGTTGAGCGAGTTGAAAGACATGATAAATGGCTATATGTGGCACGTTTAGATTGTCTTCTAAACGGTTGTCTTACAATATGGCCACTATAATTGTTAACACTAGAACGACTTGGTCGATGGATATTGAAAGGAGATGAAGTTTTTTTTCTTTTGTGTTTGATTAATTTGTAAATTGCATCAAGGCTTTGTAGTAAAGCTGCACCCAACTTAGAAGGTAACCTTTTTGAAATTCTTTTGGGTTGGCCCCCGGATCCAACATTGGTTAATGGGTGTTGTTGCCTTCCTACAACATTTTTATAAGGTTCTTCTTTGCACTTGTGGTGTGTTGTGGGCCTAAATATCCACACACAAGGATTATACTTTTATACCTCAATGCAAGAGATCCACTTACAATCATGTTCACTTTAAGCCATTGGACTTTCTCATTTGGGTGAAGAAATTAGGAATTATATATAAGCACATTTTAAGAAGTCATAAAAATGCATATGAAGTTGTAATCATGTACTTGAATTTGTAATTTAATGCATTATAATATGCGATTCATGATATTTTACAACAATTTTACGAAAATTAAGCAAATATGCAACTTGGATCGTAATTTTATAATTCGTATAATCGTATTTAGACATCATAATTTGCATTAACTACTTGCTTGTTAACAAAATCTCATTTATTCATCTACTTCATGATTATTTGCAAATTCTAAAAGTGGGTTGTAATTTGACACGGTTCATAATTACATAGATGACAAGTTAGGTGATTACATGCTTTTGCATTCCTTGTATGGTTTTGGGGCATCATTTGATGATTATAAATCTAAAACTTGTGTTGTGAAATTGTCTAAATAATATTCCCATCATATATCAAAAGAGAAAAACAAAAAAGGTACCAATATTGTGAGATGAAACATGAAGCCTTGGGTAATGGTGTAAACAACTTATTGTTATGGACCTCCATGATCACCTACAAAACCACATGGGAAAAAAGCAATTTAAGGAATTCAATTTTTTTCAAGTAATTAGTGTCATGTGGTAATCAAGTTTTAAATAATTTTACAAATTTAAAGGACACATTAAGAAATAGTTTCACAACCTTATTTTTTGGTTCAAACCTTCAATTATAGCCACAAATTATTACTCTTCACATTTTTTGTTTAAAACTACAACAAGCTACATTCACATGAGAGATTTGAAACGCAAAAGAAACTTACTCTACACTCCCCTGACTTTATGAAATGCATCTCAACAGCATCGTCTCCTTGAAAAGTGATAACTGCCCACATTCACATGAAATTTCCAAAATAAACTCTATGAAATCTCCACACAAAAATTGTGGATTTCATAAGAACTCCTTCAATTCCACCCAAGAATAAATTTAATCACTTTTTCAAAATGAAATATTAAAAATCTTAATATTTCCACCTAATGATGCAAGTGATTGACATTTAATTATATGTCGTTATTATAATTACTATAACTACTGTATTAGTGTGTTTGTTCCAATTTGTGACATGCTTGATCAAAACAAAACTACTCATAATTTGTGTATTTTGTTCAAAAACATACCTCGATTTTTACTATAGGTGCGATTGGAGAGCACATTTGCCAAACATCTCAAGCTTTGTTTTGGCACCCCGTAAAATGTTGGAATACTCTGTGCAATAGGAAGTCAAATGAACAACCTATTGCCCCAAATTTTCCCAAGAAAATCAACATAAAAATATAATAACTTACTTTTTAAATAAATGACTAATATCATATACACTAAGCTTAAGAATGGTTAAAATTTGACATTTATAATGAAAATGTTTAAAATGATGAGGGATTATCATGACCTTAAGAAAGTTAACTCGCTCTTGAATCTCTGGTGTCTTTTGTATGTCAAGAAGTTTTTCATAAGCTTGTTTACTTAGTGTAATCAACTCAGTCTGCACACACAACTCAAATTCTTGACATTGTGAGAGCATGAATTACCAATGACAAAACATCAATTAGAAATTCTATATTTGAAGTAATTTATTTTTAGAAAAAAAGGTTATGTTTAAGAGTCTTAAATATATAATTTCACTTTCACTCCTTCAAATTGCTCAAAGTGAAGTGAACCCAAAGAAGCAATTAGACATAAAAAGTTGCCACCAAACTCATAATGTGTATTTGAGTTTTACTTATAAGGATTTCAAGGATCTCAATGGTCTCACTTTAATTCAAAAGAAACGAAATGAATGGAGTTGAATTTACCCGCTCACGGGCGGAGGTGGTTGATTCCCTGAATAAACCTCACACACACACACACCCATGAAGTTGTTTAAATTAGGCAAGTTATGATCATACACAATGGTTACAACACCCCTCACATGTGATGGCATTTGTTTGTTGCTTTCATAGATCTAAGCTTCATTTAAACCAAATGTGATTAAGTTGCATGGCTTGACAAGTCTCTTCACTAGTTTTGCAAAAAATGAATATTGTGTGTGTGTGTGTGTGTGTGTTATCATGATTCAAGAGGATGTTTTCAAGCATCACATATTTAGACACCCAATTTGCTTGTTTTTGTGTTATGGATTAGTAGCTATATGTCAACTTACCTTAAAAGGTTGTCTGTTTCTAGCACTCTATCACCAAACCACTTGCTTGCTTGAATGATTGTAACCACATCATCTTGAACCCCTTGAGTCCATACACTAGACTGCAATACATGTTCCAAACATAATCAAGGGAAAAACAATTGTATAAGTTTTAGCTAAAATGATGCACTCCAAAAAATCCAAATTTTTTGTAATTCTGTGATCTAGTGGTAGCAATTGATTATGGTCATTTGGGATTTTTACAATCAACATTGTTGTTGATTTATTTTACATTACAAAACCCATGATCAAATTGATGTGGACTTGGATCAAGCATTGAAATTTTCACTAGACTTGTTAGCTTCCGCAAATGTGAAATCAAATGCAAAACTTCAAAGTGTTGGTTTACACATTTGTTTTTAAAAAAAAAGAACAAGCATACTTGAAATACCTTGACTGATCCTGTAAATATGATGTAGAACAAAGTACCATTGTCCCCTTGCTTGTAAACTACAAACCCAACAAACTTAGGGTTTTCATTTGAAAATGTCATGTGTGATTTTTGTATGTAGAATACTAATGTTGAAAGAAAACTACTCTAGGAAGACAATTGTTCTTTATTTCTTTCTTTTTTTTGTTTTTCGGGGAACAAATGAACAAATTCATGGGAAGGGAAGGTTTGAATTTAGAATTAGCTTGGAAGCTTTGTTGATATTTTGGTTAAAACACAAGCACTTGGTACATGAGTGAAAAAAAGACTTTACTTTTTTCACCATCTTCATACTTCTCATAACCTAGTAGCATACAAGCCTGTGATTCCAACAATCAAAGGTAAAATTCAAGAAGCGCTTCTTTATTTTTTGGAAAATTGTCAAGGATCATGAACTATTATTTAATATATCATGCTTGCACCCATAAATAATAAATCATATGAGTAAATTTTCTAGTCATTATGATGAAAGACACCTAAGCATCATCATACTTTACAAGATGTTATTTGTACATAGATAGGATGCCAATATGATGCAAATAACACTCATGATATTAATCACATGGAATGATTTGGGGTTCACTTCTAATCGTTTCGCAAGAGGGAGGTCACAAATAAACTTGACATCAGTCAACAATTCTTCCAAGAGATACAATTCATTTTGACTTCGATCCTCCGAGCTATATATACAAGGTGCAACCACACAAAATAATTAGATCCACAACACAATGTATCCATTATGAACTTGGATCTCAATGGTTGGATATATAAGTGTATCCTATGGTTTGACACACTTTTGCACATGACTTTCAATGCTGACATTCATCAATAAATCAATGATTCATGCATAGATCAATAATTGAAATTTTGTGTCGAAACATCAATGTCAAATGTATATTGTCGTTTCTTAGAAAAATTCCATTCATGAAGTGGTTCTTTCACATAACAGAATTAGAGCACATATAGCTCCATTTGACATTTTATCAACTAGAGTTTAAGAGCACAAACTCCTCCTTAATTGGGACATCAAATTATTTTTTGGAGTTTTACATTTTGAATAAGTGGAAGCTCAAATTGGTGAACCAATGTGAGATTATACTCTTTCTGAAGAATGCGACGACGGGTCCAAGTGCGATAATGAGCTAAACCTCGCCATCCTTTAATTACCGGTGATAGCTGTTTTCAAACCATATCAACATGCTAACGTGTGAGGGAAAAAGGTTAGGATGTACAAATTCATTTGGACATCTCCAGTGAACAGGAGGTAAGCCTTTTTGCAAAGGAGAATCTTGTCTTTTGGAGAAAATATAAGGATAACAATATAACTTACATGTTTCTCTAGTCCAATAATTGCATCTTGTTGTGCAATTGACTTGATAAAGAGAAGAAGAGTACCAAAAAAATTGTAGAGGTAGAAGGCAATGGTTTCAAGATTTTTACCAAGGGCCAAACTTGTGATTTTGATTGATTGGGTGCACCATCTGTAGCTTCATATTCTTGTTCATGATCTAATGAAAGCCAGAGACATGTGATCACAAATTACAAAATAACCTCACATCCACAAAAGCATTCCCCAAAAAGCAAGAGGAGAAAGAGAGTTTTACATTTTACACACCCTACATCAATAGTCAAAGGTCCAGTTCTCAGAATTCCAAAGACCAAGAAGCTCAAATGGCTCGTTGCACTGGAAGAAGTCATGGAGGGAGCTAAAATTTGTTCGTCAACAAGTAATTCCACATTGCACCAAAACCCATACTTGCTACACATTTAATATGAATTCATTCAATCAAAAAATTGCTGCAAAGATTAATCACAACTTGATATAGAGAGTGATACAAAATTATTGTACCCCAAGTTCTCTAGCAAGATCTTTCTTGGAGTTTCATTTTGTGACCAAATGGCATCACATGAACCTGGTGATGATTTCCAACTTCCCAACAAAAAAACCCATAAGAATATAATCATCTTACCTTCTTCACTTGTGATCACCATTTCACACAAAATAGCAGTTTGTTGTCCTGTCCACTCCACTCCACTCTCCTACAAATGGGCCTTACACAAAAGACCCAACAACCATTGTAGTTAAAAAATTGAACATCAGATTCCACTCATGCTCCACTCATTTTGATGATGTCCTTGGCAACAAAGGGAGGGAGGAGAAAAAGGAGGAGAAGGATGATGGTGATGGTGATGATGATGATGATGGCAGAGGTTTCCAAAGCTGAATGAAAGTTGAGTGTCAGTATATGGGAGTGAAGGGATGGTGAAGAGACACAACACAAAAGTGAGAAAGATTAAAGGGCTACTTCGTTTGGTGAGAAAACGTGTCCCCTTTCTTCATGAAAACCCATTCCTTAAAAACTTCTCAGATTTTTTTGATACCCTGCTGGTTGGGACCAGCATTGTGGGGTGGTTCTCAACTTTTATGAAGAAACTCTGGTTCTTGGGGTTTCTTTTTCTTTTTCAAAAGATAAGAATGGTTCCAGTTCTGGTTCTGGGTCCAGAAAAAATGGGAGCCCTGAGTCCAGTTCTGGTCCAGTTCTTGAAAATATATATACATATAAAATCAGTTCCAATTATGGAAATCAGAGTGATTCCAGTTGCAGTTCTGGGTAATCTGGTCTTCAAACCAGCCGGTTAACACCATTTTCCCAGAACCTTTTTTTTTCCCAAAGACAAAATTAATAATTTTCAAAAAATTTGGGTTTCCAGTTTTGTTTTTACTAACTGGAACTGGAACAAGTGGTTCTAACCAGCCAAACCAGGTAACTGCCCAGCACTAGTTGGGGCCAATGTTGGTTTGGTGTCCACATTTGAACATACCAGCCTGGTCTCAGTATTGGGTACTTTTCAAAATCTTCATATTAGCCTGATACCAGACCGACAAAATCTTGACAGGTATTTGCAAAGTTAATAGCAAGGAGATAGGATATTTTACCAGTTCTCATCCAATCTCATGCAAGGTATACCAGGTTTCAATACCCTGACCCACACCCAGCCAACCACCGGATCAAAAATCAATATCTGGCCAACACTGGTTGCAACCTTATAAAACTTGTTGAGGTCTTGTAAGGCAATGTACAACATTATAGCACAAACCTTGTTTTATATTAAATGCCTACGAAGCAAAATCTGACAGGTGTTTTAGTATAGGATAACGGGGCAGCTGTAGAGGCTCTTCCATGTTTTGAGGTTCCACTGCAGGGGCGGTAGCCCTGAGCAATGGGACCAAAAAACATGGAAGAGCCAAGAGGGCTGCCATTATCTGGCATAATGAAAATGGCATCTGAACAGATTTTCATTCAACCTGACAATGAAAAAATAGAAATCGGAGCACAAACATTACACACATTACAGATTGAAAGAATTCTTTCACCACATAAGATGCTTGGCAAATACTCTGCCTGACAAGGGAACTCAAAATACAAAGGGAAAAAATTGCATATGAGAAGGGCCTATCTTCTAGGATTTGCCATACCTGTCATGAGGCCAATAGGCCAAGTGGAAAGTACCAAAAACCTCAGTCCACTATTCCAAAAGATAGTTCCTTCCCCTGTAAAAAATACCCTGTCAGATTTTTGACAACACCTTGGTTGAGACCTTTGGAAGGATGAAAGATAGGCCATTCTCCTACTCAAATTTTGATGGCACTCTGGTTGGGATCTTACAAAATTTGTAAGGCCATGTGTACAGCTTAGCAGGAACCTTATGCTGAACAGCCTGCTGTTGATACCCACTTGGCACAATCTGACAAGTTTTTAAAGGAAAGAAAGGCCTCACCACTTTGTTATTGCATTTTACTGTAATTCCAAGAGAAAACAGGGACAAAGTCAGTGCTCCTGCTCACATCTAATTGTTTTGCCAAAGAATTCATGAAACAAATTTCTTTTGTTCCAAGTCAGACTAAAGTTTGTTGAGATTTTCACAACTTTGATACCTCCCCTCCACCATAAAAAAGTCACTGATATGATGTAGAAAACATACTATTGTCATTGCCACTGCTGACAATATTCAACATTGCCAATAAGTAACCTGAGATTTGCAAGGAGATCAGTGAGCACAAAGCCACTGTTATGATGTTGGGTTTCTCTCCATGTGTTGGCAACACTTTGAGGTGACATCAACAATCAAAACCTCTGGCTGTAGCTCCTTATAACAGGGACTGTCATAGATCATGTACATTGATAAAGAGAGAACTTTTTCTATGCAATTCATCTGAACATTTTCCATCTACATCTCTGAAATAGGCATATCTTAACTGGCTGTCAATTTGTGTTGCCCCCAACCCCCCAACTTTGAAACTTCATGTGAGCAAATAATCTAGAAACATTTAGTTTGCTTATATAGGAAAGGATTGACCAAGGTGATTGCTTTCATCAAAACATGGTTTCTACTATTAAAAGTGCCTCTGACTCTTGAACTTTGCTGGTTGAGGATGTTTGTGTGTGCAGGGCAGCAGGTTCCAGGCAAGCTTGTAGTGTCAAGTGGTTTGCCAAGGGTGTAATCAAGCAGCTGGGTGTGTACCAACCAGAAGGATTGAAAAAAGGAGCACAGCCACCACTCAAGGATTAAAGACAAAAATGTATGAGAGCTGGGAGATGAAGCCAAGTTCCTTTCCTGACTGCCTCACTAGGTCAATGTGTGCATGGATTGATATGTAGCTAGATTTCACACTCACAACTTTATCAAGGACAATGTAGGATTGAATAGCTTATATTGACTTCCCCAGAATTGAAGTAATGCTTGTATTGCATCTGTAAGAAACAAAACACAAGGGAATTGAAATACATGGGGAACACAAATAGTGAAACCAAGAGTACCTGGTTCTTTCCTAAGGATTATTTGCAGCTGTAACAATGATGCAATTCAACTGGCCAAAAATATGCATGATAAACCGATCATAACATGTGAAGAAGCTGAAGTTGACACACACCAGTTTTGGCTCCATGCCTCCTTCAAGTATGTCAGACAGTCTATCTTCATGCGCTAAGGAGTGCCTCGTTCATCTATTTGACCTGGAGAGCAGCCGCTGATCACACAAGCTTAAAAAACACCTACCCGTCTACTACAAATGCTCATCCCTTCAGTTGAGGTTTTGGTTCTGATGCACTGTATTCAATATATCTCTACTTGCTTGAACATCTTCTCATTTGCAAAAAAAGGAAACCAAGGGGCAACAAACTCATCAACAGCAACATTGTCGATTTTCCAACAAATCAACCCATGCTTACAATATCAAAATGTTGGATCAACTTGATGCACACAGATTGACTGCTTAGAGGTTTCTTGTTTCTTTTCCCATTGGGTTTAAGGTTTAGGGTTTAGGGTATGCTAAATGGATCTGTGGGTAGATCTCAATTTTACATATCCATTTAAACCTTAGCTTCAGAAAACCAGGCAACCTGTTCAGCGGTACATGGTAACATCTTATAATACCTGAATTTGAAACCCTAAACCCTAACCTTTCCACTTACCTTGTCATGAAGACTAGGAGGTTTTTGGCAGATGATGCTGTTGCAGGTTGGCCAATGCCTGGGGGCGTCCGTCCGTCCGTGCTGCTCCTGAGCTGGTTGAAACCTGACGCTGTGTCTTTCCACCCCTTCCCCCCACAAAAAAAGAGCCAAAAAAAATAGACGAAAGAAAGAAACTCCAGAGCTTCAACAGCGTCCAGCCAGAGCCAGATGATAACATACGAATACAGCGGTTTCTCGATCGAGCTTCCGGCTGTGGCGATCGGACCCCGCACGGGCAGGAGCAAAAAGAACAACGAAGGAAAACGGGAAAGGAGCAGACCGGGGGGGGAGGGGATGGTTCAATATTATCCTGTTTCACACTTAGTGGACGAGAAATATCCCGCTAAAACAAAAGCGCTATCCAGTGAAGTGTGAACGAAAAAAACTTCGACCAGCAGTGTATCAAAGCCAAGTGGCATTTTTGCATGGACGTACATCAACACCAAACCAGTCATTACCCAACACGTCGGCATTTCGCACAAACACACCCACTAGTGTGTAAGCTAACCAGTACCGATAATTATTATACGAGCTACAGGATGAATTCATCCAGAAATAAGTTTTCATCAAATTTCATTCATTTACTAAATCAGATGTTTCTCTCCGGCAATTATGTTTCACTGATTTCTTTTGTAAATGGAGTTATTTCATCCATAACTCTTTGAGCCAAATTGGAAAATGAGAAATTTCATCCGTTAATGTTTGGAGTCCATGAAAATGAGTTATTTCATCCACTAATAATTGGCCAAATTAGAAATGATTATATTTCGTCCATTAATGTTGTAGGCAATTCAAACAAGTAATTTCATCCAGTAATGTTCGAGCCAATGAAAATGATCCATTTCATCCAATATTTTCATCCATTAATGATTGGAGCCAATGAAAATGAGTTATTTCATCCATTAATAATTGAGCCCTTCTGAGAATGATCTATGTCATCCATTAATGTTGTAGCCAATGAAAAGAGTAATTTCATCCGTTGATGTTTTCACCAAATGAAAGAGATCTGTTTCATCCACTAAAGTTGGAACCAATGAAAAAAAGATCTATTTTCATCCATAAAAGAAAATGACAATTCATTGAGCCAATGCAAATTTTCATTTGAACTGAGGAAAAGGACTTATTTCATCCACATGTTCTCACGTGGGTTCATTCATTCGCCAATCCATGTTTCATCTAGTTATGGTTCCATCCATTCATCCATCCAGGTTTTAAGCCAATGAAAAAGATCCATTTCATCTATAAAGTTAGAACCAGTGAAAAAATGATCCATTTTCATCTATTCATGTTGGGAATCAATGAAGAAAATGATTCTATTTCATCATGGGGCCAGTGATAATGATCAATTTCATCCCACCAATGTTTGAACTGATGAAAACGACCTTATTTTCATCCACATGTTGTTGTGTCGCATCATTTTTGGTTTTCATTCACCTATGCTAATCCATGTTTCATCTAATTATGGGTTCTTTTCGTTCATCTTTCCATCCATTCATTCATTTATTCATTCAATAATTCATCCATCAACCCGCCCCTCCCGTCCTCATCCATAAAACTTTTGTGAACGAAAAAAACCTGCGCGGAGAGATCGCGGGCGAGCGGTGGGGAGTAAAAGAATTTCAGGGAAAATCACGGGAATGCGCCACATGGCAAGCGCTGATCTCGACACCCGGCCTGTTGCTATAGCCGTTGGCCAATTAATTACAAGCAGTGATGGCGCTCATCGCGCGCGTTTCTTCTGCTTCCACTTTCGCCCTTTTTGTCGACACTTGTTTTTTTATTGCGGCTACCAAATTGTGCCTTTCTTTTCCTCTTCATCGTCGTCGTAGTCGTCGTCTTCGTCGTCGTTGCTGCTTTGGTTCCCCTTCCCTTCGTGTTCACTGCGACTATTTTTTCTCCCTTTCTACTTCTGGTCTACATCGGATTGCGCATCTGTCTTTTGCACCAGCTCTCTTTGTCCTTCCTTCCATATCATCATCCTATCAACTTCTCGTTACCTTCAGCGGCGATTACTTCCCATTTCGTAAGTATTCTTCATATCGTGGCTAATGGTGTCGCTAAGGGAGTAATATGAAGTGTAATGAAGATGGTGTTCGTTAAGGTGGCGTTGCCTTTGTTTGTTCACTTGCTTAGTTCTAGTATAGCTTTTTTTGTGATTGATCTTTTCATTATCATGTGAAGGTTATTATCTCTGTTCTTGGACTGCGCTTTCTTTCTTTCTTTCTTTTTGGTGTCCCGTGTAGGTTTTGTGTTTTGAGGGTTCATAACTAATAGTCGTCGTCGTGTTTATAAAAAATAAAATTGGATCCTGTTTCTTTTTTTTCTGTTTTCTTTTTCTTGTGGTTTTTGCTGTTGGAGAGTGTTTGTTGTTGCGTTTGGTGTGGAACTGTCTCTTTCGGCTTTTCTCCAGTGTAGGCTTTCTCGTACGTTCTACCGCACTTTGGTTTTTGTTTTGTTTTATGATAAGTTTGTAGAGGAGGCGTCGGCAGGAGGCGTTGTTGTTGAGGTTCATGAGTGATATTGTTTCTACGTCTAATTAGTAGTACGGGGCGTTTTTTTTCGTTTTTGTTAGGGTCTCTCTCTCGGAAGCTTTTGGAGAAAAGATGGCTGGTCCAGAGCAACAAGCAGCGAACCAACTGCAAGTAAAGCGTTCTGCGGAAAGTGAAGCGCAGCCTGCTCCTGTTGCAAAAAAGCCAGTGACTCAAGAATTTGAAGAGAAGAAAGATGTCCAGGACGGAGCGACCGTGGAGCCATCACCGGAAACAAATCACGTAGTAAGCTGCTGGTTTTTGTTATAACGCTTTTTTGTTGGCATTTGTTTTCCTTTCCTCGTGTTCGTTCTTGCGGCTGTGCAATCTCGGGTCTGTCCCTTGCGGCTCGGAAGCTTTTGTGGAAGTTTAGAGTGTGTCTACCAGGCATTGCACTCGCCGACAATACGGATAAGGGAATATTCTCGGACATATTGCAGGGGAGCGCCTTCTAGAATTATTTCTTCCTGTTTTTCTTTTTTTTTCCCCCTCGGTTTACGCAGTTGGAAACGCGTTTTCTGTATGCCCTCGGTGTTGTGAAACGTATGAATCCCATCACGCTTGAAACTGTTTTGCATGATTCTGTAAAACTCTTTGCATTTAACTCTTATTTGCAGTGCCAAACTCGACACACTTTTGCCTTCTCTCATGTGCCAGGATAAACAAGCCGTCACAAATCAGAACGATGCGCAGCCTACCGGAGACGTTTCGGTCGGTAACGAGCAAGAAGATGGAGTTCATGAATCTGCGGAGCAGCTTCCAACCGAGGCAGCAAAAGCTCAAGAAAATTTTGAACAGGTGACATGCGATCTTTTGGTTACTTTCTGCACATGACAGATTACTGGATTTTGGTATAGGGATAGTTTGAGACACAAACTTCCTCATGGTGTAGATCATTGACAAGGAAGGGTTTTTCTCTTTTGTGTAAGAATGTGGCACAACATCTGTGTGTCGGAGGTTAATATGGCAGAACTCATTGGTTCAAATGGCTCATCATGGGTGATTGACTATGGTTCCGATTGCTGGGTATTAAGGGAGTGGAGGAACACAGCAGTTAGGTTCAGAATTTCCATGCATAATCATAGCTTGGTTTTGAAACCAGTTGAGAACTCTTCCAGAAGATGATTTGCAGATTCTTTCAAGGAATTACTGCATAAATTTTCCTGTGCTCTGCTACAATAACCAATGGTTGGGAGTAAATCATGAACAATGGTTTTATGACAGTTGAGAAAAACTGTTTATACAGGACACAGATGAAGCCACAGCAAAGCAAAGAGAAATAGTAGAAGCTGCAGAAGAAGCTGTGAAGGAGGCTGTGGCTGCAACTGTGCCTGCAAAGGAGACCACCCATGATGACCAAGTTAAAGTCCCTCAAGAGAGCATGCAGAATGGTGCCACACATACGACTGTTACTAAATCTTCAGATGAAGATGCAAATGGGACTGGCAAGGTAGTGAAAGAAAATCAAAACACAATTTTGCTGCAGAAACTGCTAATATTTGTGAACTTTAGTTCACTGTGTAGCTGTTGCTGGTTTCGCCAGTTGCTGATTTTTTAGTACCTGCCCCCTATTTCTATCATTACATGAGCTTGATTGGTGAGGCCTCTAGATTCATGACTACCTGTAAGCTGTTGCATTGCCAATAGCATGCTTGCTGGTTTTTCCATGGCAAGATTTCATGTAGAAAAGGATTTCTGGCTTCAAATACTTCAATCTTGTTACCCTAGTTATAACTGCAGTATAAACCTTGAATCTTCCCGTGTCAGTGTGTTTGAAGGAGATTAAAGGAAATTAGTTTCTGCTCTATGATGTGCAGGCACCTGTTGTCCCAGAAACGGCAACCCCACCCACCCATCTTCCAAACTCTGGGGAAGACAAGGTCACTGCTCCAGTGCAAGACTGATGAAAATGGGTGAGCTGGAAAGGCAGGACAGTCTGTTGAGCAAGGTAGGCAATTTTTCAATTTTTCACTGGCTTGACTGACTTGGAATCAGATCAGAGCTCACAGCAGAAGGACAGGGCTAGGTGTGAACTGAAGAGGATACTGTTGGCCTTCTGTTGGAAGATGTAGTGTACTCAAGTGTGATGAAACTGGTTCTATTCCCCTATAATAAATTCTGAATGAGTACTGGTCTAAATGGGTGGTTCCACTTGCAATAAGTGCCCTATCTGTTTTACTGGATAAAGAGGGAAGTGATTACATTTTTCATTCTTTTTTTGAGCAGGCTCTGATGGTGCTAACCTGGCACCTTCAAAGAACAATTAAGTCTTGGATTTTGTTTGTGCAAAAGCTGAAAGATCTGTACACTCACTGGTTGCATCGGATTTTTTTAAAATTGTGGCACCTTTTGGCTTGGAAATTGTCCACTCTTTTATCACAAGTTGATTGCATTGCAAAATTGGATAAAACACAATGATCATTGTACTTTGGAAATTGGTAGTTGTATATTTGATGGGTCTTATGGCAATTGGATTGTGATGAGGGTTGTGAGTTATTATCTGCTGCTGATTTCATAGATTAGAGTTTGCCTGATTGACAGAAATGCCAATCCCAGACAACTTTGTCAAACAAATTAAAAGTAACAGCCACTAATTTGTATGAAAGCTGTTTGTTATATTCTCTCTTCACCCTGCATGCTCTGAGTATTCTTGTCAAGAGGACTAATTACTGATAACTTTCTGCAAATGCACCTTCACCAAGCAGAGCAGAGCAGAGCACTAGGAGGACTTTGTTGCGAAAGCTTTGCAAACAAGCACTGGTATGTCTGATCAAGGATTAGCAGTTAACTTCTTGAAAGCTCTTATTAATGGCTCTTTGAGTCCAATTTGACAAATGTGTGAAAACACCACTTTTGGCGTTTGGTGCTGCATTTAGTGTTATCCTGAAAAGGAAGGAAATCAACAGCACTGGAACACTGAGTTTGGCCATGCGAAAGGTAAGATTCCCAAAAAACCTGCAAAAAAGTACATTAGCATTCAAGGGGAGCGGTGAAACTCTTAAAACCATCAATTTTGGTGGTACACTCAGTTTCATACTGTCTCTTCCTTCTTCTTGAGCGCCTCCACTGCTGCTACATATATTTTGACTGCTGCTACCTGTACAACTACTATTATAAATGCTCTCGAATCATACCGAGATTTAATAAAATTTCCTTACTTTGCGGATAGCACTCAAAGAGAGGATAGGGGTGGAAGAGGTTCAAAGGCACGGTGAAGAAGACTTCACAAATAACTCTATTATTTTGGGGATTTCCATACCAGTATTATGTTCTTTTTTTGTGCATTTTTTTTGGTATCTACTACTCTAGTGTATTCTTTAATCTTCACTTGTTTTGATGGTTGTAAAATGTCCAATTCATAATTTTTTATCACATTTGGAAATAATAGTAATGGTAAAGAGTGTTTTTATTACCAGGCCAGTATTGACAATTGCCCAAGTATCAATTTTTTTCTAAATCTTGAGATTGATACCTAAACCCTAAACCCTTAAACCTGATTAAGGATGCCTTCTATCCAGCGTTTTGTTTTGTGGTGAATTACAACACCATTCCAACAAAACAAACAAAATTGGAGTATTAAAGTCACCTTCAAAGCAGTCACTAAGTCTGTCCCCAGTTTAATTATTTAAGTTTTTTTTCATCCCCATTTTTTGGGTATCTTTAAAGTCACCACCCCAATTGGGAATTGAAATTTGAAACTCTCTGCTCACTTTTTTTTATATCATTAAAGCCACCCCAATGGAAAACAAATGTCTCAAACTAAGAATTAATTATGGATTAAACTTAATTTTGAATTTAAAAGCAAACCTAGGTGATACCCTAGTTGTTGTATTATGGGATTATGAGTGTATAAAAGTTGCATGGCTATATGTTTGACTTTTTGGAGAAACTTGTTAGTACTTTCTTTTTATGGTTTGGGTTTAGAGATTAATTTTTAATTATTGATGTTTATGTGTTCATTTTAGGGGTTCCTTTTCACAAAAAAATTAGGGTTCAGGTGTAAGGGGTTAATTTTTTGTTTTTTGTAAGGTTCTTTTTTTTTTAGGGTTTAGGTTATAAGGCCTTTTTTTTTAGTTTGTTTTTAGGGGTTGTGTTTTAGTTGCTTTTGTAAGGTTTGGGTTTTAAGGGTTATTTGTTAGTTGTTTTTGAGGATTAGGTTTTAGGGGTTTTTTTTTTATTGTTTTATTTGTTTAGTGTGTGGGTTTTTTTTTAAGTTGATTTTTTTTGGTGAATTGGGTTTCGATGGTTATTTTTAGTTTTTTTTTTCAACTTTAAGACATAGAGTTGTTTAGAAAATGTTATTTTGTCTATAAGGTTTAAGTTTTTGGGTTTTCGGTTTGGGGTTAAGTTTTTGTTTTTTAAAATTGGCTCTTGGGTTTAAGGGTTGTTGGGTTGTGTTTGTGGTATAGATATATGAATCTACATGGGAAAATGGGTCGTTTTGGTAGTTTTTTGGCCCATGAGAATTCAACAAAGATTTAAGGTGGGTGAATCATTTGTTATGATAAGTTCTTGACATGTGGGAAATTAACAAAGAATTTAGGTGGGTGAGTAGGTTGTCTTATTATAAGTTCATTGCATGTGAAAAGTTAACGAATATTTTAGGTGGGTGCATGTGCATTGTGTTGTTATGGTAAGTTTATGGCATGTGAGAAATCTACAAAAAATAAGGTGGGAAAGTGGGTTCAAAACCAGTTTTTTGAAATTTTTTTGGCATGTGTGGGAGGTTAATAAAAAAAAGTCGCCACTTCCAAAGTTTGTATTTCTCATTTTCACAAATGGTTTACTTGCATTTTTTTTTTCAAGTAAGAGTTTTAGTTTATCCTTGAGTTTTGATGAAGAGTTGCTCAAAAAGATAGAGATGAAAAACAACATTTTGTTTTATTTTGTAATAACTACCATCAAGCCTCTTCAGTTTTTCAATTTTGATGAGATAGAAGAAGGTGTTGTGAGCATTGTGAATTTCAAGGTTAATGTTCAAAACACATTACAAACAATGCAATCAACTCCAACATTATTGACAGTTGGGCATCGCTTGTGGTCTTCACAAGCATGAGCAATGCAATATTTATAGTTGAGATTCATATTCTTATTGAACCTCCATCAAAGTTGAACCCTACACAACACCTTTTAAGGTTCATTTTGTATGTGAAAAACAATACAACCATGTTTGATACCTTCATGTGGAATTAAGTAAAGAGTAGTGCATGCAATTATATAATTTTTATTACATCTTCCATCAATGATGATTGGCCAATGAAATCTAATCACCCACAATTTAAGAAAGGACACCTTAAGTTAAAAAAATTCCAAAATTCTCGAATTGCATTGGGTTAATTGACAACACCTTGGTCAAGATCCACAAGCCTTGAAACACACAAACCCAAAAATTATAGTTCAATGGTAGGAGGAAGCTTTATTCCATGAACAATTTATGGTTTAGGGTGGAAAGATTTGGGGGAAGACGTGTTCATTATATGTAAGACTAACAAGCATGAGGTAGCCCCTACTACTAACCTCCTATCACAACATACAATAAGATGTTAGCAAGATACAAAATCGAAGTGGAATGGATAATAGGAAAAATGAAATGCACTTGTGGAAATGTTTGGTGAAAAGGTTTGATGTAACAAAACCCAAGTACAAAGCTTTGTTCAAAGTTGTAGGTTTTTACTAACCTCCTACACAAAATCTTATGGACTTCACAATTGAAATCGTTGGAGAACATTTATGTTAAACACAACTAAACATCGTTAGGATGGAAACTTCTAACTACATTCTAAAACTGTTTTCACTCTTTCTTTAAATTCTACATCTATTATCAATCCTAAATCCTTAACTTCCTTAAAATTGTTAATATTGGTTTTGTTCATTTTTTCAACATTTGAATCTTGTTTTATAAGTAACACATTTTAAATTTTTCAATGCAAGATTATAATTTCATAATTAAAAAAACTTTTTGTCTCTCACATTAAGCTTCCATGTGCCATGCCATGGATGTAATGTTTGAGCTTGGTCATGTAAAAAAACCATGAGTGCACCAACTACATCTAGATCAATGAAGTTTAAACTACGAGATGAGATAGGTGGAATCTATTGGTTAACATAATTATGTCACCTTTGAAGTACAATATGGCTAACATGCCCATCCATGGTCTTAAAATAGGCTAAAACCTCCTCACATTGCAAAATTATTTTTTCACTATTTTTTCATTTGAAGTTTTTATCTTCAAGTCTTTCAATTTGTTGCATAATTAGTCCTTAAGTTCGTTAGATTGTCTAAAGTCCATGTATTATTCTTGAAATTTGGTGTAGAACATTTTTCATACTACATTTGGAATCAATTAAATGAATGTTTATTGCCTTAATTATAAATATCAAAATGGTCGTTGTAAACAATTGCCATGGTGTTCAAATGGATTAATTACACCATTTATTGTAAACCTTTATGCTTAGTGTTTTAACATTTTTTCATTCGCATCTTAAGTGCAACCTCTTTTTCTTCACTTTTATAATCTATCGAAAAGTCCTTTAAGTTTATGTTGGATCCTTTGATCTCTACATATATAAGAAGATGAACAAGTATGTAGTAGACATAAAATTCACATAGTGTCACATTAAAACACAATCCCAAGGAGCATCAAATTACCAAATATTTGAATTTCACACTATCACACAAGAAACAAAGCTATTAAATTATCAAATTTCCTAAATTGTCACATTGGAACATAATCCCAAGAGCCATTAGATTACCAAAATTTTCAATAGGTCACATTGTCACACAAAGAACATAACCACCAAATTACAAAAAAAATCAATTTCTCACACTACCACACAAATAATATAACCATTAGATTATCAAATTTCCAAAATTGTCACATTGGAACATAGTCCTAAGAGCCATTAGATTACCAAATTTCTCAAATTGTCACATAGTCCCAACAATTTAAGGATTACCAAAATTCTTTGCATTTTACAGCATGTCATGCATTTCATAGCCCCTCCCAAAATCAAGCAACCCCAACAAAACCTTATATTGATCTACATATTAAATAAAAGTTGAAGTAAGTTTTATTTGTTCACTAGAAAAATTAAACAAACCTTACAAAATCTCTTTTTTATTTTTATAGAATAGATGAAAGTTCAAATATGAACAAATGTAAAATTATAAATGTAAAATAAGACTAGATGAACCTTCATTTGATTAATGGACTAGCTAGAAAAGGCTTAAATAAATTCAATTAAATGATTAGAAAGGTCATGGATAACCTCTAGTTGATTTGGAAATTTGGAAAGAGGTTTAAAGATATCAATTACATCATTATACAAATCAAATAGACCCTATAAAAGCCAACATTTGATCTACAAAGTTGGAAAGAGGCTTTAAAAGTTTAATTAAGGTTTTTTAAATGAAAAAAAACCTTGGAGAATCAACATTTCATTTTTCGGTTTGCCTTTTAGTTTTTTCCTTCATGTTAAATTATGCATTATTTCAAATGGAATTAGGGTTTTATTCATTTGATTTGGCTTTCCATTTTTCACCTTTTCTTTCTTTAAAAAATTCTTGGGCTCAAATTGTTTGTGATGTAGAAATGCTTTCAAAGCAAGGGGACATCCAAATGGCTTTTGGGATCTTTTCTTGATGTTTTCACAAAAGCCATATTATTTGTTTCATTTTTTTTTTGCCTCACTCATAAATTTTAACATCAACTAATATCTTTTGACCCAACTTTCTTCCAAATTTTTAGAACGGTTATGGGTGAAAGTGTTCAAAAAATGTCCAATTCTAATTTGTCACTAAGCTTTTCTTCCCATTTAAAAAATGGGGATAGGTCTCATTTTTGTTGAGGTCATCAATCCTTAAAACCTATTTGGGAAATTTGAGGCTTATGACCCCAATCATCGTGTCCAACATTTTGCACGATGGATGCTTGTTCTTAACGTGATTGGCACTTTGAAATGTGTTTTTTCTTTTGGCCATAGAAATGTTTGAATGCTTACATTAGTAGGTCGATGATTTGTTTCATTGATGTGTTAACATGACACGATTAACTTAAGGATTTAAAAAATCATCCTCTATTTATATTGTGTTCATTTTATAAGTAGAAATTGTCAATGGTTGTATTGTTAATTCAAGCCACCCCTATCATCCTCTATTTATGTAGTGTTCATTTTACAGGTAGAGGGTGTCAATTTGTTCTATAGAAAATTCAAGCAACCTATAATTGCTGAGTAAACCTTTTTTTTCTGGTTTTTCATCCATCTCCTTGTCAACACCGGGGGTGTGTTAAGATAAAACCCTCTTGGATGAAACATTAGGGTATGAGAGGAAAATATGGCATCCAGTGGATGAGGAAAGCTCGTCTTCCTTCCCGCCCTAGAACCCTCGTTTCCTCAAGTGCGCGCAGTGGTGTCTGTGAGCTTTGCAGAGTGTTGCTTTTTTGTTGTTGTGGATTTTTCGGTACGAGTTATGTGCTGTGTGGTTGTTGAGTTTCGCAGGAATTTTTTTTTATAGGGATTTCCAATTTTTTCGAAACTCGTCTGTGGTTTTTTTCTCTTTTCTGGGGTTTTCCTTATTCTATACCTAAACTTGTCCAAATTTGTTTTGCGGCCTGTCAGCTGGGGTTTCGAATTCTGTGTTGCTGCTTCTTTGCCTTTGAAGGAGGGCTTTGATTTGTTCCGGAGTATTGTGGATTTTTTCAGATGATGTTGACGTTGATTGTCGTCACAAGACGCGCTGGACGGGCGAATAATCTGTTGAACATGTTGATGCTGGCGTGATTTGCAATAAGGGAGACTTGAAGATATCTTGGCAGTCATGTATATCAAACAGGTAGGTTGTCTTAGTCCCTTCATTTTCCAGCTTATTTTGCTTGGAAATGCACTTGTATAATCACGGCAGTGTCTCTCTCATCTGGCCCTGTGCGCATTGTCTTCTTTGCTACGAATTTGTGCTTGGCCCCAATTTGTTTTCTCTGAATGCGAGCTTCTGAGGAGCGCATCAGAGCAGAGGCTCAATGACCTAAGTCAGTTTTTCAGTATAGTCTGCCATGCCCTAGCTGCTTGAGAGACGGTGGAAGGTCAGAAGCAGAATACAACATAACCTTCTCTGAAAGCTTGAAAAAGACATCAAGGGAAGAGAAGGTACAACAATGAGGATAAAGACAGCTTGAATGAGTAAAACTCAAACCCTGCAATATGAATTCAGCGTGCAATGGGAGAAGAATTTTAATAAGGGAAGACTTGAAAGAACAAAATTCTGAATGAATTGCTTGAGAAGACAGAGAAATACCAAGAATATAGAGTGTGATGACATCCTTGTGGACACCTTGGATCAAAAGACCGGACAGAAGAAGATATGTGAAGAGGTTCTTTGGTAATTGGTGGATCCACTCTGAAGGGTTTTGCTTTATATGCAGGCTTGCCAATGCCTTGGGTCCCTTGAGTTGCTGCTTTCTGACACCATTCAGCCTTGCATTAACAAACACAACAAACTGCCTTCATCCATTTGCTAGGTTGGGAATGTTGAAAACATAGAGTGCACAGGCACCGCAGTACATAAATTGGAAATGAGACATGGTGATTTTGTTGTATGTCAGGTAATAATTGAAGGCTTCAAGAGCTACAAGGAGCAAGTTGCCACTGATCCATTCAGCTCCAAACACAATTGTGTTGGTGAGACTACTAGTGCCTTCATCAGAAGGCTGAGTTTTCTTTTCATATCCTTGGTGGTTGTGCAATAGTGCAAGATGTGCATCTAAAGCAAGCTTCATGCAGATGTTGTGTCTATAGAATGATTATCTTGTACTGATCCTGTTCCAGAGGTTTTGGGAATTGACATCAGAAACCCTTCTTTTTTTCTGCAGTTGGTGCTAATGGATCAGGGAAAACCAACTTCTTTCATGGTATGCTGGAATTGGATATCCTTGCTATTGTGAGATGGTGGTCTTGGTCATCAGTGTGTTTTGATTGCTTTGCAGTTGAATTTTTTTGTTGGCAGTACGTTGTTTTTCGCTTGGATACTTCATGTATGCTAATTCTATGGAGGGCAGTTGATGTTAAAAGAATCATATGCCACTGTCTGGTGTAGACCTTTTTGGTCTTACATATTGTTTGGTCATGCTTTGCTGTGGTATGTTATGTGGATGAACGTTGAAGTGCACCCAAATGACTCTTGTGGTATCTCAATAACATGCCCAGTTCCTTTCTACTGATAAATTTTGTGAATTTTTTGTCCAGCTATCCGGTTTGTTCTGAGTGATCTATTCCATAACTTGCGAGCTGAGGATAGACAGGCATTGCTTCATGTGAGTACACTAGCTTATTTTGCCTCCTGCTTTCTTGTTTCTGTGCATCTTTTTAAATTCACTTGGTTTTCTTCAAAGGCATTTGGGGGACATGTTTCATATATACTGCCATTGCTCTGGCAGGAGGGGGCAGGACATCAAGTTCTCTCTGCATTTGTGGAGATTGTGTTTGATAATAGTGACAATCGAATTCCTGTGAGTTATTCCTACAAGCCCATCCATCCTTCAACGAGCATTTATGAAACACAGATTAGATTCACAACCATTCAATTGCCTACCACAATGACAATGACAGACTGTCCAGAGGTTCAGTAGGCAAGTTACAAGTAGAAACTGGCTTTTTAAACTGTCCTTTGTTGCTGAAGTGAATCTCATAATTGTTTTCTAGAAACTAAAATTTCTGTGAGTCAGGTTGACAGAGAGGAAGTACGGCTGCGACGGACAATTGGTGCAAAGAAGGATGAGTACTTCTTGGACAAGAAGCATATAACGTATGTTTCACTTGACATAAATCTCAACAGGCTGTAATGTTTCCTTTGGGGAAACTTTGCTTCAAGATTGTTGTGTCTTCTCTAGATAGCAACTCTACTTACCACATGTGCATCTGCACAAGTCATGCTTTTTGAATGCTGGAGTCACAACTTCTTTGTACATAAATGGTGCATCTGTGGTGCTCCTGATCCCTTGTGAGTTGGGTATTGGTGTCATGGTGCAGGAAGACAGAAGTAATGAATTTGTTGGAGAGTGCAGGGTTTTCTCGCTCAAATCCTTACTATGTTGTGCAGCAGGGAAAGGTTTGTGCTTTCATTACTTTCACCACATCCTTTCCCTTGTTCACATAGAAGGGATGCTCTAAAGTTCTCTGTTAAAATTGCAAGTATTGATTGTCAGTTGCATATTTCTTCCCTGCAGAGACAGGATGATGCTGACGTACATAGATTCTGACACTTCTTGTGGCTGATGATTGCAGATTGCTTCATTGACATTGATGAAGGATCATGAACGCCTTGATTTGCTCAAGGAGATTGGTGGTACTCGTGTTTATGAGGAGCGCAGAAAGGAGAGTTTGAAAATCATGGTGGATACAGGCAAGTAGAAGCATGTAAAAGCTGGGTCTTTCAAAATCTGCATTATTTTTGCAACCAGGTCTCATTCAACAGTTGCTCTTGCAGGCCTATCTGGAATTTCTTACCCTTGATTTTAGCCTGTTGGGGTTCTGTTCTTAGATTGTGTGACTTGCTGATGTCTCTGCAATTGTAGTTGACAGAAAATAGAAGAAAGCAGATCATTGAGGTGGTCCAGTATATAGAGGAGAGATTGAAGGAGCTTGATGAAGAGAAGGAGGAATTGAAGATGTACCAACAGCTGGACAAGCAAAGGAGATCCTTAGAGTACACGATCTTTGAGAAGGAGCTCCTGGATGCAAGGCAGAAGCTTGAAGAGGTTGTACAGCCTGCTATCTTCTCCATGTGCTTGGGTTGAGTAATTTCACAAAGTTGAATCTAATGAGAATTTTTTTTCCACAGACTGAGGAAGCTCGTGCCCGGGTTTCTGAAAAATCAAGCAACATGCACAACACAGTGGTTGAATCCCATGAGAAATCCAAAACATTGGAGAAGGAGCTGAAATCTCTTAGCAAGGAATTGCAAGCATTGCAAAAGGAGAAGGAGTCTGCAGAGAAGAAGAAAACAGAATCTATGAAGATGCTGGCAAAGAAAGAACTAGATGTCAAGGACATTGATGAGCGGATTGGAAGTGAAGCAAGGACAAAGGTATGTTACAGAGTATGGTTTTCATGGCATTAGAGTGGTTCATAGTGTGATTGCCAGGGTCATCCTAGTCTTGAACTGTGGAGAGCTGGTAAATCCACTTACTTGATGTCTTGCATGTGAAAATTAGGAGGACGCCTTGAAAGAGCTTAAGGGGCTTGAGAAAGAGGTGGAGCGGTCAAGGAGGGATATGGATGAAGTGGTTCCACTGTATGAGAGGTTGCTTGCAGAGGAAGAGGAGATGAGCAAAGGGTAAGATCTGCCAGATGCATTTGCTTGTACTGAATGGTCCTTCCAAGAGGTAATTGGATCAGTTGCAATGTATTGCATGTGGCAGCTGTTAGAGGAGGGATTTTCACTCCTTCAGGCTGAGAGGTGATGGAATACCCTAAAGTTGCCCGAACATGCTTGGTGATATGCAGGATAGCAGATCGGGAAAGGCAGCTTAGCATCCTCTATCAAAAGCAAGGAAGGAGAACCCAATTTAATGATAAAGCATCCCGTGACCAGTGGCTGCAGAACCAAATTGATGATACAAAACAAGGGATATCAGACATCAGGGAACAGGTTAGTATGCAGAGCTGTGGTTCAATTGTTGAGAGATCTGTCTTCTATGTGTTTTTTTGGGCTCACTGTGGAATTGAACTTTGAATGATGTTTCTATGTATGGCTTGCAGATTAAAAGATGGGAATTGGAGATGAAGAATCTTAATGATGAGTATGAGAAGCAACAGGCTAACATTGGAGCCCGTGAAGCTGAAGAGCAGGCACTCAGATCATCGGTTGAAAAGTGCCAGCAGGATTTCAGTGTTCTCAACACTCAAAAGAATGAACTTCAAGAAACAAAGAAGTAGGTTAGCTTTTTTGTGTAGGTGTTTGCATAGATACAGTCAATTTATACTCCAGGAGGTACATTTCACCAGATTGGCCTCCACCAGGGCATCAGGACAAGAGATAGATTTGGAATGAACTATTGACGTGTGTCACTGATTGTGTGAATTCTTGATTGGTTTGACAATTTTCCTGTTGTTGTGGTCTGGTTTGATTTTGTCTAATTTAAGTAGCCTATAGAAGTGGATAATACAGTTTATTCAATTCCATGTTGGTGTTGAATCTGCCTTGTTGTGAAACTACATTCACAGTGTATCAAATGGGGCTGCAGAGTCCTTTGGAAGCAGAACCTGGACCTGGACGATGAAGTTAAAAAGCTCAAGGGAGATATTGCAAAGGCAGAGAAGATTTTGGACACTGCTGCATCTGGGGTGAGTTAGAATATGGTTGATGTTGTGGTTGTGGTTGCTGATTCCACTCTCCCATAGACTTATGAGAATTGATGTGCTGAACCAGATTGGGCTTTTGAGGACTCCTTTACATGGCTGCTCACTGAAGTTGGCCTTTTTCTCCAAGTGGCCTGATTGTTGACTATGTGGTATTGTGAACAGGACACTCGGAGAGGGCTTCAGTCTGTGCGTAGAATATGCAAAGAACACAACATTGCAGGAGTCCATGGTCCACTTGCTGAACTTTTGGAGTGTGATGAAAAGTTCTTCACGGCCCTGGAAGTTACAGCTGGGTCCAGGTAAAAGAAACCCACGAGGAAGATGGTCCATTGTTAACTTGTGTGTTAACCTTTATGATCCGAGATCCAGTAATTGCTCTATGTGTAGCATTTTGATTTTGTTTCTGTCAGATGGGGGTGACCAGGTTCTTTTTTGGCAGCCTTCTGCATTCAGTTTCAGGTTGCAAGGCACTTTCTCTAAATCTATGCTTTTGGTTGGATGAAGTCTATTCCACGTAGTGGTGGACACAGATGACATCTCAACAAGGATCATTCGATACCTGACTGCTGATAAAGGAGGGAGGATAACATTCATTCCCTTGAATCGTGTGCGGGCTCCCCATGTGAACTACCCAACAGGACCTGATGTTGTTCCTCTTTTGAAGAAGCTTAAGTTCAACTCAAAGTTTGGGCCTGCTTTTGCACAGGTATGAGTATTTGGTTGCTTCAATATTTTCCTTTTTACCATAACTTTTGATTCCTTTATTTCTGAGAGCTGAGCATAAAGCATCAGAGAATGGATGTGATTTCTATATCATAACTTCAAGATTCTGTATGTTGGGATTGGCCTTGCCTTTCACAGGTTTTTGGAAGGACTGTTATCTGTCGGGATCTGGAGGTGGCTACAAATGTTGCTCGATCCTCTGAGGTTGATTGCATCACTCTTGAAGGCAGGCACTTACTAACCTATATCCAGGGATATCAGTGTGTTGAACTTCCTACTCTGTACCTCACACTTGGCAGATCTTTTCCATCTTTTCAGTTCCTTCAGTTTGTCCTAGATGTTCTTAAAGCCTTTTAGTGGCCAGTGAAAAACTGGCCACTAAAGATCTGCTTTTGGCAGATAGTGCTTTATCTAGTTTTTCCTCTCTGAACAATGTACTGGCCTCTTCATATTCATTTGTGGTTTCCTGTTTGTCTGTAAACCTATGGGTAAGGGGTTCTTTTGTGGGGATGTCTCATGGCCAGTGTTATATTTCTGTTGAGCTGAATGTTCCTTTTGTTGCTCCATTACATTTCACTATGGTTCTTTGTGATATGTTTGAGTTTGCAAAAGGTTGTTTGCACAGAAACATGTGAAGTTGCTTGCTGTCTGAGTGCATGAGATTTAGGCTGCAGGTGACCAGGTAAGCAAGAAAGGAGGCATGACAGGTGGATTCTATGACTACAAAAGATCAAAGCTGAAGTCATTGAGTATTGTGCGGGAGAGCACTAAAATGGCAGTTTTGAAGGAAAAGGAGATTGAAACGTGCAAGTCTTCATTGCAAAATATCCTTTCCATAGTCAATGCTGTCCAAACTAGATGGATGTTTCTTTGAGGAATCAAAGTTATTGTCCATTTGACAAAAACGTCTGTTGCATCTTTGCCACATGCAGGTTTTATGCAGCAAGTACTGTGCAGAGTGCAGACAGATTCTAGGTTTAGATTTTTATCCTTGACTTTTCTCACATGTTGAACAGAAGTTGAACTCCCTAGTCAGTGAACAAGAGAAGATGGCTGCAGCAATAAGCTACCACAAGTCACAGGCAGATCAGCTGAGAAATGACATTGATGTGCTCAAACATCAGGAGTTTTCCAATAGACAAGCTCTTGAGAAGAAGGTGTGTCATCTGGTGAATTGACTGCAGCAGGGTTGGAAAATTGGATCTGCCTGAAGTGAGGATTGTTATTGGTTCCAATGGTCTGGAGATCAGATTGGCCTTTGAATGAGTTATCACCCTGAGAGGCCCTGTTTTCTGGGTTTTATGAATAGCAATATTTCTAGCATTCTCACTTCACCACTCTCCTGGTTGGTGGGGGTATGTTGCTGCAGAAAAAGTTGCTTGCAACTGCTCAGAATCAAATTGAAACTCAGAAGGCAAATATAGCATCAAGACTTGCAGAGATGGGAACCCCTCTGGAAGACCAGTTGACACCCGAGGAGAGGTATCAGCTATCGCACTTGAACCCAGAGATAAGTAAGCTGAAACAGGAGCGTGTGGACTGTGTGGCTAAAAGGATGGAGGTCAGTTGAATATCACTGCCAATACATAACCTGCCATGTGACAGATTGGTCTTGTAGTGCTAGATCTGTCTTTTGTCATTCAAATTTTCTCATAGAACTGGGTATCGGGGCATACTGTCCCTTGAGAAGCAGTGTTCAGGTGGGGGAAGTTTACTGATGGAGAGCAGAGCTAAAAATGCTTCTTGTGCTACAGGCAGAAGCAAGAAAGAGTGAGCTGGAGATGCTATTATCTGTTAATCTGGTGAGGAGGCAGCAAGAACTGCAAGCCCAGCTGTTGGCATCTGATACACAAGGTCTTATGGAGGATTTAGCAGTGAAGAGACAAGAGCTTAAGGATGCCAAAGCGGCAGTTGATGAGACTACATGGCAGCTGAAATGTAAGTTGCATAGATGCTATGGACATTGTCAGTTGTTTGGATGTCTCATGGTGGGGTGCCATGTCAAATGCAGGGCCCTCAAACTGAATTTTGTATGCAAATTATGTGCAAATGAAAGAATGCCACTGATTGACATTTCTTACCAGCTCCCATAGCCCTGAAGGGAGCAATGAATGTATCCGCCTAACATGGGAATGAAGTACTGTTCAAAGTTCTGACAGACATACAGACTCTTCTGGATTGTGTCTTGGTTAAGGTGGAGAGGGACAACTGCTAGGTGCAACCAATAATAGAGTGTATCTGATCTAGTATTATCTGTGACTCAGTTAATCAGAGGTCATTGACATATGTTTCAGGTCTTTCAACATGAGAGGCATGAGTCTGATATGATGTTCACTGTGGATTGAAAACTGCAGCCAAAACTGATGAAATTGAGAAGCAAATGAAACAGATACGAGATCTGAAGAATGCAAAAGAAGAACTGAAGGTGCACATAGTGTCCGCCATAAGCTTTTGGAGTCTGTTGGGCTGATGGTTTATCCAATGAATTAGGTGTCATTCTTTTGCATGACCAAAACATAGGTCAGAAATCCACTAGTTGATGTTTGTTAGTATTGACCTTAGACAACTCAGTCAGAACCCCCACTGAGCATGGGATAGTAAGCTGGCCCACTAGTGTGCAATCTGTTTCAGTAATGTTTGGTAGACCATTGTACCTACGTAAAGGCATGCTCTCTCTGCTTTTCTTTGTTAGCTGAAGACTGAGAAGCTAGTCATGGTAAAATGGTGTTTCTTCCTAGCTGATATGGTGATGTGTTTGTAAGTGTGGTTTCAGGCCCTTGAAGCCAATTATGAGCGAACACTTCAAGATGAGGCCAAGGATCTAGAACAACTTCTGAACAGGCGAAACCTCCTTCTTGTGAAGCGGGAAGATTTGATGAAAAAGATCCGTGACTTGGGCTCCTTGCCTTCTGATGCCTTTGAGAAGTGAATACTTGAACCATTTCCAATCTTCTGTAACAGCTGCTAACAAGAAGTTCAAGCTGTGGCATATATTCTGCTGGAATTTGGATATATTTTGATATCAAGGATAGTCATGAATGTTTGGTCTTTGGTTTGAGGAAATTGACACCTGCAGTTTCTTGGTTTCTAGGTATCAGAAGAAAGGTTTGAAGGATCTCCACAAAATGCTGCACAAGTGCAATGAGGAGCTCAAAAAGTACAGCCATGTGAACAAGAAGGCTCTGGATCAATATGTTAATTTCACTGAGCAACGAGAAGAGCTACACAAACGCCAGGCTGAGCTTGACAGTGGTGATGAGGTGTGCCTGTTGTCAGACTGAATTTGCTTACCAGACCCAAAATAGTGCAATGAGGGTTCATCATGCCCAATGAAAGTCGTTTTATTCCCCTGGATAGCAAGAGCTGACTACGTGTGGTTTTTATTTCAGAAAATACGGGAATTGATTTCTGTCTTGGATCAACGGAAGGATGAATCTATAGAGCGGACTTTCAAGGGTGTTGCCAAGTTCTTCAAGGAAGCCTTTTCTGAGCTGGTGCCTGGTGGCCATGGCAGCTTGGTGATGATGACCAAACGCAGGGTTAGTCACTATGATTTTTTTCCCTCCCAGGGAACTCTGTTTTTTTCAGTCTCTGGTTAGATTCCATTCTTTGTTCATCTTATAGAACAGTCTTGAATTTCCTTGGTATTGGGTTGTTGGACTGTTGCCTGAACAGAATGTTCACTCTAATGGTGGTGCAGGCAGATGAGGCAGAAGATGAGGATGCAGATGAAGATCGACCTCCTGATGGTGATGCTGAAGGTCGGCGGGAGAAGTATGTGGGTGTAAAGGTGAAGGTAAGTTGTGTTTGTGAAGCTTGAGCTCTTGGTGTCAGGAAATGAATTCAGTCAAATCATTTCATCCTCACCTCTAGACCCACACAGGTTGGATCTCTGTTTCCTTCAAGAAGCATGCAGGGATGTGCTATGAACAGTCACACAAAAGTCTGTCATTTTCTGGTGTGAAAGGATGGAGCACATTTTGTTGGAAAAATTTATGTGTAAGCAAAGCAAAGGCTGAGTTGAATTGTGTCTGAATTGCAAGCACCTGAGTGCTTGCTGTAATCAGCCATTGCACTGCTGAAGACCTTCATTATGGCAGATCTGACAACCTAAGTGACTGACCTTTATTGTTGTTGTCAGGTTTCTTTTACAGGCCAAGGAGAGACACAGTCAATGAAGCAGCTGTCAGGAGGTCAAAAGACAGTGGTGGCCTTGACACTCATCTTCGCAATCCAGCGCTGTGACCCTGCTCCATTTTACCTGTTTGATGAAATCGATGCTGCACTTGACCCACAATACAGAACAGCAGTTGGAAGTATCCTTTTCTGGTCTCCTTATCTGGTTGGTTCTAGAATGGTTATGTCAAGGATGGTCCAAAATATTTGCAGCTTTTCCTAATTCCTGCAGCTTTTCACTTGTTGGCTCTTTGAGCATAGCACAATGTGGACTGGTCAGTGACCATGACATCCTCATATGGCACCTGTGAAGACAAATGTGCCATTGTGTCTCATGCCATTGCTGGAGAACTTGATAAACCTTGTAAGGGTTCCCTTATTTGATGAACCAAAGAAGGGTAATATGAGGAATTGATGAACCAACTTAGGGTAGGAAAATTAGAACCATTTGACATGTTAGTATTACTTTTTGAAAGAAGTCACAGTTCTAGGATGATCCAATAAGTTGAAAGTGCTAGGACTACTGTAAGGGTACGAAAGCGCATTTCATAAATGTAGGATTCTAGTAAATTTTGGATGTAAACCGTTGCATCTCTTCCATGATCATTGCATATCCGTGACTGTAATTTTCAGATATGATCAAGAGGCAGGCAGATGCTGCCCGTACCCAGTTCATCACCACAACTTTCCGGCCAGAGCTTGTCAAAGTGGCTGACAGAGTATATGGTGTAACCCACAAGAGTCGTGTCAGTCGGGTGGATGTTATAACTCGGGAGGAGGCGTTATATTTCATTGACCATGATCAGAGCCACCAGAATGAGTAAAAACTGAGGACCCAACCAACATGTGTATTTGCATTTCCTTCCATCCCATCTTCTTGTGACATAAGGAAAGGAAAACCAATTTCTTTCATAGTTTTACCTGATTCCTCTCAAGATTCCTTTCTAACCAGTCCCCTGTGCTTGAACCTTGTGTAAGATTGATGAGCACACACATTCATCTCCCTTGTTGTCCACCTGTCCTGGAGTACTTCACTTTTATTTCACTCCTAAAAGGCATATCAAGGAGTGAAATGGGATTCAGGTATTCAGGTGTAACCGGGGGGAAATATAGAGGCTGTTGAAAAGACTCCTCAGAACAGTGATATGAAAGTAAATAGACAGTTTCCTTTCTTCTCAAACATGTATGCAGACCTGCAGCTGATGCTGAAACATGTATTTTGACAACAGAGACTCTGACATTAATGTGGGCAGTAGCTTGCATGTGTGATGTGGCTTGTCTCTTTTTATCTGGAGGGGAAATGTGAGAAATGAGATGTGTTTTCATTGATTACTAATCTTTCTTTCATTCGCACAAGAAATTAAAATTCCACATTCAGAGTTTGCCCTAAAAATAACTAGCCGTGTCCACATTGTGGCAAAATCCTTATCTGATTTGCCACCCAGATCAGTGTCTTTGCAAACCTTCAAGAGCTTGCACAAGTTGTCTGGACTACACATCTTGACAATATCAGACTTTTCCTTGCCGCAAGGAGAATTTTGCAACAGAAAAAAACCCTGACAGTAGAATGTGATGCACAGATCAAATATTCACTTGGCTGGTTCTACATTTTGTTCTTCATGGAACTCATGGTGTTGAAAATTCTTTTGTCTTCAACAGAACCAAAGTAATAGTGCTGAAAGTTTGTTTGTGTTTGACGCAACCAAGCACTTGAACAAAATCAAATGTAGCTAATTCTATGTATTTTGAAAGCTTATGGTTGAGGATGGCAAATGCAAAAACTTTACACCAAAACCTAATAATTGGGTTGAGCTCATTGCCTCATGCAAGATTGACTCAAAATTATACACCATTTTCATCTTGAAAAAAAAGACCTGCAAATCAAGGATGTGTGTTGAGAGCAAGGTACCGAGGCACACATTTGCCACATTCACCCACATTATCAGGGTATAGAAGGTGACCTTCAACGCACTTAAATGATTGAAAATTCTACCATGCATCCTTCATATTCGTAGCCTAGAATGTGGGTAAACCACACCCAAAGTTGGAGGATAACTTCATGCTCTGAAATGCATTGTTGAAACTTTAAGACAAGGACTTGAGCTATCCATAAGCATTCATCCTTCACTTTGACCACTTCTTACTTGAAAGCATCCACGGTGACAAGTTTAAGGATATGTAACACCATTGTCACTAATGACAAGATACTTGTGTCCAAAAATTGAGAATGCAAGATACACAACATCCTTTCCACCATGAATGAAATCCTAAAACCAATACATGGGAAAAGAGTCATTTGTTAGTTTCAATAGCATTGAAATCATCAAATGTTGGATATCTTCAAACTTCATGTAAGGATTACATTAGAGATTATAGAATTCTTGTTAGGCCAACTTGACAACGTTCACAAAGTCATACAAAAAAAAATCTTTGCCTTGTGCAATCTTTATCAAGGTTTACACATAATTAGTTAAGCATACACGGGAGCCCTAGAATGAACTCAACATCACATAGAACACTCAAATTCTTCAAAACAACATCACTTTTTGCACTCTTAACATGCATCTTCATCATGTAGGGGCAAAATTTTGCATATACCCATTTTGTTAGAAATAGCATGAAAATACATTGAGTTTACTTTTTTTCCTTTGGTATTGAGAAAATCTATAAGTTTTTTAAAAAGTCGGTACTTCTTCAACTTTTGAACAAGGAAAGTGTAGAAGCTTTGCAAAATGACCCCCATCCAATGCATTAAATCCAAAGTTGATAGATTGATCATAGTTAAGTTAGTATTGTGAGCAAAATAATGAACTCCAATAAGAAATGTGGCAACCTTAAGTTTTATTTGCATCATCACACTTGTTCAATGAGCTTGGAAGATGTTATTACCATCACACCCCATGCTCACAAACTTCCTTCTTGGTTCCTCCAACCCTAAATCAACATAATCAAACAAACACTTAACTATTAAAGAGAAAATGTTATTAGATGTGGCAAATACACTAATAGTTTCAACAAAAGGAAAATGGAATCCTCCATTTTTGACAAGTGGATTGACAAGCCATTAACAATTGTCAATTGTGGTAAAAAATTGCCCTTGTTTGTTGTGAAAGACCTTTTCCTATGTTGCATGGTGATGCATTATGGTTGTAGATGTATAGGCATCTACCAACAATGTTCACAAAGACTATGGAAAGGCATGTATTCAGCTATTGCAAGATGTTCATCAACCACATGTTCTTTTGATTCATGAATGCCTAGTTTTGAATTAGACATTTTTGTTCTAGTTATCAATTTCATTGATGAACTTGTCATGTGCCCCTTTTTGAAGCCCAAGAAACATTAGATGTTGTTTTAACCTTGTTAATGAAGCCATTGTTGGCTAAGTTCAACTTCACAAACAAAATTATTGCGTATGTAAAAAATGAAGGAAGGAACTTGAATATCTTGGTTGTCACATTGACATTAGTTGTGAATTATGTTCCATGGACACCCCCTTACCCTTCAATGAACATGTTTTGGCCATGTTATGTACAAGGCATGTTAGTATGCCACTAACCATGACCAAGTTTGTTTCAAAATGAAAGAGATAAGTTTAAAGGTTGCATAATTCTTTTTTCAAAGTACTACATGAGCCAAAAGATTGGGGAAGGAGTTGCCGGAATTGAAGAAGGCATATGTGGAGGTTTTTTTTGTCAAAGACAAAATTGAAAACTCCTATTGAGACTGGATTTGCAATGGGCATTCAAGGTAGTGTTGTCTCAAAATACCTTTGCATATGCCAATCCCATTAACATTTGAATTAGTCAAGTAGTAAAGTTGAGCTTTGTAGGCTAGGGTTCCATGTGGTTAAACAATTAGGCAAGATTGGATTGTAGCATTGTGCAAGGATATGCCAAAAAAGTGTTTTGAAACTAAGGATGCTCTATTGGATGATGATAAACTTCTCCTTGGTGCTAGGGTTTATGAAAAGGAATGGTGAACAATCGCAACATTTTCCTTCAGATTTTACATGGGTGCTTTAGGGCATTGGATAAGTTTTCCCTTCTTTTTGGATCACATCTTGTCTTATGTCAAATGGATCTCATAGTTTTTTTTTCCCTTTTTAGATAGAATCTTGATGTGAATATTAAGATGCAAGGTTTATTTTTATATCCCATTGTTGAAGAATCAAATATGAAAGGAAAGCATTTACTTAATTGAATATTAGACTTGCAAGTGTGAACCCATTATAGAATAACATGAACTCATTGAGATCACTGAAAATCCCATATTTCTCACATCCTAAGTCTAAATCTCACAACATAAAATCCATTAAATTTAAATCGTCAAGATCTTTCCAACATCACCAAAGGCACATCACAATATCTTCTACTTGAATTGAATGGTAGACATTCAAGTGTTACCATTTCCTCAACTGATTTTTCCTTCCAAAACCTGGTTTTTGGGAATTTATTTGAATTTTCAGTAGCAGAAATCACTTAGAATTCAATATCTCCCACATTCTGAATCCAAATCTTACCAAATACATTTCATTAAATCCTGCTCATCAAGATCTTTCCAACAACACCAAAGGCACATTCAAATTCCTCTGAAAATTTCAGCTAGGATTTAATTTAATTTAATTTTCAGTGAAGAAATCATTCAATATTCAACAACTTCTACACCACAAGTCCAAACACCATGAAACCAAGCTGATGCACCCGTCCTCCTCAAGAGCATTCCAAATAGACCAAGAACGCAATCTGAAGCATCCTGGTTCGGTGGATTTCATAAACAAAACAAAACAAACAAACTACCTTCCTTCATAGATAGATTGATAATAAAAGGGGTTTTTTTTTTTTTTTAAATCAGTTATTTGATACCATGTGTGGTACAAAAACTAGTCCCTCAACATTAGGGTTAAGTCATCTTGTGGATGATTGCCAGTCCACCTACACACATCGCGCACACACACACATCGCGCACTGTTGTAACGGAGGTTTCGAAATGGAGCTCCAAAGACGAGGAAAAAGAGAAGATGTGCGAGGACTTTTCCCAGATGTATCATGGCAGGTGTGTGTGACATCTGCAGATTTTTGTATAATGCTTTGTCAAGAGTATTTCGGCCTGATTTTGATAGACTTACCTACACTCAACGTCCGGAGCTGATGAAGTCAGTAGATGGTCATAGCAGTTGATCACTCACTGCTCTCCTCTTGTTTAGGGTTTGGGGTCTGACAATTTGTGAGCAACTCTCTCATAAGGTTATGACTGCATTCATTTTCATGCTGCCTTCAAATTGTTGCTGTGGAGATTTCTCTGCTATTTCTTACATATTTGTTCACGGAGAGAAAGGTTATCCATGCTTTCTGAGGGTTCAATTTTCTGCATGAGGTCGGTTTCAGGTTTAGGGACTTGCTCTCTCTCTCTCTCTCTCCCCTAAAAGACTAAAACGATATAAGGATGTGGGATTAACTACTGGCATTTTGATGTGTGAGGACGAGAGTAGATAGCCTGTAGTGAATAGTATGCTGTTTGCTAAAGTCCAGTGACAATCATGTTTTCTGTACTGGTAACTTTTGCTAGTAGCAAGGCACTGTACCCTGTGCCTGCAGCTTTACTCTACTGACACCATTTTGTTCTTGACAGGATCAGTTATGGGTTTTATCAATGATGATGCTCATATTTCCTACCCTTGTAATGTTGGAGGGAAACCCGACACCAAAGCCATGGCCACCTCAATTTCACGCCCTCCTGTATCAAAATTCAACTGGAAAGCTTGCAATTGTTGATCTGTGGTATGATTGGCCTGGTGGAAGAAACTTGAATCTCATCCAACACCAATTGGGGAAACGGATTCATGATGTGGAGTGGACCAATGGCACTTCATTTTACTTTGATTTGGAACATCAAACCTGTCTCACAATGACATTTCCTGTTGGAATCTTGCATCCTGACTGGTTGGCAAATGCCACTTATGTGGGTGAGCAGGAAATTGATGGGTTCAAATGCAATGTCTGGGAGAAGTTAGACTTCATCACCTATTACGAAGACATTGACACAAAAAGACCTGTGTCTTGGGTTTTTTTCACTGGTATGTCTCTCCAAGTCTGCTTGTTCATGTTCACTATTGATCTGCAGAGCTTCTACATACTTCGAACTGTATCAATTTCTTTTTCACCTTTTTTTTCCCAGGGAAGAGATCAAGAGCTATGTTGTTATAACCAGTATGCAGTGGACATATCTAGTAGAACATGGACTGCACACTACCGAAGGTCTCAGGATTGTAAGAAAACAATCACTGCAAAATTAGGTGCAGTGATGAGCTTCCTTGACCACAGTGTTTTAGAGCTTTATAATGGTGTGAAGCTAGTGTGAGAAGTTAAAACTAAAGAATCATAGACCAGTTGTTGAGAATCAGATGTGCGGGTTGTGTTTGACATGTAGGACAAACATTGCATGTGATGGCATTTGAGGAGGGGAACATTCTGGAGGATCAGCAATGGCAGGCCCCATCATCATGCTTTGAGAAAGCATTGGATCTTCCCCAAAATCATGCACTTGCATCACACATGGGGCTTCCAAATGGCATCTCACAACAATCTCTGCAGTCACTCAGAGAGTTGTATGGTACAGAAGATGTTCCTCAGAAGTGAGATTCTCAGACAGTTCATTATCACTAAATTCCTTAATATTGACAGTCCTTGATTGTGGTTGTCTTCTCAAGCTCCCTGTCCTTCACACACCCCACTTATATGCCACCTCTTGCCAAAGTTCTGCTGATATGGTTGCACCTTTCCCTATCTGTATTTGAAGCTGTTGACCTGGTTAATGTCTTCCCATGCTAAATGCTCTGTGGGTCTGCTCTTCAACTGGAATGAAACCTAAGAGAGAGTCTAGTAGTGAGTGCAATAGCAACATGTTAGTGTCCACATTGTAGAAGTTGAGATCGGAAGATCAATGCAAAAATGTCATGGGCTCAGTCATTCCTCTGCAGTAAATTATATGATCCTAAATTCCTAGTTTGATGACCCTTTTTTTCTCCAGTATCATTCTTTTGTTCAGAAGGGTCTAATGAGAACGACAAACATGAAATGCAGACAAGTTTCTACACTGTTACAAAATACTGCTACACACATGACAAAAGGCAACTGGAATCTTGCAACCAACCCTCATGTTTCAGACAGGAATGAAAAATCTGAAGACAGTCATTCTATCCACTGCCAGAAAGGTTTGCTCAAGAGAAACACAAAGAGCTGATTGCCTCAGACACTACCACAACAAGCAGCCTAAATTTTTTTATGTCCACATTTTTGGTTTATCTGTGTTGTGTCTGTGTTTGTCATGAGTTGCAGCTCCATGGTCACTCTTGGTGAGTGCATTTGCACCCCTCAACCTATACCAAACTGAGCGCTTGTCTCCTGCGGTTTTCAAGGGTCCTGAAGCACTATGACGCCTGAAAGAATCTGAAAGCTCCCACAAGTATCGGCCTGAACCTGTGAAAATAGCTGAGGCAGAGAGAGGCCACCCACGCTCAACATTGTGGAGGTTGAGAGGCCCTGAATCTGAACCAATACTAATAAAAGAAGATGTCTCTGGCAAAAATCGTGATCTTGGATCAAAGATAATAACCCCACCATTATGGTTCTGTACTGAGTTGTCTCCAACACCAGAGTCACTAGCATCTGACCCAGCAGAAAGAAGTTTGAGAGCTTGGACAACTTCACCCATGAATGGCCGATTTGATGCTTCAGGTTGCACACACCTGTAAGCTATGGCAGCCACCTTTGTGAAACTGTCAAGTGGAAAATTGTTCCTAAGCTCAGGATCTACGAGAATATAAATCCTTTCATTGCTCATCAGCAGTGGTCGTGCCCATGTAACCAGATGCTCTTCACCCGGTGGTCGAGACATGTCCACCGGCTTCCGCCCTGTCAGAAGCTCAAGCAACACAACCCCGTAGCTGTACACATCACTTTTCACTAGCAGATGACCTGTCATTGCATATTCTGGAGCTACATACCTACACCCCCACAACCATCAAATCAACATTGAAAGGCAAACCAAATGCAAATGTAGGGTTCTGATGCTTTTCACATCATCCATGCATCTTGGACTCAGCATAACCAGAGAAAAACACCAATTGAGAATGTGCATATAGGAGCAATTATATTACTTGTGCATGATTGGACAAATTCTCTCTCACAAAGTTTTTGGTCAACTTAGAAGAGACATAAAGGAATGGATGGGCTTACCCAAAAGTCCCCATCACTCGTGTTGAGATGGGCTGGCTCTTGCCCACCTCACCAGCTGATTTAGCCAAACCAAAGTCAGAAACTTTGGGAGTGAAATCATCCTCAAGCAAAATGTTGCTGGCTTTGAAGTCACGGTGAATCACTCGTGGGTTTGAATCCTCATGCAAGTATGCCAGTCCTCGAGCTGAACCCAGGGCAATTTTGAGCCGTGCTTCCCAGTCCAGAGGCATGTCTGGGCCTATTCAACAGGGAAGATGAACAGTTAGCATATTTGCAATATATCTAAATTGAAAGGATCAACTCTTTCTCCTATGAAGAGGACTGACCCCTGTTTTTGGGTCATCTCAGATTATGAGCAGCTCTTGTCAGATTAGAATCAGAATGTCTCTTCCCAACTGAGATTTTCAAGATTCCTCAATTGAAGCCTTGATGATAATATACAGTGCTTTGACATTCTAGGAGATAGTTTGAAGGCACGTAACACAACCATGGAATCAGAGGGACTCGATCTTTACCACATTGGTTAGAAAAGTCTTCAATTTTGCACCAAAAAAGACTGCTGAATATTAACCTACCATTAGACTTTTTTCTCAATGTCAGGTGGTTTGGATTTGAACGAACCATGCAAGTGTGACTCCACACTGCCATTAAGTATAAGCTCATATACTAGGCAACGCTCAGGGTCCTCTGTGCAGATACCAATCAGCTTCACAAGATTGCGGTGGTGCAACCGACTCAGCATCTCTACCTCAGCATCAAACTCACGGCCTCCTTGTTGGTTGTCGTGGGTCAATACTTTGACAGCCACGAGCACACCATTATCTAGCACACCTTGATACACCTTTCCAAACCCTCCCTCTCCCACCACATTCTCAGGGTTAAAATTCTCAGTCGCTCTGTTGAGCTCTGCAAAGGAGAAACTCTTGACAGTTCCTGCATATGATGGCATGCTCGATCCAAATGATGGAACTGTTGAGCTGAGAATGCTGCCTGACAACATGGAACCTCCAGCTGCATGGATATGGAAAAAATGTCATGATCAGGAGGCACCAATTGCATCAGTGTGACCAAAAAAGGAGAGCACTGTTCTGTCAAATGATGAGTGAGGAAAACCCAATTCAATGCCTTCTCTCAAATCTGGAACTCAGCAGTTCACCAAAGAAGCATACCTGAGCGTGCAGAATATTTAGTGGAAGCAATAAGGACAGGTTCAATCGTTGCAGTAGACCCTCTCCAATGCAGCACCAGATAGCCCAAGATCCCAGCACAGAAAACTGCAGCCATGGCAGATGCCAAGACAAAAATGACAATTTTGTAGGTTCCTCTGTGACCCTTCTTCTTCATAATAATACCAACAGGATGTTCAGCAGCCCCTCCATCTCCCTGTGGTGCAGCACTGGTGTTGTAATAAGGAGCTTGAGATGGTGGTGATGGAGGGAGACCTACAAAAGATACACACCAGAGATGTAAAGCTGATCCAGCCACCAAAGCCTTGTTTCTGTACATTACCAAGCATTAACAGAGCTTTCATGCCCACTGCATCAGTCAGTCAGGTACCAAAAATCCAAAATCTTTGTCTCAGAGCTTTGAGAGGCCAAGGAGCATACCAGGCCAGGTCACAGATATGACTGAGTAAGACCCGAACAGAGAGTCATTTAGCATCACTTGATGGTTCCAGAAGCGCGAAGAAAGAAGGTCAACAGTAGTGTTATCAAATGCCATATCCAATGGCACAAAATCTGCATAAACATCAGTCTCTTCCTGATTCTGGTCTGCAGCTTTTGCTCCTACAATCCGCACTTGGCTTGGTTGGAGAAAGAGGCCGAATGCAAGCTCCTTAAGAAGCTCCGACACGAGAGGAAAAAGGGTGTCAAGATCAATCCCTAATTGTAATTCTACTTCAATTGGTATCACACAGCCACATGGTGAGCCCGGTACAGAGTTTGTGTAGCCATCACCACATGGCAATGTACATTCTACAACACAAAAAAAAACCAATCAGTACTGGGTCAACACCACCACTTACTGTGAAGCTCTGCTATGAACCTCTTCTCTCGCATGGGTTAGTGGCAATGCTCACCAACAGAGGACCAGATTCTCTGTTGCATAATTTTGCAAATCATTGGGTGTCAAGAAACTGTACCTTGTGAGTAATTTAAAGGCGGAGGAAAACCCATTGGTATTGGAGGTAGTGACTGTGTATTGGGTACAGGAACTGAAGCAGGAGCTGGCATTCAATAATGGACCACAGACATGAGTGCATGACCATATTAGCAACTGAGTGAAGGTGAGAGTATAAGCAGAAGAAGTTCAAAAAGAGAGTAAAAACCCAACCTGGATGTAGATGATGGTGATGCCCTCGTATGCGTGGAACTGGAGCTGGGGCTGTTGCATGTGGTGCATGAGTATGAGCAGGTGCTTGGGCTGTGACTCTGGGTACATGAACAGGAGCCGGGGATGTGGCTCTTGCTGCATGGATGGGACTCAGGTGATTTCCCTCATCATATCTTGTTACAGTTGGAGCTAATGAAGAAAGTACCTGATGCTTGTCCTGGGTCTCCTGTGCCAGAGTTGCTCCTGGTGCTGGAAGTGGTGCAGCTGCAGGAGCCCCAAAAAAGAATTGGAGCATCAGATAGTTGGTACTCCCAAACCGATGATTTAGGGTGGTGGGTTGACTATGGAAATTGTTGGAAGACCAAATGGAGAGGGGCATACCAAGACTTCCAAGGAGAATGGTTGCCAGTAAGAGACAAGGAAGAAACCCTGCAAATGTGCAGGCATTGCTGCACATGATGTCTCTCACCAATCTTCTTCACCTCCTCTGTTTTCTGCATGTTCCTCTTACTCCCACCCTCCTGCAGTGCTCCATTTGCACACCTAATTTGAACTCATCAGAGGAGGCAATTTTCAAAGTGCAAAATTTTCAATCCAGCAGCAGCAGCAGCTTCTTCTTCCCATTGCCTAAACTTATCTCATTCCTACTTGACATCATCTGACATCCTTGCAGCAGCTTGACCTCAGTATTCATTCCCACTACCATTCAACTTCTTCCAGCAACACATACAACAGGTGGAGAAGCTGTTCTTCCCCCCCGTTGCTTGTTCGCAGTGATTCCTGCAGCTCGTCAGCATTTTGTTGCAGGCTACCAATACTTCCCGAACGAAAATGAAAACAGAAGCTTGATTCCACAAGTGACAAAGAAAACCGTGTTGTGACCTGTTTGCTTCCAGTCCTACCCTGTTGCATTGCAACCCTCAGAAACCCCCACCCTCCGTCCCCCCTTCACGCAGCACCTCACGGTACAGAGCAGCCGAACCTCAGCTCTTCGCAATCAGAAATGCTATGTCGTTCCTCATCGCAGCGTCATCCCAGCTTCACCTCTAATCCGAAAACCCTAGGAAACAAATAAATCACCACCACAGATGGTCACAAAACCGATCCCCGACGCCCCCTCGGCTCCATTCCAAGTTTTTCTATTTCCCCGCATCGACCACCTCAGACAACAAATACACCAGCTGAGAGAACTCAACAACCAACGCAGAACTCTAGGGGGACGGACCAAAAAAAATCCAGCTGAGAGGAAGGGCAAAAAAGAGCAGCAAACGAAACCGTCGAAATCCACCAGTAATCCCGAGTTGTTGCAGCGACCTTTGTCAGACAACCACGATGATGCACCCACGAGGGCAAGAAACCTCCAAAACTCTCAGGCTTTTTTTCGTTCTCCTTCTGTGTTTTTTTCCAAACTACGAAAGCGCAACCAGAACCCAATGCCAGCTTCTGCGCACCTCTCCAGTGCTGGGGAAGTCCGCAAGGGACGCAGCTGACGAACCCGGTGTTCAACAACTGCTGGCGAACGCGAAAGGGGGCAGCTCTGGAGTTGGCGAGAGACAACAGCAACGACACAGCATACTAGTGTAGCAGAAGAGAAACAGAGAGAAGAGAGAGAGAGAGAGAGCGATGAAGCCTACGGTGGAAGAATACGTATAATAGGAATAATACGTATTATTTATCTGTATTTCTCACCCTTTCAAACCAAACAGTAATAACTGTGTCAATTTACGTACACGGTCTTGACATACATTATCCCATTACTGAACTTCCTATTTAAATATACGTATATTAGGAGGTATACTCAGTATCACGTACAATAATCGGTATATGTCTTATCGTACGGTATTTCTCACCCTCAGGTACGTCGATATATGTACACAGTCTAGAAATTCAGTTCCTACTTTCAAAATACCAAGAGTAGGAAGTATACATAGTAGCATGTATACTAGGAAGTATACGTATTTTCATACTGTATTTCTCACCCCCACAAACCAACCAGTAATTGCGTCGATATATGTACACGGTCTTGAAATACAGACCAGTTACTGGAACTTCATTTTAATTTCCATGTCGTGTATTTAATTTTTTTGGTCTAATTTAAAATTAAGTTTTTTTTTTTTGGTTTTACTATGCAATTCTTCAATATGTATTTTTCAGTCTCAAATGTATTTTAGTTATTGCCCTCATGTATTTCTAAAAAAATCATTTTTAGGGACTAATGGATTATTGCAAAGCAAATATGTGGGCTTGAAATTTGAGATAGATATACTTGCTTTACTTGTTTGTTCTAGTTGACAAAAGTGAGGCTATTTGCATGATGTATTTATTATGTGGGCTAGCCTAATATTAGGGTTTTCTTTAGCAACCCTAATAATGCAGGCGTTGCTTATGGTAGGTGCTTGGGGAATTGCTAATTTTGGAGGCAGATGGACTGACCGACCAGTTGGGATTTTGTTGTAATATATTGGACCTTTAGGCTCCAGATTTTATGTTTATGTTAATTTTTCTTTCTGGCGAAATTTCACTGTTTTTCCAACAAAGAAATTGGGAAAAATTTTGGAACATATTTTTGGGGTGTAGATTCGACTAATTTTTTCCCTCTTTTTTTGGGTTAAATTTCGCCAAGTTTCTTATATTAAAATTCTTTTTGACAAAGAACTTGGGAAAATTCTGGAAATTTTATTTTTGGGGTGTAAAAATTCAAATAAAATTTTCTCCTTTTTTGGGTTAAGTTTTGCCAATTTTTTGATATAAAAAATGAGGAGAAAAAGAATATTTTTCTTCTTTGGTTCTAGAGTTCTGAAGGAGGAGGAAAAAGCTTCAGAACTCTAGAGCCCCCCAACACAAGTAGAAGCTCCAGGTGGGTGGGTGGGTGGGTGGGTTTTTCTTTTATGAAGTTTGGCAGGGTTTCATAATAATTTAGTCTCTTCGCCTTTCTTCAGAACTTCTACCACCAAAGAAGAAAACGGCAGGCGCAAGCAGAAGTAATGTGCTGAAGACTTGTTCATTTGGAAGAGGAGGAGTTTGCAAGGTTGAAATTGTAATAGCAATGTTTTGGGGTTGGTGTTTGCACTAAAATGTGTAAACCTGAAATCAAAGAAAGAGGCATGTGTTTTAAAAGGCTCCAAATTCTTAATTGTTAAAGCTCCTTGCCATCATCATGCAACACGTAAATACTAGTTTACCCAGGTAATTCTTTAAAACCATTCAAGGGCTGGATTTGAACACTCACATCATGACCGTAAATCTTTTCTTCACACTTAGCCTTAACCCTATATAAGGATATTACAACATTTAAGAGTCAGTTTACTGAAGGAAACTCCGCAAACCACTTCAAAGCTCCCATTCTAGCTATCACATTGACCATATAGGGTGTTTTATTTATTTATCTACTTATTTATTTTATTGGCCTTGCCTACCAAGGCAAGCATATTGTGCTTAGATTCATTATAGAGTATAGTAGCTTAAGGGATTTTTATAGGCCCCTACGTAATAGGTCTATTTTTATATGAGGATTTTTGAAAGATGATATTTTGCCTTGTGTTGAAACTTGAGATTAGTTATAGAGTTATGATATCTTGGAAGTATTTTGGTTTCTTTCAGAGGATTCTTTGAAGATTATATTTTTGCATAGTGAAATAAATATTTGTGTTTCTGTAATTCTTCTTTTGCCTTAAGATAAGTTATGATGTAAATGTGCTACACCCATTGTTTATATAAGATAGGGTGTTTTTTCAGCTCTCAGCACAAGCTTGCTTGTTCCAGAGACCTGGACCAAGGGGGATCAGCACCCACACTGGTACCTTCACTTTCTTGAGTGAGGCCTCTTAATGGCCAAAGTAAACCCAAGAAATGTTACATTTGGTTGGACTCAGAGACCTCCATTTAGTGTGAGCATTGGATATTTATAGTAATTAGAAGCAATTTAGATGAATTTAGAGGTTTTTACCATAATACTAATGTGCATGCTGGTTCACCCAAGGTTGTGCAAGCCCACTCTATTCAAGGCCATTCTTTACTCTAATACTACAACCCCTTGGCGGTGTATACCAACAAGCTTAAAAAGTACCTATTGAAAAAAAAACACCTGACCTCCACTTCGAATTAGGGCTTGAATTAAATGATTGTAAACAAGTGTAGGGTAATACCCAAGGGCTGGGATGTTCTGGAAATAATGGACCCCTAAGGCCAAAGGCCTTGCACAAGGTAAAATCAACTAATTTTCATGAAATTAAAAATTAAAAAAGACTTCCCTGTTATTACCCACCAGGTGTTATAGGGAAAAAATTAGAAAAAAGATGCAAGGCATTTCAGAATGTGAAATGCTCACAAAGAGTTTGCTCTACAAACTTTTACAAACATTTACTTACTTTTTCAATATGCCTGGTGAGAGCCTATGTGTTTTAAGTGCTCCTCCAAATTACACGAAGAATTTCTTTGAAAGTTTTTCCAATTGTGTAGTAAGTACTTACACATGTAGGGTGTTGTGTAAAGGCATTGTCTAGAATGGAGAAGCTTTGAGAAGACACTTATTCGCTAGGCCCACCACCACTTAACTGCCATGTGGGCCACGAAAATCCAATTGAAGATCCAAAGCGAGTCACTCGATCATGCTTAGGCGGTGAAAGAACCAAATGTCTAAGACTTTTCTAGGTGGTAGTTGTATCTTTTGGAAAGGGTATTTCTTCATAACAAAGTTGCAAACTAAATCACATTTGTGAAAGAAATTGAAATCCAAATATAATTTACGAGGTGACATTGCAACAAAGCAAGGTAGTTGTGATTCATTGGAAAGGGTATGTTGTATGTTCTTCTCTGTAAACTAAATTGAAAGAAATGGAAATCCATAAGAGATACATTCTGAAATTGTAACCAACGAAATAATGATAAATTTCTGTTATCATTCTAACTTCTACTAATGTACGGACATTCAACAACAAAAGTAACTTCCATTTTCCACTTGTTTATGATTTTCATATGGTAAATAAGATGGCTCAATTTGTTTGATATTTGTCTACAATACATTCTTTTGTGAGTTGTTTGCATTCATCATTATACATTATTTTTATGATGTTTTTCCCATCCACTTATTTGAAGAGTTTTGCATATTTCACTTATAATTACAAAGTATTTCATTTGTTATCATATTTATTAATGATGTTAAAATTCTATTTAGAGCATTTTGAAACTTTCAAAATTATTTGATTATGTTTTAGATTATTTTCAGATTCATGAAGGTTTAAGTATTTAATAAATAATTAAAAATATTATATAGATCTATGTGATTGTTATATCACTATATCAAACCTAACAAATATTTCTTTTGTTTTGATGTTTCCAAAATGTTTTAATACATAATAGCAATAAAAATTTACTATACATATTTGGTGCAACTCATTTGTAAGTTACATGTAACTAGATGCAATTGTTTATCCACACCTAGAAGCAACTACCCAACAACATACACATAATCTACAACTATAATTCAATTAACAAACAACACATAGATTGTTTTAGCATAAAATTTTATTGAATTTTGATGCCAATTCCTAGGACTTGCACCATCAAAGTCATACGACCAACAACTTAACAACAAAATATTTGTATGCATAAAACAATGAATGATATTTCGAATGTTCAAAACAACATGGCCGTTAAACTTGAATGTTATTACTTATCATAACAAAAAAACTTGAAGCTTTAATACTTTCATGGTTTCAATCATCAACAAAAAAAAAACTAGCAAAATTTTGTTCAAACAAAGAAATGAATAACAACAAATCAAATATCTTCACAAAACATGTTATCGTATGAAAACTTTACTTTTTCTAAATGCTAAAATGCTTCAAATTTTATAATAACAATAACCAAAAAAAAAATGGATGTTATACATAATGTGTTTCATACTTGTTTGACAAAATATTTAACAAGTTTCAAATTTAAAAGAACAAGTATTTTCTTATTCATCCTTTATATTGTTTTAAATAATAGGCAAAATGCATAAGAACCATATATGTAAGTTTTAAGATTTGTTAACAATTGCAACCATGTGTAACATGGTTTCACATATCCTAGGAAAATTTCAAATTTGTGTGGGAATTTGTAACACACAGGTTGTGAAAGAGTCCAATTGATAGTGGAATACAATGAAATAGAAAATGCCAAATCTAATTAATGGTGGCAATGCACACACATGGCATGATCATATGCAAAAGCCATACACTAACTATAAAATAGTTGCCAATTAAATGCTAGTTATATCATGGTTGTCACATATGATTTTTGTGTAACTTGCTCACAAAAACAAAATATAATGGATTACTTTTGTATATATGGTGCGTACATATATTTGTATAGGTCCCCATTTTGCCAACTATACAACTACATTAAAATTCTATGAATTTCTTATGTGGCATTTTATTTTATTTTATTGGTTCCATGAAATAGTTGTAGTGCAGTTGCACAATTAGTTATTTTGAACTAATTAGTTGCATGGCAATGTGATTTCCACTTACATGATTTTCTCATAACTTGTAAAATGGTAATAGGTTGAAAAATTTGAGTAAAAGGAAAATACATCTTGATATGTTCTTCATAGTCTTTTTGAAATATTCTATAAGGTTGATTCCAATTGATGAATGGAGGTTGGTGTTGTCTTGTGTATGTGACCAACCTTCTTTTCATATTGTAACAAGGTTAATTTAGATAGTGGTAAATTGTTAAAGGTATTTTTAAAGTCCAAAAACCTTAATGTTGTGCTTTCAAATATTTAGTTTAGTTAACAACTATGATGTCTTTCAATGAACAGCACCTAGTTCTTACTTTTGTGCCATTTTTGTGAGATGATGTTTCAAGCTTCTAGGTTTAAAATATGATATGTTTAGGTTTAGAATAAGGCCCTTTCTAGGTTTGGTTAAGAGCTATAATTATAGATGATATCTAAGTTTTCAAGTTAGGTGGTCATATTACAAATCGAGAAATATAATTTGATAATTTGAATGCAAAATATATTGTTTTATGATCTACTCAATAATTGTTAGTTGATCTTAATCAAATGGAATTATTGTATAGGTACATTCATTCATATATGATCTATTTGGGAAATGGTTGATCATTGTTTTTATTATTCCCATTTAGTCACTAGCTTTAGAGCCTTTTGTAAAAGTTCCATGTAGATAATTCAAAGGTAACCTTGTTTCTTTTCTATTATTGTGAAATGAAGAAAATTAAAAAAAACAAATCATGAAAAAAAGATTATATTGTTCACAAGGTGAAGATGACTAACGAGTTTATTTCTATTTCATAGAGTGATGGGATCAAGTTTGTCACATTGAACCTTATTGGCAAACAAAAATCAATGTAAAGGCACATGCAAACAAAAACCAAAAAATGTAACAAATGAATGATGCATATAAAAATGGATGAAAAATGATTTTTTTTCATTCATGTCCAAAATATAAATAGTTTTATAATGTGAGTTGAAAACATTGAAAAATTAATACTTAAGGTGTTGAAGTGAATTTAAAAACATTAATTATTCAATGCTGAGGTGCCAAATCCATTTGAGTATTACAATAGTTTTTGCTATCAATCAATATTTGATTTTTTTAACAATATGACCCAATGGAAAGAAGGATAACAAGGCTTAATTTCATTGGGTGTGAATTTTCAGGGTTACCAACCTATCAACAACAACCATGCTTTGTCAAATAGGCCAGATGTGCTAAACCCTAAACCCTAAACCACTGTTGGGTGGGATATTAAGCATCCAATCAGAATGGGTCTGGGGTTAAGACCTATTCTTTCCCAGGGAGAAAAAGTCTTCCAGAGCTTCAAACAATGGGGTTGGGTAGGGCACAGCACAACAAACTGAAGACTATGCACACACAATTCTTGGCTGTCTATATATTAAGGAAGGTAGTTTGTTGGCCTTGCCTACCAAGGCAAGGATATTGTGTTTAGATTCATTCTAGAGTATAGTAGCTTAAGGGATATTGGCCCCTACATAATAGGTCTATCTACTTTTATACGAGGATTTTTGAAAGATGATATTTTGGCTTGTGTTGAAACTTGAGATTAGTTAATTAACACACAAGTCTACCAAGGACCCAAAGTTGTTTTTGCAGCACAAATTTGTCTCCAACTAGTTTGGTCCCAAATTGAACTCCAGGAAATTTCAAGCGTTATTTTCAAAAGCAAGTGTGACACTTATTGTGTTTTCAACTTGTGCAAGAGCTTTCTTTTTGGCAAGTGTGGGGAGAGAGAGGTTGTGGTAGTCTCATGTTTTTGACAAGCACATAGAGGTTGTAACAAGGAGCTCTTGTTTTGTTAGATTGTGTGTCTCATTTTGACAAGTGTCTCGCAAGCATGCCTTTCGGACTTCTCTTTTTATGTTTTCAATAAGCATGGACAAGTTCTTTGGCTCTATTTGTGTGTACTATTTTTGGTTTTTGTTGTTCAATTTTTTTTCAATTTTTTCGTTTTGTTCCTAGGGAGATATTGTTGTGTTCGATTCTATTTGTTGGAATTTTTTGTTTTGTGTGTTTAGTTTTTTTGCCTTGAATTTTTTGTTTTTGTTGTGCGGGAAGAGAGGAAGAGGATGTTGTTAAAGTTTTCTCACATGGAGAGAGAGAGAGAGAGAGAGGCTGCTGGAATTGTTATAATTTTGTGTTTGTGTGTGGTGTTGCGAAAGAGGGAGGCTATTGGAGTAGGAGAGGTGTGTGTTCAATTCCATTTTGTGTGTTGTATTGCTAGAGATGAAGAGTTTGTTGGAGTGGATGAAAGAGGTTGTTAGAGAAGGAACTTTTTATTGTAGGTCTCGTGCTGAACTTTGATTTTGGGCACTTGTACCCTTGACTTTAAGGATAGCTCAAAACTTAGCATGAGATGGCAAAGGTGAGCCAAATGGTCGGCTAAATACAAGGTGACTTTTAAGAATAATTTTAATCATACACACACTTTATGAAAGTGGTAGGTCACCTACTAATGGTCACTTTTCATGGTATTTTATTGGGATAAAACTTTCATAAACTGAAGAAATACTTTCCCATTGGGCATTGGTGCGACATTTAATTTGTTGCTCTTGTTTAGTGCTTGTTCTCTAAAATAGTTAGTTATTTGAAAAACAAAACACACACACACACACACACAAGGCTCCTGAAAATAGTGCGCACATGAGTTTCCTTCCAAGTAGGCAAAGAGGGTCTATCCAAACCCAAATTCATATTCACATTATATACAAAGCCTAAACTTCATCCAAATTATAGTTTGCAAACGATTGTATTGCTGCAGGTGGAGCTGCACCCTTAATTAAAACGAATGAATGCATGACATTGTTTTTGGGTATTTCACATCGGTCCAATAATTGTGGAATTACATCCTACACAAGCTTTCACTTTTTTTCTTGCTCATCTACCTGTTGGTTCTACTTGGATGTTGTCTGGATATGGCACTCATTTCCTTTTCAGTTACTGTTTAGAATGCACAAAAATGTTTTGCATTGCTTGAGTATTTTGACGCTGTGATTATACAACTTGAGTTCTGCTTTGGGACATATGACCAAATTTCAGTTGCCATCTTGATGGCTCCACGATATCTTGGGAAGGGATTGCTTGGAGCAAGCATTACAGTGCCAAGTTAGAACATGTATATGGGGTTTCTGTAAAAACAATCCTTTCTTTCTGGGTGAAATGCCATGAAAAACCACATGTTTCAGCAGCTAACACTCATATCTATGTGAGAGTAGTTCTTGAAGTGGTGACCATGTTCAAGATGTGGGAACTAACCACTTTTGGGTTTTGCTGAATGTTGCATGGGGTCAGGATATGCTGCTACTTTGTGGAAAGAGTAACAGAATGGAACCTCGAGTTTGTGTCCCACCAGTGAGCCAAGGTGACAGGGTATTCTACAAAATGCTAAAGGTTCTGTTTATTGTTATGATTCTGCGAGGGTTTCATACTTTTCTTATTTGCAGAAATTAGAAAATTGATAGGGAATTCTTCTATGTTGCAGGGTACTGTGAGGTAGCCCATTGTGTGGAATGAAGCTTTTGGGTTTATGGCAGCATGTGGGCTGACACTAGATCTCACCCAGTTCTCACCACTACTGAGTTTTGAACCTCTCATGAGTGCCTACATGAGCAAACATGGGACTAGTATTGAAGATTCTACCTCAGGACTGTGGTATGACTGCTCAGCAAATTTTCTTTGGATTGGAGAACAAACTCACCAGCTCGATCCTTGAGATATTGGGAGAGTTTTGTGTTTGATCCGTTGAAATTTTCCTGGACTACTTAAATGGGATGTTGATCTTGATAGATACAGGGATACAGGTGAGTGACACAATGGTTCCTGTAGAGCTAGTAAAGGTGTGTGAGGTTCTCAACCCACACAACATACAAGGGTAAGCTGATGGTTATTGTGCAGATTGGGAACCAAAATCTCCAAGAGAAGCTCGTAGCTTTGGTCAGAGCAGTTCATGAATCATCATGCTGGATGACATTGGGTCTATGACCCAATGACCCAATACATGGAAAGACAAGCAAAGGATCATCTGGGCTCAAAACCAGTCCATCAAAGCACCATCTTGGAATCAAATGCAATCTCCTTGACGAAAAAGATTACTCTTTAAATCTACTTCTGAATGGAGTCTGGAGTTACTTACAAGGAAAGTTGCGTGTTCAAACTTACAGCCTCTCTAATATTCAAAATGGTGTCCTGAAGGATTTGATAATTGGATCTGCAGAGACATTGTGTGCACATTTGTTCAGATTTGTTCATATTCTTCAGCTTTCAATTTTTTTTCTTCCCTCCTCTTCATCTATCTTACATTATGTACTTGTGGAAATGCTTGACTTGTATGGAATGTTATACTTTGTTTACAGGACTGTCTGTAAAATCCAATGTAATTGAAAAAATTGCATTCCTGGAATTGACATCATGTTGCATTTAGCGTATTTCACGTATGTTGTCCTGTCCACATGTTTGCTCGAACAGACTAGTACCATAAAATCTTTCCTCATTTCCAGCCAACTTGGTGCCATGACACTTAGTATATAACAAAAGTTCAACTGGGTTTGTGTTGATTTCAGTTTTGAAGAGTCGGGTCATTCACTCTGATTTCAACTTCTACCATGATCACTATATAAGATAAGTTGGAGGAGAAGGTGCAAAAAACAGGTAGAAACTTTAAACTTTTCATGAGCAATATTTCAGGAAGTGGAAAAAAGGAAAAAAGTTCCAAGTTTTCTTCACCTAAGTACACAATCTGCAACCAAAGATCATGGTTGTGGTCGGTTTGATTGCCAAGAAAGTATTTGATTGCTAAATTAGTCTACTTAAAAACAATGTAATTATGTTCAGCTTGCAAAGCAACTTGTTGTGACTAAATTGGATTCTCTAGTCCAATGTACAAAGATCCCCAAAAAAATTGTACAAAACTTTCTAACAAAACCAAGCTTCATGACAAAACCAAGTAAATTCCAACATTTTGTTGCTGGGTAATCAGCTCATCACTGCTATTCCTTGTTAAGGTAATGGTATCACATTTTGTTGGCATTGCCTTGGTAGCCGAGGATATTGTGTTTAGATTCATTATAGATTGTAGTAGCTTAAGGGATTTTGGCCACTAGATAATAATAATAGGTCTATATTTGTGAGGATTTTTGAAAGATGATATTTTGGCATGTGTTGAAACTTGAGATTAGTTATAGAGTTGTAATATCTTGAAGGATTTTGGTTTCTTTTAGAGGATTTTTTGAAGATTATGTTTTTGCATCATGAAATATTTGGGTTTCCATCATTCTTCTTTTGCCTTAAGATACTTTTTCATGTAAATGGCAAGGCCAAAGTGTGACACACCCCTTGTTGTTAAGGCCATGGATGTCAATGTGGCAACATTTTAACCTCAACTTATTGGCTACATGAAAATGTCAAGAAGATCAAAATTGTTTTCATACAAATAAACCTTTTGGATAAATGAATCAAAATTTGACCCTACTTCTACTTGCATTCAAATTGCAAACTCGTTTTGAACCAAAAAGGTCATATTATAGTCAAATCTCTCAATTTGTAAATTTTCAAAATATTTGGATAGTCACCTAAATCCCATTTTAAAAACCCTTGGATAATAAATGTGAGGACGCAAAACAGACCCTAAGATACAAACCTACCAAATGCGATAAGAAAATTCTCTATTGGCTTATAGCATGTAGCAAAAAACATGAAGGATGCTTAAACCTTTTTTTAAAAAATTCTTTTCCTGTTTATAGCCAAATTTGGCTAAACTGTCTTTATGCACTTCAGCTACATCACTATTTTATTTTATTTTTAGACACTTGCCCCCACCCTCGTGCTGTACCCTACACTTATATGCTTACTTATTTGAATAGCCTTCCAAAATGGTAGATTACAACCTAAATTCTTTTTTGAACGGGTAGTTAGAGTTTAGAAAACAAGATGTGAAAAAATGCTGGGTTTTTTTTTGGGGGGGGGGAGAAATAGACTAGTCACAAGCAGGGTTTTATTTCTTTTTTACAATTTTGTGATGTAAAAAAATTGGAATTCTTTTATCAAAATTAGTCGAATTTACACCAGAAAAACTAATATTTCCTAATATTTCCTATTTATTCTGTGGAAAAAACAAAACAAACACTGGTCACAAGTTACAACAGGAAATTTCCTTTGAATTACCTTCATCATATTCCGTGGTTTTGGCAATTCAGAGTTGTTGCTCAACTAATTGTATGAAAATTTGTAATATGCTTCCATGATTTTGTATACCTACTTGAACCATGTGTAAAAATCTGATGATTTTTGTTTTTAAATTTTTAATTTCGAACAGTTTTTTTCACAAACTCATTGAATTTTCAACAATTAATTTTTTTTTTGCAACAATGTGAATTTTTTCCAAAATAACTGTCTACAACTCAAGTCTAAAAACTACAAAATCATCTCCATAAAATCGTACTTGTTGAGAGCATTCCAACAATATCAATAGAGCACCCTAATTTCCACAAACATTTAGTTTCTGATTTTTTTTTAAATGTTCAATATTCAACAACACTTGCATCGCAAGTCTAAACATTACAAAACCACCTTGGTGCACCTCCTACTCATTGAGGGCTTTCCAATGGTATCAATTGCATGAGGGGGAGAAGTGCCATGCTCATTTGAGGACTTTCCAAGGGTATCAATTGCATAATGTTGACTTGGGCATTCTAGCTTGTGTTTTCACAAAACACAAGGTTCTAATGCCTACTTTGCAAGACAAAAAGCTTCCTTTTGTTTTTGCCTAAGGCAAGCCTCATAAAACATGGCATTCTATTTTTAGATGCCAACTTTGCCAGAATTAATTTCATCAAAGTGCCATAATTAAGTAATACAGTTATTAAGAGCATCCCCACTGCAAGTCACGGTCACTATCACTATTTTTTGGTAGTCGGTTTGAGCCTTTGAGGGCCAAAATAGTGATTTGGGTGCAATCATTTTTGTGGTTTCCCGCCGCAGAGTCACGAAACTGAAATCATCAAATTTAAAGGCAGGCTTCATAAAACCTGGCAAATGCCAACTCTCGACAAGCACGACGAGAAGACATTCTTTAACGAGGCATGGGACTGCTTGAAGGGGCACTTCATGTAGCTGCGTCAGCTATGCAATGGATTTGTAACAGCGTTCCCGAATATGACGTCTCTCGAAAGTGAGTTTTCCATCGTTAAATGGGAGAAAAACGACTCCTGTAGCAGCTTGACAAATCTATCCCTTGCGAGCATTATGCACGCGAAGCAGTTCGAGCAAATCAAAATGATCAAGCGCCAATCTTTCACTTGAATAACAGTGCGAGTTTGTCTCCATGTCCATTCCATTCAACATACTTTTTGCCTAGTTGTATTCTGTTTGCGATAGCCACGAGAATGATAGTAGTGGTGTCTATTTTGATTTTATCTTCTAGTAGGGGGAAGCCTGTTACAAAAAATAAAGCATATGCCAGATGTGCCAATATTAAGGCGACAAATGTGCTAAAATTAATTTACTTCTGGCAAAGTTGGCATTTACCACGTTTTATCAGGCCTGGTCTAGGGTAAAGCCCTAGGTCAAGGGCATAACCAAAATAATGGCACACTCACGTGATAGCCTGGTGCAGGCCCCATTTTGGTATTTCCCTCAACCAAGGGCTTTAAAAAACACTTGGGGAATTAGGTGTTCCCCACTAAGTGTTCACCCAAGGCAAAGTTGTATGACACTTATAATTTTGGGAACGCCATGCTCCAAGGTTGTTACCCAACATAAACAAATGGAAAAACATTATATTAAAAAACATTTGCTATGATATTTGACAAATATTTGTTAGGTAACATATCAGGTGTTTCATTTTGCTTTTCAAAATGCCATGCCTTTCATTAAGGAAAAAATTGTTAGACAAGGTCCTTTTTAAATACACTAGACTTTTTTTGTCAATGCTTTACATGTATGTGTAGCAGAGGCAAGTGTTTTTATTTTCAATATTAAAAACATCTCCACTGCAGGTGTCGAATTTTTTTTTATTAATTTCATTTATTGATAAATACAATTGTACTTCCACCCATAAACTTTTAAATGTACAACTTCAAAATGGATGTATTATTTACTATTTACTATTAAGCCCAATCAAAAACATTAAAGCATTGAATTCGTTTGAAGACATTGACTCTCACCTCACCATAAAGGACATATTTGCAGGGCAACCTCAACTTTTACACCATCTTGTTGCTCAAATTTTATATGAAGGTCATTAGGTAGGGACATAAAAAAAAGACAAAAATATAACCTCATTTTATAATTTTATAAACATATTATGTAATATTTGGAAAATAATGTATGTGGTTATTCCTAAAAGCCTAAAGGCCATAGGGGACATTTATGAGTTTTTGTGACTTCTTGACATGATTTTAAGCATAGGAGGCATTTAGGTTTCATAATTAAACTTTACAAAGATTATTGCATTATTATGGGTATGAAAGAAAGTCTTATTGCACTTTCCTATTATGTAATATATTAAAAGGTTTTCAAACCTTGAGTTGTCACTCTTGTGAATTCCAAATCAAGGATGTGATCATTCTTTTTGTTTTGAGAATATTTTTTTAATCAAAATTCATTTGATTACTTTTGAATTTGTTGTTCAAATTGTGTCCTTAATAACCTATGAAATATTGTGATGAAGGTGTTATAAAGTGGGGGATTGTTGGGATGAAACCCTTAGCTCCCACCCCCAACCCCCAATTCCTACTTTTATTTATTTTTAAATATTTTATAGTGCCAATTATTCATTTTTTAAAAAAGGGTAGATGTGAACAAATAACATATTTTCCTCCTTATTCAACACAACACAGTTCAATTATTTTCCCGAACTTCTCATCTTTTTTCACAAACATATGAAAAAGACAAAATAATCCATGAACAACTTCTTTAAGCAAGGATTGGCTTGGGAAGACAAGGACTTGTAACTTCGTTGGGGAGACTTAAACAGGTTTCTTAAACAACTTCCTCAACCAAGTTGTCTTGGGGACAAGGGGACTTGAAACAAAGTTGTATTCGGAACAAGGGGACTTGAAGCCTCAACCAAGTTGAGTAGGGAACATCCCCTTTCCAAAATTCTCATTTTCTTTCATAAAATGATGAAAAAGAGGATGTAGTTTCTAAACAACTTTCTCTAGCAAGTTGCCCAAGGAAGATGGGGAATTACAACTTCCTTGGGGAACTTGGTTTTCTTGAGGAACTTCCTTAACTAAGTTGCCCAAGGAAGGAGGGGAATTGGAAGCCCAAACCAAATTGCATGGGAATCATCCCCATTTCCCAAGCAACTTGGTTAGGGCTTGCAAATTTTCCAAGTCTCCCCTTCTCCATGGGGACCTTAGTTCCCAATCCCCTTAGGAAGGTTACACAATGGAAGAATGTTGTATATGTTATATTTATTTACAACTATATATAGAATATCCTTAATCTGTCCGGTGGTGGTCGTCCTTTTCATCCATCCGTCCCGTCATCCATCCATCCAAGTTCCTCATCCCGGAAGAAGAAGATGATGGAAGAGGAGGAGGAGGAGGACTAATGGCGGCAGCAGGAGTTTATCTAAATGTTTATTTGATCCAATCCTGTAGTTTATGAAAAACTCTTGTAGTCTTGCAATTTGCCAAAAGCTACAAACTAATTTTAGAAAACTAAAAATTGTTGAAAAAAAAGTGAGAAACAAGAGAAGAAATATTTTTAAAACAACACAAGAAATTTCAAATTAAAAAAGAAAAAAAACAAGTTATTAACAAATAAATAAAATGAAACAAAGTTGTAACAAAAAAGAAAAAAACAGAACAAATATTTTTTTAAGGGAAAAATCTAGAAAAAAAAAAACTGAAAAACACTTTAACAATTAGAAACTTTTTTAAAAACTTAAAAATAGAAAAAAAAAATGAAAACATAGAAAATAAATATATTTAAACATGAAACAAAAAAGGGAAACACAATAAAATAATCTTTTTAAAAAATTTAAAAATAGATGACCAAAAAAAAAAAAAACAAAATAGACAGCAAAAGAAGGAGAGAAAAAACCATACTTGAAAAAAAAAAAGGTTTGTCTTCTTTTTCCAATCTTCAAACCTATATCTAATCAAACAAAAATACAAAAGTCTTTTTAAATTATTTTCATTACAAAACATATTAGAAAAACTTGTATCTTTTTTAAAAAGAAAATAGAAATAAATAAATAAATAAATATTTTTAAAAATGAAGATAGACAAAATAAGAATAGAAAAAATTAAAGCATGAAACAAACATAAACAAAAAAAGTGAAAACGCAAAAACTATAAAAAAAGATTGGAAACAAATGAAACAAGGAAAGGGAAATATAGTAAAATAATTTTAAAAGAAAAAAATTTACAAAAATGAAGAAACCAAATCAAGAGTAAAAAATAAGAAAAAATAAAACTTATAATAATGAAGAAAAACCGTGCTTGAAAAAAAATGAGGTGTGTTTCCTTTCTCCAAACTTCAAACTTGCATCCAAATAAACAAAAATATAAAAGTGAAAAACAAACACTTTATTTTTATTATACAAAATAATAATAATAACAGAAAACACATTAAATTTTTTTAAAAGTTTCTAGAAAAAACTAAAACATGAACCAAGTTTAAGGAAACCGGGGGACTTCACAGTGCGTCATTGTCCTCCTTGGGTTGTATGTTGGGGGGGCTTTAATGGGTATGTGTAATTTGGGGGAGTGACGCGCTCCCAAGTCACGGGGTGAAACCAACTTGAGGGTTTCACAAAGTCAAGTTGCGGAAGTTGAGACTTGGAGGCACGCACCAGCTTCCAACTCTAGAAAGGGGTAGAGGGTCGAGTTGGGAGCCCATGGATTAGACTAGGAAGAGGTATTAGTTGATCAAGCTTGAATTTGCATCAAAACAAACCACCCAAGTGGTTAGTTCACTTTCCGGGACACCTTTTAGTGTTGGGACAAGTCACGGGCACGTCGGACCACAAGACTCACCACGGCCCGGACTCGGGGGAAGCCACCACCTTCCCCCATATAGTATACTCTGCGACGCTCCGCTGAGGCTACATCCAAATGGTTCTTTTTCCCGGGACTCCCAAGTTGGAATCCCGAAATCCAACAAAGTGTCCCGGTTTTGGACTCCCGGGACTTTGAGAGGTCATAGCTCCTCGCCCTGACCTTTGATTGCAACGAAGTCTTAACCAAAGTTGTAGCCCTCGTCGAGATCTTTTCAACGACGTATCGCACTCCCGAGTCAGACATCGACAACTAGTCGATTCCTGACTTTTAGTGGTCGAGAGTCAAACTGCCAGTTTGACTCTCGGCCCTTCTTTTGCCCATAACTTGGGCGACAGATGTCCAAATGGCCAATGCAAGGCCATTTTCGATATCTACACTTCCAGACCTTTCCAATGATACCAAACATTCCAATGCAAAATGTTTTGGGTCCTGTTGTCGAGCTCTAAACATTTGGGAGTCCCAGAGGACTCCAAATCCCCAACTTTTCCAAGTGTTGGGCTTCACGCCCACACTTGGCCAAGTTAGCGACAGGGAGGGATGATACATCATAGGCTGTAATTGGGTTCAGCAAGTAACTATCGAATAATCAATATATTTATTTTTAAAGATTTAGTTTTCACACATGTTCATGAGTTTATTTTTTAATTTTTCAATATTGCAAGTATGACAAGGTTTGTTGAAATTTTCAAAAATTTATTTGAACTTAGACTTGCAAATTACACTTTTTTTCAAAAATAAACATTTTGAATTATGTTGTTTTGTTATGTATAGAGTTTGTAATATTGTTAATAGAAGAGAAAGTGATGTCATATGTCACAGTGTCAAAAGGTCACGGGTACCCACTAGTAATATATATTATACAATGTTTTTTTTATTTCTCATTCATTGTGTAATTTTTCATTCAATATTATCCAACATTTTTTCAAACTTTTTGTCTACTATGTAACTTTCATTCATATTATGCAAGATTTTCATCAGTTTTTCATTGTGAAAAGTTGATATGGATGAAAAGTTACACAATGAATGAGAGGTTGAAAAAATGTTATACAATATAAACTACAAATTGTAAAATAAACTAACACATATAACATTCCAACCAAGTCACCAAGGGCAAGGGGATGTTCTCTAAGCAACTTGGTTAGGAATTCCAAATCCGTTTCTTCCAAAGGGCAACTTGGTTGAGGAAATCGCCCTCACAAAACTTGGTGAAGTGCCCTTTTCCCAAAGGCAGATGTAAGTCCCTTTCTACCCTTGCCAACTTGGTTGAAGAAGTTACGAATTACTTGGATGAATTCCCTTTTCCATTAAAAGAAGTTGGGGAAACTTGATTAAATCTCCTGTTTGGGAAGGATTCAAATTTTTCCTTTTATGGGAGGATTCTATCCTTTGCATCTCTTTTTTTTTTTTTTTTGTTGAAAATGGGGTGCAAAAAATATTCTTAAGATGCCCACGACAAATCAAGTATTTTTTTTAAAATCAAAAATAATTTTCTTTTTGTGATGTTGATGGGTGTGTCGGGTAGCCGCCTTGGGGTTAGGGAGTGTGTCCACCTTGCAAGTGGTTATTTTGGGAACGTCCAGCTCCTTGGGAGTTACCCTACACCAAGAAACACAGACTCTGTGGGGTTGATCAATCTCCAGTTATATAGTCTGTCAAAATGAGAAATATTCAAATTAAAAGTTAAAGTGACTTCTTTAGGGTTTCATTAGCCAGAAGTGAGGAAAAAAAGAATAGTAAAAATTGTCAGGTTCTCATATTTGGTTTTCAATATGTAGCCAAAAATATAGAGGGATGACTAAAGAGAACTGGTGAACATATCTGGTTTATAGCCAGATTTGGCTAAAATCGTCTTGGGGATGATCACCATAGGAATTTTTTTTTAAATCTTCCTATGGATGATCTGCCACTTAATTACACAAAAACTTTCCTGTAAGAAAAACACTACCGTACCAGGGAAGAGGAGAGACGCTGTTGCTCATTTTGCAGTCAAATCTCTCTTCTCTCTTCTAAACCCCCCCCCCATAGTAGGGTTTAGGGTTTAGGGTCTACCTTGGCAGCTTAAAAACTAAATTATATAAGCTACACTACTATTTCACCAAATTTTTTTACTTTTATAAAAAAAAGAACAAGTTTTTTTGTGCACCAGAAAATACAGAAATTTTTTTTGTAACAATATTCTTTTTCCTGAACTACCTACCTAGTAAGCCCCACAAGCTAGATAGTTTTAATGTGGACTTTGGTACTGTTGAACCGGTTTTATGTGGACCCGAGTACTCTTGAGCAGGTTGTAATGCTGGACTTGGGTACTTTCAATGTGGACTTGAGTACAGTTGATTTTGGTAGGGAGCGGAGTTTGAATGTGGATTTTGGTACAGTTGTTGAGTGGTTTTTATTGTGTACTGGAACTGAGCGAAACCTTAATGTGGACCTCAGCAGTAGCAGCAGTAAGTGGGCTTCAACTCAGCTGACGAAGTCGAGGGATGTGGGGTCAAGAGCGGGGTCCACATTGTGTGAGTTTCGGACCCAACACTGGTTGCGGATCTGGCCTTGAGCACCGGTGAGAACACCAATCTTGCCCATCTTTCTGAGAGAGATGCCGAATTGCTTGAAGAACGCATCCTGGTTGCTGGCGAACGTTTCCACCAGCTTTTTGGTGCGCTCGTCGTTGAACAGAGACTTGTCCGTGGTGAATAGGCCCAGATTCTCCTTCAAGTTCTTGAAGTACTGGTTGTCGAATTGGAGCGGGGTTACCGGGTCGTTGAAAAACTGTGTGTTGTTGTCGTAGTTGGGCAGCTTGAGATAGCCATTGTCAGTGCAATTGGCCACTAGCTGCTTACTGTAATACTTAGGGTATTGAGAGTCGACATGTGGGTAAAGTCGGTTGATTATGCTGCTACAATGAGCTTGTCCTATAGTGTGTGCGCCTGCGCATTTCCGAAAGCACTAGCTTATTATCATGTCAGGCAATTTCATCCTGTGCTGGGAGATGCTTTAGAATTTAAAATCCTGCAACATTTGTCTTAAGCAGCGTTGTAATTACAAAACCTAAATCCGGTGAGGAGGCGCAGACCCAAATTGAAATCTTTAATGCAGTCGATATAATTTTAAAGGCATCTAGGAGCTGAGTGAGAAACGAATTACTCGCCTGAAAGTGCAACCAAATCGACTTCGTCTAGCCCAACAGTCTGGAGGTCTTCAAGTAAGCCTGAAACATTGAGGCTGGAAGCAGGCAGGTACGTTTCGGCGCTTGGTGCATAGGAAGTAAGGCTATCCCTGCGTCCGAGTTCGATTTCATACAACGGTCCTCCAGCCTGTTGCATATACGGAGTAAACAAGTAATAGCCCGCATTCAGTTTTTTTATCTGTTTGAAGCAGCAAACTTTAATCACACACATGTTTGAAAGCACTGGCGGCAGAGGTGCAATGGGAACTGTCAAAGATCTCATAAAAACCCATAAACTCTTGATTGCTGCAAAACTCCCCAGAGAGATTTATGCGTACCGCTTTTATGGAGTAGACAGCGACCAGCGCAAGGATATCCGCGCACGAAACCACACCCGGACACACTTTCTCCAACTGCTCCTTAACCTCGTCGATGACAAAGAAGTTCCCCAGACTGAAATTGTTAGACGCGTCCTTCTCGGCCTGGTTCACCTTGGTAGAGTTCAGAAGCACGGAAGCATCACACCCTTGTACAAAGCAGTCATGGAAAAACAAACGTAATTGAGGTGCCGCATTAGTGGGATTCAGCTCAAATTCTTTAGTTACAACACTCTTCACAATCTCGGGAAACTGCGGACAAGTCTTGTGGTAAAAACCAAATTGCAAAGGAGGCGCAAGGCATGCAGGGACCGCGTGGTTGTAACTGTTTTCAGCCAAATTTCGCGGCGATCTCGGCACAAATCTAAAGTGAGCTCCTTCAGCTACCATAGAGAAAGGAGACACAATCGACCCAAGAACAAAAACCAAAACAACAACCAAATCAAACGGAACCAACTTCCTCATTCTTGCACAAGGTTGATCACCACCACCAAGAAGACGAAGAAGAAGAAGAAGATTGCAGTGCTGCGACTTCATAGGGTTACTCTTCGAGATCTCACAAATTCTTGAACAGATAACAAAAGCGCAAAACACGATAGATGACGAGCGTGTGCCGCTACCTATATACTAAAGTTCTTACGTGCAGAAGCGTGTGTCAAGAGCGTGTGGAGCGCGTGCCTAGCACTGACCTCGCACGAATTTACTGTTACCCATTAATCCCGTTAACTGTTCACTAATGTCCTTACTCGAAGAGTTAAATTTAACAGGCCGTTACCCAATTGCCCTCTCCGTTCCCGGGTTTTCTTTTTCTTTTTCAGTTTTGTAATATCGAAAATTTGGTGATTTTTTCCAAAATTATAGCAACATTACCTTAATTTAGACTCAGAAAAGAAAAATTTCCTAATTTATTTTTTGAAAAAATGGAAAAAATGGTTGTCACTGCTATGTTAACAACTCAACAGGGCTACCCTCTGAAAAAACCAATTAAAAATCATTCAATGGTTTCCGAAAATTTATAATAGGCTAACTTTGGCTTGAAGTAGGTACCCATTCTTTGGTGTTCTAAACAATTCTTGCTTGGGATGTTCACTGGGGATGGGTTTTAGTGTTGTCAGGAGTTAAGCGTTAGGACCACTTTGGGGCGGTTGTGCACTTTCCTTGATTGCTTCCAATGGTTTTATTTTTTCCTCCCACAAATTTTGTCCTTTTCAGACAAAGAAATTGGACTTTTCTTGGAAACTTTCTACTTTCCCTTGTGTAAAATCGACTAAATGTGCTAATATTTTGGAAATTTTCGCCAATTTATTTAGACAACAAAAAAAAAAAAATTGAAAGAAAAACCCTAATTGCTCCACTTCCCACCCCAAAAAAAGATCCTTGGAATGTTTCCATTTTTGGACGTGATTTTTCATTTTCATCGCCCTATCTGACTGGACAAGGAAGGAGTGGGGTCCGAGAAACTGGCTGTTTGGTTGCAAACTAAGCGTGGCCAGCATGTGTGTGTCTGACATGAGTTTTGCCAACTAAGCATGGCGAGTATGTGTGTGTCTGACATGAGTTTTGCCAACTAAGCATTGCGAGTCTGTGTGTGTCTGACATGAGTTTTGCCAACTAAGTAATGAAAATGACTAAGGTACCCACGCTCTCAAAAATGCTGAAAGCAGTTTTAGGAATTTTTACTTTTTTTCCATGCATTCCGTCCTTGAAGCAAGGGGTATAAACCAATGTTGGGTGGGTATGTCTTTTACCATCATATATATGTGGGTATATAGCAGTCTAAAGGTGTATCCTACCCAATAAGTCAATTTTGTTGTTACCCTTTTAATCACCCTGCTTGACTAGTAAATATTTCACACATAGCCTGTCTTTATTCTACTTGACTAGTATGTATTTGAGGTTTACCCCTTACCCAAGAAGAGTAATTGTTTTGAAGTGGGTAAAAAAGAGGGTATCTGAAAAGCCATTATATGATCTACCGTAGCGGCAAGGGATTTCATCTTTTAATAATTATTTCAGACCAAGGAGAAAAACTTGAAACTAAATTGGGCCTGCAGGGAGAGATGGAGAAATGAAAAAATTAAATCTGTTGTGACGCAGGAGAAATTGTGAGAAATTGCAAAAAAATCCGATCCGGTACCTACCAGCCACAACGCGGTGCAGACCTAGAAACTGTTTCACAACGGGAGAAAATGGAAATTATATCTGGGAAGGTGGTCGCGAAATGTTGTTAAATTCGAAATTGCCTTAGCGAAACCTAAAAACTTTCGAAATTAATTATTCCCTTGCCGCTATGGTATATGCATTTCTTTATTTTGCAATGCATGTGGTTATGATGGATTTCCTCAAATTGTGATGTCTACTTATTGAATATGGTTGTCATTGTTTTTTTTTTTTTTTTTCCAATTACATTACCTTGAACAAAATTCTTACCATATGGTCTTGAACTCTCTTTGGGTTTTTATTTCATTTGCCGGCAAAAGAATTCTTTGAATGTATTCTTAAGGATTTTGATTGGTTTTCATTCTATTTTTGTTAGTTTCTTAATACAATGTTTAAAATTCATGTGTTCACGTTTGCAATGCTAACTGCACAAGAAAATGCCTTTCTCCACTTCAAAATGTTCCATACTTGTATAAATATTTTAATTTACCTACTTGCACCTGTAAAGGATGAAATGTTTACCCCTACCCTCACCTTCTGAACAAGGTAAAATGTAAGTCGTTTACTTTTACCCAGGTTGATAATTTTGCAAACCTCACAATTTGTTCCTTCGCCCCTTTTGTGACCCACTTTGGGTTTTTCTCTTCTCGCTTGGACTTGGACTTGGGTCCTCTCTCTTTGTTCTTCCTTTCCCCCTTGTATGGGTGCTTTACTTAATGGAGTTTGCCAAGGTTCATCACAATACACAAGACCTTTAGCAGCTGATGTACATTTTCAAAAATTATATTCACCTTTACCCAACTGATATATTAAAATCAATCTACCCACCCAACACTCGTGTAAACCTCCCAAACTTTATTGCACTACAACCCTAAAACAAGGAGGGAATAGGACTTCTAAAACAAAAAAAATAGAGAAAGAAATTTTCTTGCTAGGCAAGGGGTGGTGAGTATTATGTGTGATATGTGATAGAGATCAGGTGGCAATATTTAAAAAAGAAATCCTTTAGTCGTATTGAAGCTCGATTTGTAGAGAAATCATTGACAAGGGTGATGGCTCTTTGCTAAAAAGAATTCCTCTATTTGTGTAGATGCTCCTCACTTGTAGAGAGATCACTAGTAAGGAAATCACATGGTTATCAAGTGAAGCACGCTATTTGAACCCAACTTGGACTTGGTTGGGCTCCCCCTCCTGGGTATGTTTGTATGCAGTAAATTGCCCTTGGAGTAGTGGGGAGTTCCAGAAGGAAGTGCTCCACTTGAGGTGGTGGAGCTGAGGTGCGCTAAAGTACTTCCAGAACTCTCCACTTCAAGCATAAAACTCAGAATGCCCCAACAGGATTTTACACTATGTAAGCATACCTGCCAATACACTAAGAAATTCTTGAAAAATTTTACAACTTGAAAATCATTTCTGAGCTAATGCATTAATCCACGGTGCTTCCTCGTTGATTGATTTCTGCACAGCAGTCAGCTGCCTAGCCACCTACTGATGAAACTGGCGATCGCAAAATCTCTCTCTCTCTCGGTCGGGAAGACCACCTTCTTACAGTGAAGGTATGAATGACATAGCTTTTGTGAAATGTTTATAAGAAAATGAGACTATTATATGCACAAATATTATAGTCATAACTTACCCAGTCCAAGAGTGTGGTAAGCAACAGCCAAGCAGGTCAAAGAAGAAGAAAAATAGAGGGAAACTACAAGTCTGCCAACTCGCTGAAAATTGCAAGGAGAGAGCAATCACAATGGTTTGGTAAACGGAAGATGTCATTATTCAGAGGTTTTTTTATTTTTGTTGGCCTCCCTCCCAACCTTGAGACTTGAGTGCATAACAAGCTATAACCTAGCATCAAGTTGCTTGCTCAAAGAGACCAAATTTTGTCACAGGGAATTATGGATGGACTTACTCTGCAAATTGAGAATGAGAATTAAGGAACCAGGGGGATAGTTCTAGAAGGCTTCTGACAAGCTTGACAAAAACCACAAAAGTCCAGCTAGCTAGAAGACCAACTCCTCTGCAATGAACACCCAAGTCAATTCTAATAATACACGTTGTTCAGTACTATGTACTATGTCAGTTACAATAGAAAAGTGGGATTGGTCTCCTAAGAGAGCTGTGGGTCCTCTATGATTGCTGCCATTCCTATGGTTGCTACTTGCAAAGTGCATCATACTGCACAAGACTTTAGTGTTGGTCATTAGCAAGCTCACCTTTTGAGATGACAAATTTTTTTCTCAAATGAGGAGTGTGAGAATTCATTCTTACTTTTTAAAGTGTGATTGAATATTGGCTTTGAACTCACTTAGACATGTCTTACTCCAATGCCATGTGCCTCACTCACTTCATGGAATTGTTCCTAAAGTGCCCAAACTTCATGATAAACATGTTACTTTCATGCCCAAAACCCTTAACCCTTAAATCTTTTTTCTTACTCCTTTATGGTTCTTCAGGGCCCATATGTATTTCTACATTACGGTGTAGTTAGGATGTTGAATGGCACGGTCCATTGCTTTAACATTGTCCATTTTTCCACAATGAAATGGTTGTCCTCCACCCATCATCCATATGGAATCGGAACAAGTGGTAGCAGCTTTGCATCACATGTTTCTCCTCAGCTGTGGTGAGAGTGACCTTATTGCAAGGGATCCCAATGTTCCCAACACTAATTAATTTGACATTTTCATCTCAAATACAACTTGCCAAGGGAAAAACAACCTAATTGATCCAACCCAACTCTACAAGGTTTTGGGAATATGCTCCAACTGTTCAGAGAGAAATGTGATTAAGGTGATGGAAACTTGAAAGATGTCATATTGAATCCATTCCATGTGTTGCAAAGTCACCAGAAGTTAAGAAAATTTGCTAAGTTCTAATATTTTAACCAATGGGTTTTTTTGGCGAGTTTTTTTCAAAACAGGAAAATAAAAATTAGAAAAATGGTGAGTTTTAAGTATTTTGCACCATTTCTCAAAATTAAAAAAATAAATTATTCAGATCTAGACCTAGACATTTCATAGGTCGCCACTTGTAGGAGAGGAAGGTAGAAGCTTTTAGGAATCCTGTTAAATTTTGCCCACAAGCTAGAACCTACTGTCTACCTGATCTGTTTCATGAAGTGCCTAAAAACTGAACTCCCAGTTCACAACAACACCTGGTGAAAAAGGTTCCCAAAAAATGAACTCACAGCTCAGAGTAATTCAGAGTAACACATAAAGAACAAAATTTCCAAAAAATGAACTCCTTGTTCACAATTACACCCAGCAAACAAAGTTCCCAAAGAAAAAACTCACAATAGTAGTTCATAGCAACACCTAATGATTAGTTCCTCAAAAATCAATTCACAATAGTGCACAATAGCATGGGATGAACAAGATTTGGGAACATATGGGACCTACCATTTTTTTGCCTTGTCGAAGGAGTATGATTATGCATTTAATTATTTGGATGGACAAATTGACAAACAAAGTTTGGTAATTTATATGCAAAGTATATAGGCTTATGATTTGTCCCATAAGTTTTTGTCAATCCAAAATGAGATTGTTGTGTCGATTCTTGTCCATATCTGATCTAGTTGTGTGTTGTAAATCATGGTAGATTGAAAAGAATATAAGTTTAAATGATATTGTTTCATGACATGTTGCAATGTTGTTGATTCAAATGTTCTTATTAGCATGTTTACATTGAAATATCCAACTATTATAAATGGGCAATATACAAGTATTTTGTAAATTTTTCATAAGAAACAGAGTTGAAATGGTCTATTGAGATTCTTGGTGGTTTATAAATTACAACTATGTAATTTGAGTTGAGCGATTGACAATTGGTATCATGTATTTGTTTTAAGATTAAATATTTTTTCTTAGACAATTAGGTCAATTTGGAAAACAAATTGTTAGGGAGAAAATATGTATAAATGTTTTTATGTATTTTGAATAATGTTGTGTATGGCAAACCATGTTTTGTCATGGCACTTGAATCAAATGTTAGACAATCAAATGTTAATTTTATGTGTGGTGTATGATGCATGTTGTAGCTAATTGAATTGGGAATTATATTTCCACAACGATGTGACTAAGGTTTGCACCTATTTGTACTTTTTCATTCTACTAATGTCCATTCCTTGTCAAATCTTGGAATTACTTCATAAATATATAAATGTTATGTTTTAATATCCAATTCAAGGGTTAGAAAAATCAATCTATATTAATGTTTTGGAAGGGGTTTTTTGTGTAATGTTGAAAGGTTCCATTTGCACCATTTACAAGACCATTTGATATCATGTAGGTTCAACACATAGTTTTATTAAGATTTTATTTTAATTAATAGCTCATAATGAAAAAAAAAATTTGAATTTAAAATAGTTAAAATGATGTGGGCATGTGTCAAAAGAAATATCTTGTGTTTGAAATTTATATGTTTAACCAATTGTTGCATTGAATTTTTTTGTTAAACGTCATTGTTGTTGCATTTTTATAAAATAAATGTGGTAAGATATTATCCAAGAGCAATCCTATCCTTGGGTGGTATCATTAAGAACATCACACCTTGATTTTTTAGACCCGTTGAATTTTGAAAAATCATAGGAAACATTTAAATGAACATTTTCAAAAAAAATTTGGAATAAATTTATTAAGTTCTATAGATTTTGAAATCTCAATAATATCAAGAATATTGTGTATTTTGATGTTCCTAATCATTGCATTTACAAAAAAGTTTCAAGAACATAATGCCTTTTTTTTTTCTTTGAACCTTTTGGTCAAGAACACAAATTTGGAACATGATTTATGAAAAAAAAAATCTGAGGTAATTTGGAAGTCATTTTATTTTTAGTTTTTTATTTCGCAATTAATTGATTAAATATGATTTAGTTATGAATTTTCAAAGTTGAAGTTGTTAGTTTTTTTAAGGGGCTATTTTAATTAGGATTATAATTTTTATTTTTTTTCAATTCCCAAATAAACTTCAAGCCATATATTAGAGCATGCAATTGATAAACATGAAATAATAACAATTTATAATTGTGAAAACATTTAATGAAAAGGGCCCAAAAAAATGATTTGGTTGTTTTTGGTTCTTTAACCATTCCTTGAGGTGGTTCCTAGTGGTACCACCCAAGGATGGGTTCACCCCCAAGGGAGGTGTTTTTAAACAAAACTTGTTGATAAAGTTAATATTTTCAATGTTATGTGTTGATGTTTGAAAAATGTTTAAATTATTCATGAGTTTTTCATAGTTTTGTTGCATGGATTGTTGTAATTCATAACATTTTACTTGTTGATGTTAAAAGTTGTTTTCAAAAATGTTAAAACCATCAATTTTAGGTTTGAAAATCCATGAGTTTTGAACATGAGGAGCTTGGTACAAATTTCATGTCATAATTACATCAAAATTGCTAGGATAAACTAGATTATGGACTTGTTTAATCATGTGTAGCATGCAATCACTGAACAATAACATTTTTTTTCAGACAAAAAATTTTTCATTTATAACCAATAAATGAAATTTATCATAATTTATTGTTAAATTGTCATTTTTTGGGTCAATAAGTGATTTTAGTTTGTTGAAGTTTTTATTTAGCAAGATTACAAGTGCAAAATGTATTGTTGTTTTATTAATGTTAAATATTTTTTTCCATGCATATGTTAGTTTCATTATTTAGGGTTTTAAAAGGTCAGCATTTGTTGTTTATTTTATGTAAAATGATAGCATGTTTTATAAAATATATAATGTATTTTTTTTTAGTACTTAGACCAAATGTTAAAAAAACATGAAATGGTTTTGTCACTTTTTTTTTTTTTAAAAATCATGTACAATGGTTCATTGTTCACTATTTAGTTGTTTCATATATATGCCAAGCCAATTCTTCATATGGAATATATTCATTTGTTTATTGTGAGACATTACGTGTTGATGAGTTTTGTTTTCGTTTTATTATGTGTGATTGTTTCTCGTTTTTGAATGACAAGTCATAAAATCCAACTTGTTCAATATTGGTATATATTATGTTTAGATTGAAAAGTGTTTATCTAATTAAAGTTTTTCCCATTTGTTGCATGTTGTGGATTTTTGCATGTTCTTTCACTTACAAATGTAAATTATCCCATTCATTATCATATCTGCTAATACTATTAAACACGTATGCAATGTTTTCAATATTATTATTTTCAATTATTTGTTATCTTAAAAAATAAATGGCAAAAGTAGATCCCATACCAAGCAAATGACCCCCAATTCTATGGTGGGTTGTATGAACATTGTGTGGTCCAATAAACTTTAAATAACATGATCCCAACTAGTTGAAATCAACACTTGAAAAAGATGTAGAAGACCAATGGAACCAAAAAGAAAATGACGAAGCAATAAGAAAAAAAATGAAACAAAAGAGAAACAAGACACCCCCACTTAAGATTAACAAGCCCTATAAATTACCATTAAAAAGAATTCCAAATGGAAAATACCAAATGGAAATTGTCTTCAAAAAGTCGTATAAAAATGATTATTTAGTGTTTCAATTTGGGAAGGTTTTCAAACCTCAAATACAAAATACTATTGCTAAAGTACAAATCCCAAGGGAGTTTGTACTTGTGGTCCTATAATATTGTTGCAATATGCCCCCACAAACTTTTAGTGTAGAATAAAACCAAACCTGCTTCTTCCCAAACCACAACACAAAACACACAAAAAAACATTTACCATACTTGAATTATTGTGTTCAATGATTTTCCACATCCATCCAAAAGTAATGTTTTGTTTGTTTATGGGTGTGGATGGAGGATAATATGTCTTTTACCATCGTTGTGTGGCTACACTTGGTGTTGGGATGTGAGTTGTAACATTTTAATGCATATAAATGATCATAAACAACAAACCCACTTGGGGGGGGGGGTGTGTGTAATTTATAAAATATGTGAGTTAAAATATATGGTCACATATATTGGTTGTTGGGTAAAAATAATAATTTAATTAATTCTACAATGGGATTATGCTTATTATAAAAACCAAAATACAATTAATATAGGGTATTCATTAATCTTGTGTGTGTGTGCGTATATATATATATATATAACATATGTTTTAAATATTCAAGTATTAGTTGTGATTAGGTTCAATTAGTAAGTTAATAAATCAATCATTATTAATAATTGAACTAGTAACCAAATGCAAAGGAACTTGAAATGAAAGATCCCTCCGCACCATTGATAGTTTAATCATTTTGAAAACCTTGCACTTTAAATGGGTATATTATTTTTCCACCTCCCACTTATCTTCGTTGGAAGATATGTTAAGTACATATTGTATGTCAAAAATATAGTAGTCTCATCACATTATCTTACCATGTTTAGTTACATCTTCATCACTCCTCACAACTTAAACTTCAAGTACTAAAACCGAATTTTAAAATAAATTTAGAGTGTCCGAGTTTGATGCCAAAAAAATATTATAATGAAATTTATGGTGCCTTAATGTGCATATTAAAATTTATGTAATAATAAGGTGGGGGAAAAAATCCTTCACATGATACCCCTTAAACAATACCTTGTTTGATGTAGATAGGTAAATATTTTGCACTTAATGTCCCTTTTGGGTAACAAAATACAATATGATCTGTAGACCAATCATACTAATAGAAAGGTGATATTTTTTTTTAGTAGGAACTTTGCATTCCCATCAAGACAAAACAACACAAGTACAAATTACTATTTCTAATTTGAATTGATTGGATCCCTAATTTTTCATTTATAGTCCTTTCAATTCTTTAAATGTGTCCTTCCTACCAACTAGTGTAGAAATCTTAGCTCCCATTGTAATAGTTTGAAAACTAAGGTTATTGATAGATTTGAGATTGAGCATCTATATAAGAAAAAAACACAACCAAGAGTAGATGTAAAATTATAAAAACTAGATTTGAAAGTTGAATGTCCAAAAAATTAAAAATCATAATTGAAAAGTAAATTTAAAACTACAAAAACCATGAATAATTTATGCATTGGAGGAAATTATGGATGTCATTGAAAGAGAGACATGTTCATTAAAGAACGCAAATAGGTCAATGCGAAAATTTTTCTTTCATGACTTTCATGATTTCATGTTTTTTGCACTTGAATGTTGTGCATCTAGAATACATATGATGCACATAAAAACTTTGAAAATATTTCATCCTACTTATATTTGTATCATTTGTGTTTAAATGCATGAAATCTATGTGGGAAAAAACACAATCCTATGAAATAATAGATTTTGCGCAAATTTTGAATGAATTAATGAAGTTGATAAGTTTGTGATGAAACACTTTCAAACATTACATTAATATGCATCCAAAGTCACAAGTTATGTTTTGTTAGATTTTCAATGAATTTGGACATGTTTACGATGACAAAAGTGGTCAACCCCTTAAAGAATGGGGACCAACTGTTATAGACAGTTGAATTAATTCAATGAAATAATTGAAACAAGTAATTATTGAAACAAACTTGCTCTCAAGTGAAACAAATTCATCAAACCATTTCATTTGAAAATAATGTTGAATTAATGATTTACATATTTATATAAATAATAAAATAAAATAAAATAATTTACATTATTGATAATTCCATTATTTTCATCCTATGATGTAGTGATGCATGTAATGACCTAGGCTAAAGCAAAAAAAACTCAACTTAGGTAAGTAGGCCACACAACCAACCTATGTAGCTTATGGGAATATTCAATCATCATACCATTGTTGACCACAACCACATCTTTGGGAAGGTTTAATTTTTAAACCCCAAGGGTGGAAGCAAACACCCATACCACCAATTTACTTCACTTGTTGTGATGACACATTATGATGCATTCTATTTATGCAATATTCCATTTTAACATTACATAAACTTCAGTTTAAAATTTTCATATCTTATTGAGATTTGTTTTAGATGAAATAATTAAATTTTTTTCAATAATGTACATAATTAGATTTATGTTTTTTTGAAAATGTAAAATAATATGATCAATGTTTTTTTTAATATTGTTATTCAATAACATTTCAATAATCATTCTTTTGAAAAAGACTTTTTTTAAATAAATGAATTTATTTTTTCCTAAAATGGTAATATTACTTAGACTAGGCTACTTTTGGTTATTTTAAGTTATTTCATCCTAGACCACTTTCACAATTCTAAGCTATTTTTGGCTCTTCTAAACTATTTTACCTTGTGTTACTTTTGGTAATTCTAAGGTATTTTTGGTTATTTCATCTTAAGCTACTTTTGGTTATTTTAGGCTATCTTCAATTTTTTTTGTTATAATAAGTTATTTCACCCTAGGCTATTTTTGGGTATTATAACTGTTTTTTATTTTAAGTTATTTAGTTATCTTAAATTATTATTGGTTATTTTAGGTTATTTTAATAATTTTAGATAGTTTTTGGTTATTTAATATTATTTCACCTTTAATTACTTTTTAGGCTATTCTCAATAACCTTTGCCTATCGTACATTATTTCAGCCTAGGTTATTCACATTTTTACTAGTGCACCAACCAACATTGTGATGAAAAATTCATATTGGATTAACATTTATGTGACACAAATCAATGGCATTGAGACTCCATTTCAGGTTGCAACAAGAGCAAACACATATATATTTCATTTTTCCAATTATAAAGGCAATTTTTTTTAATAATTGCAAAATGTTTGGAACCAATTAAGTTCAATATATAACAAATCATGTCCAAAACATAGGGTCCCAATTCAACAATGATGGATTATATACTCTATGTAATGAATTGGGTCCATTGCATATTGACCCAATTCTACTACAATATATTCAATAATTATATATTGAAACTACGTAGTGACCTAGTTCACCTATGGTGGGTTGGGATTTAATATTAAGTAAAGTTATTTCACTATGAAAGCCCCATAGTGATTTAGGTAAATGAAATGCGCCCACATTTGTAAGAGATAAAAATGTGGACTCAAAAGAGGAAACAACATATCTACTTTTGAAGTGACCTCTTGGAAGGCCATGAAAACCAATGCAAAATATCTTTTATTCTAGATAAGGAAATGAACAAAGAAAATGGTGCAAGCAACTCCATATAATATAAAAAAAGGAAAAGAGATATTTACCCATATTGGTCTACATTGAACCTTTGGCCTAGTCCAATCTTGGTTATCATGAAAAAAACATGGTGATCTCATTAATGTGCTTCAAAACATTTCAAAAAAATGTTTCAACCTTATATTTGGGCTTTTAACCAAGAGTGAAGCAAGAGAGGGGAAGTAGGTTAACATGGTGCATTTGATATTCAAGCACATTTCCATAAGTGTGGGAGTGTGAATCATGACATTCCTAAATGTTTTTTTCATTACTACACCAATATATGTATTCTAGTTCACTATGTATTGCACTAGATTTTGAATGAACTTGGACAAATTTAATGTGACAAAAATGGCCAACCACTTAATGAATAAGGACTCGTTGTTGCAATTATTTTACTGTAGGCTATTCCACCTTTAAGCTATTTTAAGCTATTGTACCTTAAGTTATTTTCAGTTATTCTAAATTATTCTTGGTTATTTTAGGCTATTCTCAACTATTTTGAATTATTTTGCTATAGGTTATTATAAGTTATTTTACTTTAGTCTATTGTATGCAAATATGATAAAAGAAACAAAAACCATGTTGAATAGTGTTGAAAGTTATAAACTTATATATATATATATATATATATATATGACATTTTAAAATTATATCAATCATTCCAAGTTGTGTTAAATGTTTAATATGAACATTGGATAATTCCAATTAAAATTTTATTAAATTAAATATTGGTTTTTGGTTTTCAAGTTTTAGTAAAGGACTTTTGAACTTTAATAACGATTACATTAAAAGATTGTAATCAATTTTGCAAAGGATTAAGGTAAATGATTTTTTAAATAAAAAATTGTTAATGATAAAAAAAACTTAGATGATACACAATTTATAAGTTATGGAATTTGATCTTTTAAAAAATTCAAAGTATGTTTCAAGTTTTCAAATTTTCAAAAATCTTTTGCCACATGTAAAGGGGTGTAATGTACATGACATGTAAAACAAAAATGTAACTTACAATACAAGAAATAAAACCTAAAATGGTTAGCATATTTTGGTATAATTTGAAATTATAATAAAATTTCAAGACAAAATGAGAAATCTAAACACTTTAAGAAATTCATGTTTATTCAAATATGACTAACACAATATATGTGATAAAGTGGGGCAATTATATGTATTTTTAATCACAAAAATAAAAAGATTTCATTCAAAAAATCCTTCATATGAAAAAATGAAAATGACTAATAAAATACTCACAATCCTTTTATAAATTAATCATGTTGACTTTTTGAACGTATTTGCACCCTATTATTGGTTATTCTATCCTAGGTTGTTTGAGGTTATACCTTAAAATAATCTAAGGTTCTATTAAGGTCGTGAATTATACCAATCGAAAATACATAACCAATAATATCTTAAGGTAAAATAATTTAGATAACCAATAATAACTTAAGGTGAAATAGTTTGGAATAACCAAAAATAACCTAATGTAAATGAACTTAAGATAACCAAATAAATTATAATTAAAAATATAAAAATAATGTAAGGTGGAATAATTTAGAATAATTGAAAATAACCTAGGTTAAAAAAGAACACTTGTAGAAAACCCCCTTTTTTTACCAAAAGTTTTCAACTACTTGACATTTGCAACTATGTTTCAACTAGGATTTTTTTAATTTTAAAATAAAATTATGGCAATTAACAGTTTTGTTGACTTGTCCACTATATTGGTATATAGTTGAAAGCATTTTTCAATTGGGTGGTCATCCGCTGAATATTCCCAATATCAACAATGTCTCCAAGTTGAATGCCTAACTATGTTTGTAAATAGTGTGAGGCATGTTTCAACAAGGGACCATTTTCAAAATATTCTTAGCACTTAAGGTTCTTTAGCTGGCACAAAGTCAAGATATTGATTTATGTTCCAACTATTTTGGTGACACCATCAACACACACACATGGATAATAAAATGTATTAAAGGATGGATGAAATGTAGTCTTGTTTGCAACTTTGTTGTAATTATCTTTTTCAACTAGGCTAAACAACTAGACAACTTTTTTTTGTACATATAATATTTAATATTTATTTTAATATGGTTATGTATTATGCAAATATATTTTGTGCATATAAATATTAAATTTTAATTTCAAAATAAACTTTAGGGAAATATTGAAATATGAGTTTGTAATAATGTTTGTTTAGTAAATGTAATTTATTATTTCTTTGTATATCAAATGTTAGTTTACACCAAATCAAGTAATGAAACATAATTAATATTTTTGTGGAACTTTAATTTTTATTCATTTTTATACATATGACGTCTTAATATATATTTAAAATTATGATGAAAAGTAATTAATTATTAAAATTTTGTATACAGATTGAATGGTTATCTATGATTTTTTTGTGCATATAAATATTTAATTTAATTTGAAAATAAATTTGAAGGAAATTTGGAAATATAAGTCAATTTCAAAATGTGTATGTTCAATACACACCTAATTTAATATTTCTATGTACATTTAATTTTAGTGTACAACTTATTAAATAATGATACTTAATTAATATTTTTTTGGAATATGTTCAATAGATGTGTACATTACTATTTCCATGTATATTCAATTTTAATTTACAACAGATCATGTAATGGTACATAATTGGTATTTAAAAATATTTAATCTTTATTCTAGTGTTGGATACTAGTTCCAGTAATTTTTTCATTTTTTCATTAAACTAGAATTATTTATTTATTTGTTAATAAATTATATTACTGATTAGAATAATTAGTAAGGATATTCCAGAAATTATTGTTATTTAACAATAATATATTTTTAAATATTTTTAAATTATTATTAATTAATTATATTAATGGATAATAATTCCAACAAGTTAAATAAAAATATGAATAACAATAACTAGATAACTAGCTTAACCTAACTACTAACTACAATATTGTTAGCAACATTGTTGTTGTTATTAGAGCCAATATTGATTATCTCTACATTATAATAATTAGTATAATTCAAATATCATTTAAATTTTATTATTGAATATTTATATTTTAGTTTTCTTTATGAAATGTTAATAAAAAATTATAATGTAATTGGAGCTTTTAAGAATATTTAGTAACAATTATTAATTAATTAATAGATAAGTACATTGAATTGCTGAATTTTATACAAAAATAAGGAATCACCATAGCATTTAGTAAATGATGATAAGATGTTTTATTGTTTTATTATACAACTATACAACTAAAAATAGTTGATGAATAATTATTACAAATAATTAAGGTACATAGCTAGACTTAAACTAGCCAGATTGTTAGTTTAGGTCTACACCTACCTAAGCTTAGATTGGCTTGTATAACTAAATTATAATTTGTTGAGTTGCAATTAGATTGCAATTGGGTTACAATTAAAATATGACTAAGAAAAATATCCCATATTGTTTGGTTTCCATCCCATGAATCCAAACTATATAAAATAGTGCATTAGGATTGTTGGAGAACACGATAAACATGAAAATGTAATAGCCATTTGGGATGAGCCAATCAAAAAGGTCCAACCCTACAAGTTAAACCAAATGAAATAGAATTTCATTTGTTAATTGCCATGTGGCATACATCTAGGCCCAACATAATTACTTAGGTCTAGCCTTAACTTAAGCTTAAGTTAAATGGCTTATGTTTATATTTAGCCTAGGTGCCTAAATTTAGACCTATCCTATGCTTATGCACCATGTGGCCTAGCCTATTCATGTAGATGTGCCACATGTCATTTAACTATTTGTTGACCCCAAACTTTGTGAACATGCCACGTGTCATTTAACTAATTGTTGATTCCAAAATTTGTGATTGTACCACGTGCAACCAAACAATTCGCCAAATGTTCAATGTACATAGTTGTATCTTAGTTGAAATTGTGATTATATTTTTTGTTAACGTCATGCCCAATCAATGGATGAAATTCGTCCACTAATTGAATGCAGTTGACAACATCCTTTTATTAGATTAGTAGAACAATTTTCAACTAAATCGGCAAGTAGTGGCATGTAATGGCTATTGTTGTGGTGTTGACACGTGGCATACACTTTCAATTGTAATTTCACTTTCGACTTGTACTTATCAACATTATTGGTTAGTAGTTGCAAAAAATAAGTTGCAAATATGTGTAATTTCTTACTTAGTTTGTAATTGAACACTAGTTGAAAATGAAGTTGCAAAAGGGGGGGTTTTCTACTAGTGTAGTTTAAAAACATTGCCTAACCTAAATTAAACTCACATTAACAAAGGCCAAACCTAAGCTAGATCTTGAATAAATTAACCATGGTTGAATTAATTTAGGCTAAATTAGTCATGGCTAATTAACTAAGAGGCGAAATTAACCATGGATAAATCAACATTCGTTAAATTAACCATGCCTAACCCAACGTTAACTAAACTAACTTTGGCTATAGTAACCATGGTTAAACTAACATCAGCTAAATTAATCATGGCTAACCTAATTTTAGTTAAATTAATTTTGGTTAAATTAACCACAGTTAAAATAATTTTGACTAAATTAACCATGGCTAACCTGATTTTAAATAAACTAACTTTGGCTAATTTAACCATGGCTAAGTTAATTTTGGCTAAACTATCTTTGAATAAATTAATCATGGCTAAATTAACTTTGGTTTAATTAACCATGGCTAAAATAACTTTGACTAAACTTACCATGGTTAAACTAGTGAGGAAAATTAAACTATTTAGGAGGCTAAATTAACCATGGTTAAACTAATTAGAATTGTAAAACTAACAATAGATAAAATAAACACGGGTAAATTAATTAATTTAAAATTTTAATTAGATTAACCATCGATGATATAGTCATGATCATGGTTGGTTGAACCAAAATTAATTTAACCATCATTAGTTTTGACCTTCTAATTAGTTTAGCCATGGATAATTTAACCAAAGTTAGTTTAACCATGGTTAATATCATTAATTGTATTATCAATAATTATGCTAGTATACCTATGGCTTGTAGGTTAAAATATTTAACCTATAAATACCCTAACTTAGGCTAGCTTAAAATTGATAATATTATAATAATATTCAATCATTATAGGTTAATATAATTATGAAAAAGTTTACTTATAATTATAATTACTAAGAATATTGATTAATAATTAATATTCTAATTAATATAAATAATGAATTTTACTAAGTTCTATTATTACTATCATTATTTTTAGTATACATATTATTACTTATAATATTAATAATATAGGTAGTTGGTAAATTAAATTAATATTGCATAGGTGCAATGTAATAATTATGTACCATGCAATTGGGTTGGTTGTGTTGCAATTGGATTTTTTATCCCATATGTTTTGTCTTGCATTCTAATTTTGTACATTATATAAGTAGGTGCATTAATCTTTTTCACAAACCAAGTACCAAGGGCCTTTTGGGATGAATTAATGAAAAAAACTTGACTTAAACATAAAATAAGATTATTCTAAACCTACCTACCTAGCCCAATCCACATACCTATGACCTACCTACCTACCTAACAAATAAATAAATAAATAATCATTGGGCTTTTAAAAATTGCCACGTGTGACCATATGATGGGCTTCAACATATGCATACATGTCAAAATGTAACATATAGGTTATTGGATGGCTCAAATATTATTAATCTATAAGTAATATTCAATATTGACATATGGATAAAATGTCACGTGTCACCATGCAATTGGTCACTAAAAAAAAAAACTTATCACCATGGTAATTACACCCTAGATGCATATGTAACCCTTTTATAGTATACAAATGGATGAAATATGAATCCATACCATATATATTGTCCACATACATATTGTTGCATATAATTGCATGTCCTGTGCAACTATGGGGTTTAGCAATTACATGTGTCACATGCAACTAAAAACCAATTGCATATGATAGTTGCAAATTATAAAATTTACAAAGAAAATAGTTGTTTATGGTATAGTAGCCTACAATAGACAATAATGGAATAATTGAAAATAACTTGGGGTATAATAATTATAAAATAACTTATGATACAATAGCTTACAATAATCAAAGTTGGAATGGCTATAAATAACTTCATGTAGAATAACCAAAAATAATTTTGGGTAAATAATTTAGAAAAGTCAAGAATGGCATAGTGTAGAATAATTTTAAAAAGCCCAAAATCTTAACCTTGTAGCTTAAGAATAACTTAGGGTAATTTACATGTAGGTTAAAAAAAGAATGCGCATAATAAGACGCAATGACAAATATTTTCATTTATTTAAATAGTGGTGTAATGGTCAAGGACTTACTATTTAAGGATGGAAATGAAGTGAAATGACAAACTTTCACACTTGCACCCTAAGTTGGTGGGTGTGGTGACCTAAGTTAACTTAGGTTTTTAGGTGCTTGGCTTAGCCTATTTTATGAACTAGGATGTTAGCTTAGTGAATTTGATTAATTATTAACGAATTCACTTGTTCATATGAACTAGCCCATGTTCAATAGGGGGTTGATTATTTTCACAATTGTAAATTTGTCCAAGTTCATTCAAAAAATGCAAAGTGAATTTAAATAGATTTTGATGTAATGGTGACATCTAGTCACAAATGTAGTCACATCTTCCATGCATGCAACATGACCAAGGTTTTTCATCCATTTTCCTTGTTGGTCATAAACTTAATCAAACCAAAGTTACAATTGCATTTGCAATTACATTTAAAATTCACCTATGACCAAACATATCCATATACATATGATGAAATGTGTCCAATGCACAATTGAACACATGTGCATATGTTACCCATATTTAGTAACATGTGATGCACAACAAGTGCAACCTATGGAAATCAAACCTATGAATCCACCAAACACGAATGCAAAATAGATGGGAGAAACCATTGAACAACATCAAAATGCAATTGAACAGGTTGTGTAGAGAAACCTAGATGTGTTCTCAACCACTCATCAAGCAACATCACATTATTAACCCAACTACGGGTAATGAGTGTTCATCACAATGACAATCATGAACCTATTCGGCCATTTAATGAAGTTGTTTTTGCAAGACAACCATGGCGATTTGCAACAATTGCCAAATAATTCAATTGTAAAAAATAATTACATTTTTTTATTGATGTTCAATGAATAAAATAAATATTTGTGATAAAATGAATGTTGTCATGATATATTACATAGTGAAAATATACTCTAAAAAATTCATATAATTGCAAAACTTGATGAAATATTTCGTCATATATTGAATATGAATTGATTGTACCATTTCAATTACAATTGAAAAGTTTGATTTGAAATGTGCTTTCACAAAAAAACATATGGACAAGTTTTTTCATTCAAATGAACATAAATGTGTTGAAAAAAAACACTTTGTTGAAAAATTATTCTCATTTGAAAGATGACAAGAATTATGTTAAAAGATTTTGTATCAAAATCAATTTTATATATTTATCAAAATGCTATATGAAATCAAAGAGAAGATGTTCCCAAAATGTACCAAAATATACCCAAAAAAGAATACATTTTCCTGCCTAAAAGGGCCCCTTGTAATGTGTTTTCACCCTTATAAAGGTTATTATACTCTAGGCCATTATAGGCTATTGTAAATTATTATATTCTAGGATGATTTAAATTATTTTATGTTATTATAGCCTAGATTAGCATAATGTATAATAATTTAGATTAATTTAAAGTAAAGTAGCCTAAAATAACATAGAGTGAAATAACCTTGGATACCCTTGAATAACTTAGTGTAAAATCATTTAAAATAGCTTAGAATAATCTAAGATAACGAGTTTAGAATATGCTAAAGTTAAATACCTTGAAATAGCCTAGGATAATATAAGGTATAATAACCTAAAGTAAAAGTAATGATTTGTAAACTACTACTAGGTTATGTAGAATAAGGTTCTTAGGAAAACAACTAGCTAGTTTATGACTAGTCATGATCATATTAATCATGTAGTCATAATTATGGCAATAGTCATAAAAATGGCATAGTCACATGCCCAATATGAATACACGACTATATTTGAAACAAAGTTACAAAAGTGTTTGTCTAGTCATGAAACCGTGTTTTTGGTGTAGTGGATGAAACTTGGCTAGTAAGTTATTGGCTTCCATAGTTGCTCCAACATGTTGTTGATATTCTCCACAATTCTTGGGCCAATAGTCCCATTGAAACTATTGTACCCCAATAATTCCTTTATCTTTCATGGTTTTGATGGGTGATGAAATGATTATAAAAGAACACCATTTTGATTTTTGAGATAAACACCTAGCTATGGTGTGGTTGCATGTTGTTGCAATGAGCTCTAATTGTTGTCACTTCCATCTTTTGTTGTTTGGAGGACCCAATGGTCAGTTGAGATAAATTGGAAGCATGTTTCCAACAATGATGACAAGTAAATGTTGGTGCACAATTGGGATGGGAGGTTTGCAAAGCTACCTTTTGTGCAATGATGTTGGTGGGTCAACACACTATGACAAAATGCGTCCATGTATGCCAAGGTATTTCACTAAATTTTGAATTAATTCATTGGTCTTAAAGTAGAAATCATGTAATTTGCAACCAATCATCATGCAATTTTGTGCAACTAGGTGCCATTTGCAACTAGATTGGTTGTGTTTACAATTACAAAATTGGTACTGTATAATTTTTGGGCCACACAATTGTGTGTGTAATTAACATGAAACTAATAGTGTACAAAGTGGACATGTGTTATAACAATCACGGCCTAAGCTAATACATACCTATGTTAGTACATTCAATATATCTACCTAGGCTATTATTTGTAGTCTTATACCTCTAGTACTAAGGTTAAACCTTGGGACCTAGGCTAAACTAATAATGGTTAAAATAACCATGGAAAAATTAAATTTTGATTCATTTTAACCATGGCTAAAGTAACTTTGGTTAAACTAACCATTGCTAAATTAAATTTGGCTAAATTAACCATGATTAAATAAACTTCAACTAAATTAACCATGGTTAGACTATTTAAGAAGCTAAATTAACCATAATTAAACTAACTATGGTTAAATTAAACATGGTTAGATTAATTAATTAATTTAGCCTTCTAGTTAATTTAAGGGTTTAAGGTTTGGGTTGCAAAAATTAATTTAGCCATATTGTAATAGTATTAATCATTACGAGTTGTCGTACACAATTATTAAAAATCATTATAATTGTATTTATAATTACTAATATTATTATTTTATAATGAATAATATTAATTACTATTATTATTATTCAATTATTATTATTATTGTCCGAAGCTAATGGATGCACATGTGTAGATTTTGGGTGCACCCATCCAATTGATGGGTTGTTTTGAAATCTACCCATCTACTTATTGGGTTTCTTTTGAAAATATGAATTTGGTAATTGATTTAATCATGCCTCTATATCATTTTTCCCCCTTTATTTAGGTTGTCACTTGCCTTTTTGTATCACGAGGTTTCATATCAGTATGAAATGTAGAAAAAAATCATATAATTAATTTTTAAAATGAAGTCTGTTTGATAAACATGCAAATAACTAGTTTGAATTACTTTAAATCTTATTAAAATGAGATTCTTAAAAAAATTATTTGAAAGATTATGCAAGAATTGATTAAAATACATGTCGAATTTTAAATAAATTAAATTTCTAGCATAAAATTACTTTTTGAAATATAAAATTTTGAAACTAATTTGATGAAGATTTATTGACAAAAATCATAATCAAATTAATTTTTAATTGATTAATTTTTTGTATTATTCTTGTTTTATATGTTATAAATTTTTATTATCGCCCTAAGATAGTAAACATGCATGTATGATTTTAGGTTTTACCAAACATGTATGGGGCAAACATAACTAGTTTTAACTTTATTATAATGATATTATTGTTTATTAGTATACATATGGCTAAGAGGTTATAATAGTTAGTTTAAGCTATTTTTAATGTTAAAATATTATTAATTACTAATTAATTTTTAAAAAGAGTATATAATGATAATATTGTTATTATTATTATTATTATTATTATTATTATATATATATTTAAAATTACTAAATATGGTAGGTAAATTAAGTTAGTATGGCATGATTAGCATGTAATATTTGCATCTAGGTTGCAACTACATTGGTTGCATTTGCAATTGAATTTTTTATCCCATATCTTTTGCCTTGGATTTCAAATGTGCACACTATACAAATAAATGCATTTGTCTTGTTCACAAACCAAGTACCAATGCCATTTGGGATGAACCAATAAAAAAGGTTCAACTTTAAAAGTTAAATGTAAACACAAAATTAGATTATTTAACTAGGTTAACCCTACCATCTACCTACCCATGACCTACCTACTCACCTAATTAATTAGAAAATAATAATCAATGGGCTTTTTAAAATTACCATGTGTCACCATATAATCGACCTTCACAAATGGACACATGTCGAAATCTAATTCATATTTATTAGATGGCTAAGATATTATTAGTTTTTTAATAATGATGAACACATTCAAGTAATGTCTAAATGCCACATGTTACCATATAACTGGCCTTCAGAAATGAACATATGTTGAAATCTAATTCACATTTTATTAAATGGTTGAGATATTATTAATTTATTAATAATGATGAATATTGGAATAATGTTCAAATGTCACATGTCACCATGGGCAACCCTTGTAGAATAATACACATTTATAAATTATAAATTCATACCATATATATTATCTAGATACATATTGTCATATGTAGCTATTAATCATGTGCAAATTGTCTTATACAACTATGGGGTCTAGCAATTGCATGCGTCGCATGCAACTAAAAATCAATTATATACAACAATTGCAAAATGACAATTTTCTTTTAGTTTAAGTGAATGGGACCCAATGGGGATGCATGGAATTCACTAATTCATTGAATGGGGACTAATGCACCTGCACTTTGTAATAGTGACATTTCTAATAGAATAAAACCATGAAGGACAATAAAGGAGTTTTTCCTTATGACTAGTATGTTGTGGGTTGTTGTGAGCATGGATGGACAATGTTTTTCCCCAACTTTGTTTAGGCAATTTAGTTGGCCTATGTTGAATTAGTGGATAGTTTCATGTTCATGTATCCTAGCATTATAATTGATCAAAGTTGATACAACCCTCTTTCTTATTCATTTGACTTATAATATTACATTTTCTTGGTTAAAGAAGTTCTTTAAAGCTATGGAGATTATGATCATCAATCCTTGGGTTTGAATATGGGTTTGGAAAATGCCTTATCTCTTGGAGGGAAGTGATAACTATCATGACCAAGTATTGTAGTAACCACAAGGCAGGCTGAGTACTTGGTTCCTATGGATGGATCCCTTTTTGCTAGATGCAAACACATTACCTTGACTTCATTATATCAAAATTTGATTTTCTTCCATCCCTTGCATTTTCTTGGGGCATTCGGAATGTTGGTGTACCTCCCTCCATGCTTCCATTGGGCTATTTTTATTGTCAATCACAATCTTTTGAACAAAATAAGACCTATGTGAAATAATTAATATGCATAGCTTATGTTCACACCTTTGATACCATGTTTGTCAAAGTAGACTTGCATGGAGTGTTGTAATTATTTAGGGGATTTGGTTTTGTTTGGGGCTTGATGTTTGTTTGCATTGCATTGGGAGGATTAAATTCTATGTGAACAATGTGTTCCCAAGTAAACCATTTGAATGATAGGTTAGCACTTGAGCTTAAGGCTTGAAAGGGTTTTTAGACATCTGCAACCATGTTGCATTTCATGAACATGTGTTTAAAGTTTTCCATTTCTTTTGTTTGACAAAGGCTACATTCTCTTAAAACCCATATCCATGTTTTCTAAACATTTATCATTACCACTTTTGTTTAAATCAACCATAACATGATTGAAATACATCCTTGACCTTTTAATGGAATTAGTACCTTTTGTCCTCAAGTTGAATGTCAATTTTTATGTTGGTTTTTATTCCCTTACGACCTATTGTGTGTTTTAAAAAAAATCATAGATGAAGAAGTCAATTGCTTTCAATGTTCATTGTTTTTTTAGTTGGACAATATTTTGGGTCAAAATCCAAATCCTAAATTAGTTTTGCTCCATAGAACCAAATTGTTTCATTTACTGATGGAAGGATATTGATGGGACAATGAAAGTCATGAAAAGCTCTTGTATTCCCTTATTTTCTTAACAACTCAATTAAGCATATTGTAACGGAAAATTAGGTTACCCCAACTGGTGAGTGCCCACTGATTAGGGAAGTTAATTGGCACATCATTGAGCCGTTTTGTGTCTATGACGGCTGCCTTTGCATTATATCTGCATGGGAAGTGTCGCTTAGTTGGTGTGAGGTGTTTTGCTGGGAGATTTGCATGATGGCTGCTATTGAATGGGGGCTGGATGGCAGCTCCGAGTTGTGATGTAGGTCGGTGATGCAATTATGAAATAGCGGATTGGGTGGGTGGGATGGAACGACACTGGAGGAATGGGGAAGCTTTTGGAAGAAATGAACGGAGTTCTGAAGAAGAAAGGATCAGGAAGGCTGTAGGAGGAAGCAGAATAGAGATTTTGGGAAGATAGTGCCGAGGCAGACAGAAGGAGTTAGAGGGTTCTGTAGAAGGGAGCTTAGCTATGCTTGAGATCTTCTGCTACGTCTGATGGAGAGTTGAGCTTCTGTTACAGAAGAATTGAGGAGAGAGATAGAGAAGAAGCAAGAAGCCTAGGAACTTTTAGACTTCTCTTTTGTGAATTGGCAGGAAGCAACGTTTGTACCTTCGGGGATGTATATATTTTGCGAATAAGATACAAGAATTTCTTTTTGAATCGCATCAGTGTGGAAGTCTAGGACAGGAGATGTGCGCTATGTGATTGCTGTGTTGTTGTGTCTGTCGGTCTTTGAATCGTTAAGGATCAGAGAGATCAGGAAGACATGGACGAGTTTTAGAGGTGTTGAGGTGTCAGTAGGGGTGAGATCAATCTGGAGAGCATGGACACCAGGGTCCACAGAGGAGAATACATGTGTTGTTAGATTTATGGACCCTCTTTTTTTGGTTACAATATGTTACCCTACGTACCCCTTAAAACCCTTGCCCTATTTTAGATAATTGCTAAGACTTTTGGATTTCGTAAAATCCTTGCAAAAATATTGTTTTCTTTGATGTGAAAAACCTAGTACACAATTTTAAGGGTTGTGATTAGATTATGTGTCAATTTCTTGTTTGAGAACTAAAGCTAGGATTGAGGTTCCATGCGATACCAATTAGATCATTGTGAAATAGGTTTGCATATATTTCATATGAAACTTTTGCTTGGCCTCTTTGATTGATTTTCCTTTGTTAGCATATTCTTTCCATAATCACTTGAACTTAGAGAGGCTTTTATGAGACCATGGTCAAAAACCTAATATTTTTCTAGTCCCATTTGATGTATTGTTTTGTTATGTAAGAATTTGTTATCACAAGTAGGCTGCTTGAATGTTAGTGACTAATAGGCTAGAGGAAGAGTTATTTTCATCCTTATTTTAATGGCATGACCAAAGTGTGAGTATGGCTTGCCATGGAAGTGAATTGACTTGCTTAAGTTTTGCAATTTCATAATCCAATGAACATTAATACCCTTTTTTTGCCATTGATGGGAATTTCATTTTGGATTTTATGTCAAATGAATGACTTCCACATGGCCCAACCAAGGGTAAGAGCTCTAGGGGCTAGCTTGGGCAATAAGTCATTGGTTTGGAGTTAATGGTTTAATATTTTTAAATGTCCTTTGGAAATGGGCAAAACATCTAAGACATCCCATCTAATTCTTGTTTTAACATCCTTTTTTGAATTATTAGCCCACAAGAAATTTTGAATTACTTATCTTTTCAAATGACTTGTTAAAGAGCTCTATGCATAACATAAGAGGATGTAGGCATAGTTAAGTAGACAAAAAATTGTTTGCCTCATTGCGATCATAATTTTGTCCAATAAATGTAAGAAAATATGTTCAAAGCCTTTTCAAATTTACTTGCATGTGAAATCACAAGGTCATCCATTTATATTATAATAATGTGTTTGTAAAAAATTGAAAATCATTTATACAATAAAAGTAGGTTTCAAGTACCTTTCAAACAAATTGATGAATTTGAGGTTCAAATTTATTTCCCATTGAAATTTAATAGTTGCAATTATGATTTGTAACATTTGAAAGTTCATAATACTATCTAGAACTCCAACTTATTTGCATACCCATTAAAGCTACTTATCAAGGTTTGGATAAATAATTAAAATCCATTGGCATTTTTTTGGAATCTATTTGAATCCACATGCTACATGTGTATTTTCATTAATATCATAACAAAATCAAAGAACATCTAGATATTGATTATTGAAACAAATAACAATTCTAAATGCAATATGTCAAAGGTGACTTATGGTTACTTATCATTTATTTTATATGGACTAAGAGTTGTTTACTTGACCATGTTTTCACTTGATACCAAATTGAAGTTCAAATGACCTAATTGACAATTAAAATTTCACATGCCTAGGGCACATTTTAACAAATATTTCTCGGTCCGATTAAACATTTTGCTTTCTTTTCCTCCTTTGAAATAACCCAACCAAATAAGAACCTTAATATCACGTTGATTCCCTTTTCTTGAACCACTTGAGGCCTTGGTCCACACCTTCATGCCTTGTGGAGGTGAAGAATTTTTCATTTTCACATGTGTTTGTAGGATGTGAAAATAAAACTAACCAACAACAATGATTGGTCTTGTGATTTACAATTTTTCAACCCATAATGTTTCACCAAGGGATCCTTTCTTTAACATTAAAAGCTTGTCCATCCTTCAACAAATACACCACACTTTAAATTTCACCATTTTCATCTTCCCCTCTTTTCCACAAATAAGTTCTACCCAATAGAATTTGATAACTCACAATCTTGAAAAGCCCGATTCAACTCCCACTCCCATTTTTTTTTTAAATCACTACATTCATTTTTGACTTCTAGATAATCTATGGCAACAATAATTTTGATGCAAATTATAGTAAGTTTTAACTTCCTATGTTCATAGTTGCAAAAATGTAGGCATTGACAAACTTTCTAGAGTTACAACATTCTCAATTGATAATGTATTCCCATTCAAAATAGGTGCAAATGCACCATTTATGTTGCAGTGAATGTTCAAAGATCTAGGAAAATACTCAATAAAAGACTTAAGAGAACCATATGTAAGCAAAAAAACCAACATTTGAAGTTTAATCATTGCAAGTTTTAAAGGTGCCATAGCCATTTGTAAACAAACACAAGTGCAATTAAATAAAATTAAACTTGATGGGAGTTTCTTTCACAATTATTAGGTTCCAAAAGGGGTTCCTCAAGAAAATTTTAGGGTTCAATTAACATTTCTTTCACAAATTTTAGGTTTGAGCACATTAAAAAAAAATGCACCACTTGCTAATATAAACTAAAAATTGAATTAGAAAAAGTAAAATTGGGGCTTTTATAAAAAAAATGTCATAATACAAAATTCAACATAAATTTTTGTGGCCATCAACCCATCCCACACATTCAAATTTTTTCATCTTTTTCCAAATTCTATAACTATAATTCTTTATGGCATTTGGCCAAGGTTTTTTTCCCTTACCAACATGTGAAAATTTGGGGGTAAAAAAAACACACTAAGAGGGTAAATAGTTCAACAACTAAATATTTAGTCTATTAGCACCTCCCTTTCATTCAATTTTCCTCCTTTGTTTATAGGGGTTTAAGGTAAAAACATAAATGACTAAAGGGTGCACCCAAAGCCCTTTAAATCACTCAAAACATATGAAAAACGAGTAAGATATGTGTTTTTAAGTCATGGTGTTAAAAAATGAAAAAAAAAAGGTTCAAACAATTGGTAGCTCATGATAGTTTACATACCCACCTAAAACCAAACTATTACTCAATGTATGGCAATGATTAACCAAGACAAAATAGATTAGGAGAATGGTAGGGAACATTGATTGGAATTTTGTATTGGTTTAAGTAGGCAATGAACATATCTAGGATAGAATCTGAACCTACCATTGGTGACCATCTCGGGGACAATTTTGTTTTCTAAAACAAAAAATAACAACAATTATTGAATAACTTGCATTTTTTTAATTTTTTTTTTAGTAGATTTTGAAATTTTGGAAAGGAAATATTGTTTTATTGAAGATTTGAATTTTTGAATTTTTTGAACAGATAGTAGACAAAGGTCTAAATGGTAAAGGCTATAAGGACTTATGTTAGAAAATTTATTTAAAAACTATGTTAAGATTTGCATGACAATATGAATTGGATAATGACTCGAAGTTTGTGGAAGCAAATGGACCAAAAACCTACATGGGAAAACATTATTTTTGATATTGTAGAATATCAAAATGCAGACCAAGAAGTGTATGAAATGGCAAATAGGGGTATAATTTTGGAACCTAAAAGTTTACAAAAAGAAGAATGATTTGTAGGACATGATCAAATGTTTTTAGCAGGAATGGGAGTGAGATGAAAAGTATGCACAAAAGGTCCACAAAAACATTTTGGTTATAGAAGATAATTTCCAATGAGGGGGATCAACTCTGAAGTGTATCCAAGAAAAAAAGGTATACATGATTTCCAAGCACCATTGATTGTTCAAAAATACGGGGATGACAAAAATCCAAGCAACGAATTGTTATTAATAAAAATTAGAAATTCTTCAAGTCCAAAATATGTGCATAGTTGGTTGAGTAAATAAAATACACGCACAAGTATACCATTTGTATATTAATTAACATCATAAGAATATCATGAACCAATAGAAGATTGGGAAGTGGATGATAACTATGATCCTAGTATTCCAGAATGGGTGGATGATAATTACCCAAGAAATTATGTGTATGATGACATACACATGTGAATGTTTTGGAAGAAGCATGACTAATTTCGACAAACACCAAAATCAGATGAATTGAAAGAGATAAAAGAAATCCAAAACGTATAAGTTATGATTCTTAGGATTTAACTAGGTTGATTCAAACTTTTTTTAGAATTTTTTTTTTTGGTAGAGTCAAAAGACATGTTATCACAAAATGTCCACATATCAAAAATGAAGTAAGGGACGAATTTGTTAGACACGTGGGACAATAGACGATAGACAAAGATTTCGTAAAATACCATAGATGACAACACATGTTCATAACAATTTAAAAAATAGGTTGCAAGAAGTTAGCTTGAGTGAGTATAATTTGTGCAAAATAAATTAAGAGTGTGATTCTCCTAGCATGATTAACGCATAAACCTTTCCCATAATACCAAATTTTATACAACAAGAAGTACAAATGAATTATGTACAATTGAAGGCTAAAATATCCAAAGAGTTTACAACTTCATCAATTAGGGTTAGGCTGATGAATGGGTTATGTTAGATGCCCATCATTGTTTCACAAGAATAATCGATTATATTTGTAATGCCATAAATGGTTAGTATAGTTTATAGTTTGGACCAGAGGTTGAGCCATCAAGAAGGAGTAAATTGGAGAATGGCCAAGCGACACATCATGTATTAATGAATATTCAAGTTGGAAGATGGGCAAACCAAATCTAAGAAGATCCAAGTTGGGTAACAATACCCATTTTAAGACTTGAGAAAGTGACGCACTCCCAACTCCGGCTTAAGGGACTCAAATGTGAGTCCTAAACAGAAAACAATGGAAGAGTAAAGAGTCGAAGCACGCTCTTTGGTTCGCAGCACTTTGGAGGGGTAGAGGGGCGTGATGGAGCTTCGGGATGGGACTAAAAAGAGTTGACAAGCTTCACTCACTCACACGGACCTGCACAAACCAATGTAAGGTGGTTAATGCATAGTTGGAGCACCTTTGGTGCTAGGATGAGCCACGGGCAACACCGACACACAAGACTCACCACGGCCCAAACTTGGGGGAAGCCACCACCTTCCCCCTTATAGTATATTCTGCACCTCTCCACGAGGCCCACATCCAAATGGTTTTTTTGTCCCACGACTTCTGCGACTTTGGGGCGCCATAATTTTGCGTGCAAACCTCTGATTGAAATGAGGTCCAAAGCAAAGTTGTAGCCCTTGTCGAGAGCTTTCCAAAGGTATGTTGCACGTCATCTGCACACACAGGAATTTAGGTCAATTCCTGACTTTTAATGGCCGAGAGTCAAACTGCCAATTTGACTCCCGACCTTTCTTTTGGCCATAATTTGTGTTTCAGATGTCCAAATGGGCAATGCAAGCGCATTTTAGATGTCCAAGTTCGAAAATCTTTCCATTGATATAAAGAACTCCTCAAGCCATTGAGTTTTGACCCCTAAATTCGCCCTTTGAAAATTCGGGAGTCCACTGGGACTACAACTCCCCAAAGTGGAACTCCCTTGGGGTGTGAGGATTCATTCCCTCACACCTTCTCACATTCCCGGGAGTATGTCGTGCAACTCCAGGCTTCCTTCTTAGCTTGCAACCTTGCAAACCCTTGCCTTGGTCGTGAGCCCAAGGCTAGGGTTGCGACAAAAAGTGTACACAACACCAATCATAACAATTCAAACAAATACATATTTGGGATGGCCACCACCTATTCCATTAAATTGTGAACAATAAAAAATATGATTGGTGGCAAACATTGTAACAAGGGGTTCACTGGCCAAACCATATCGATCAACTTTAAAGTATCAGAATTACAAGAAGGATGTAGATCCAAATGTTAACGTGATAATGTTTCAAGCAATCGTTAAAGTAAATGGAAAAATTTTACATGAATTCATCATTAATGCATTTAGCTACACATTGAAAGAAATGACATTAGACTAATGTTACGATTACATGCCAAATTTTTCGGATTGCATTTTTTCTAAACTAACTCAAGCATTTTATAAACATCATTGGAAAACACAAAATGACAAACAAATTTACATGGAGCTCAAGAACATCAAGTAGGGAAAGACTAACGGGTTGAGGTGTATTATGAGTGCATTTAGAAGTCAGTTCATGGATTACAAACACTAACCACATATAATTTTTTTACAATTGTGTTTCAGGCATGATTATAGTCCTATCTGAAGATTACAACTACAAAAATGAAATGTACAATGTTATAGTTGCATAAGGAGGTAGCTTTGCTATGTGAATAAAGGATAACACCTGTAAAAGCTCAAAATGCATTATTGGTATCAAAGGTTTTTAAATTTGTAGCAATGATGAAACTACAAATAGAACCAAAAAAGAGTAACAAACATTGCATAAATTGTGGAAGAGACAACCACAACATGGAGATGTGTAGAGTCAAAGAAGGGGGAGCCCATTGTAGCAACAACAAAGGCTACCAATCAAACTCATAAGGGTCAAAATAATAATTCAAATGCTTGCCACATCTAAGGTTTGAATGGGCATAAGATGATGGATTGTGTAGAAGTGTAGAAAATGTTCCAAAGGAAGAATGCATCAAGCTCGGAAGGGAAAGCCATAGTTGAAATCAAGACAATCATTGCAAATGTGAATGTTGTTACAATAAGCAAAATCATAAAAGACCAAGTGTTCAAGGAGAGAGAACCAAGGAAAAATAAAAATATTGTAGATTGGGAGGAGGACAAATTGAAGAAGGAAATGGTAGAAACAATTCAACAACTGTAGAAATCATAGGCTACCAATGAAGGATCTTTTACATTAGAGGGATGGAACATAATGTGGTTAGGAATGCCTAATATTACACCATCTATTAAACTTCATAAACTTTAGGAATTTGTAGTTTCCCAAAGTAAACTGATATCAATAGAAGAAATAATTCAAGATATCAGTAATAAATGTTGGAAATTAATTATACTTTGAACTTAGGACGATTATTGAAAATGGCTCCTGAGTTGAAAAGAAATCTTTAGTAGAAAATGAAACTAAATAAACCACAAATCAATTAAAACAAGAACATAAAAAAATCATCATATGTGGTACTAAAAATAGTAATAGTGGCAGTCACCATTGATAACCATATGGCGATTATTTAAATATAGATTGGAAATTACAATGTAATGTATGTTTTACTAGATGGAGGGTTTAGGGTTAACATCATTACAAAACAATTGAGATTGAGGTTGAGGTTGCCAAAGCTTAAACTCGCACCATATAATTTGAGGATGGCATATCAAACTACTACAAAGCCAATAGGGTTGATCCATGATCTTAAGATATATGTTCATGACATACCTTATGTTACCATGTGTGCTATATTGCATAACAATGTGATAGACGTTAGCTATTCCATGTTATTAACATTATTAGAATTCCTAACTTTTTTTACTATAAATTTTGTTAAAAAAAAACCCATTTTGAACATGTGTTAAAAAAACCTCTCAATCGTTTTGGACAAGTCATTTTGAACGTGTCCATTATGACTGGGCCATGTACTTTTTGACTAGGTGTAAGTTGACATTTTTGACTAGTCATTTCAACTAATATTTTTGACTAGTACTTTTGATTAGTCAATACAATAATCAAATGATTTTTTGACTAGTCAAATGCCATTTTGATTAGGCAAATGCCATGTGGCATTTAAACAATGGCCACCCAAGTTAAACTACGTGGCATCTAAACATTGGCCACCTATGATATGCCACGTGGAATTTAAACATTAGCCATAGGTTATTCCATGTGACATTTAAACATTGGCCATCTAAGCTATGCCATGCGGCATTTAAACATTAGCGACTAGGCTATGCCATGTGTATATAACCTAAGCAACCAAAGTTAAGCCTAAAATTCGATACCAATTCCTAAAGTCCCTATGTTTAAAAGCCTACACTACTACAAAAAAGGTCTTAGTACATTATGGGTTTCATAGATTTTGAATGAATTTGGACATTTTTATCTAATGAAATTGTTTAACCCCCTAATGAATGAGGACCAGTTGTTACGAACAATGAATTGTTTCACTAGTACCTAGTGAAACAAGGTTACTTTCAAATGAAATACAAATTTACCAAACCATTCATTTCTTAGTTAATTAACTAACTAGCATGGAAATCAATTAAAATGTAATTATTTAATAACATTTCAATAACCATTTTTTTGAAAAAAAAAGTTTAATAAATGGATTTTTTTGGGTAATATAAACATACTACCTCTATTAAGCTACTTTCAAATATTATATGACTATTTTTCATTAATTTAAATTATTTCACCCTACATTATTTGTAACTATTTATGACTATTCTCAATTGATTTTGGTTATTTTTTGCTATTTCACCTTAGGCTACTTTTTGTTTATTCTAAATTACTTTTGGTTATTTTAACTTATTTCACCTTAAGCTATTTTCAGCTATTGTGAATTTTTTTGATATTCTATGTTTTTTTTGGCTATTGTAAATTATTTCAATTTAGACTACTTGTAGTTATTATAAATTACTTTTAGCTATAAAAGGATATTTCACTTTATGTTATTATTGACAACTTTAGGTTATTATAAGCTATTTCACCTTAAATTATTTTTGTCTATTATAAATTATTTCACCCTAGATTATTTTTGGCAATTTTAAATAATTTAATATATGATTATTGGTTGTTTTTTTATTAATGTTATTGGTGGTTATTAATGGCTATTAATACCTATTCATTTGTGGCTATTAATGCCAATTAACGATTATTTTATTAATAGTTATTCGTGGTTATTTTATTAATGACCATTAATATTTATTCTATTCATGGTTATTTTATTGGTGGTTATTTTATTAGTGGCTATTATATTAATGATTATTAATGGCTATTATATTAATGATTATTAGTGGCTATTATATTAGTGGTTATTGGTGGCTATTATATTAGTGGTTATTGGTGGCTATTATATTAGTGGTTATTGGTGGCTATTATATTAGTGGTTATTGGTGGCTATTATATTAGTGGTTATTGGTGGCTATTATATTAGTGGTTATTGGTGGCTATTATATTAGTGGTTATTGGTGGTTATTATATTAGTGGTTATTGGTGGTTATTATATTAATGGTTATTGGTGGCTATTTTATTGATGACTATTGTTTGTTATTTTATTAACACCTACTAATGGTTATTATTTATTGGATATTGGTGGCTATTATATTAATGGCTATTGCTGAATATTTTGTTATTGGAAATTTGTGGTTAGTAATGGTTATTATATTAATGACTATTGGTCACAATCTTATTAATGGCTATTAATGAATATTCCATTGGTGGATATTGGTGGTTATTAATGTTATTATATTAGTGGTTATTGGTAGCTATTATATTAATGGTTATTGGTGGCTATTTTATTGATGGCTATTGGTGGTTATTGATGGTTATTTCATTAATGGTTAATTGTATTATAAATTATTGTTGGATATTCTATGTTATAATATCATAGGTTATTGGTAGTTATTATATTGTAATGTATTTAAAATTATTTTTTCATAGGTTATTATTTTCTATTCTAAGTTTTTTTTACCTTAGGTCATTATATTATATTTTAGATTATTTAAAGTTATTGTACGTAGGATAAAATAATTTATTATAACTTAAAAACTTATAGTAAATTAGTTAAAATGCCTTAAGGTAAAATGTCATCTAATAATTTTGGGTACAATAATTTATAATAGCTTATAATAACATAAAATATAAATTAAAATAACTAAAGTAACTTAAAATCATATAGGGTATATCATAATGTAGCATAGATAGAATATTTTAAAAATCATAGAAATAAACCAATTTACTATAATAAATTATAATAATAAATTATGTTAACTAGTAATGAAACATGATGTCTACATAGTGATATTATAATGAAATAATTTTCACCAAGGTGAAATCAATAAAATGCAATGAAATTATTTCACTTTTAAGGTCCTATAGTGATTTAGGCTATTAAATTGCAGCTCACTTTTGTAATAGTGTATTTGGCACCTTCTTACTTGATGTGTAGCATGTGCTTACTACCTAGCCTCTTGTTGGGTTACTAATGTGCATTCAAGAATCACGCCCTATATTTGTGTGGAGTTGTTCATAAGCCTACCTAAAAATTTTGGTCATGAAATTGGTCACTTATTTGAAAATTAAGCTATAATGAAATTTTTGAGTTATTGTATTTGCAATAGTCCCTTAATCTATTGCTTTTTCCACCCATTTATTTTTTCGTTCCTTTAGCCTCCTTTGATCTCTTTTGCATTTTCCTTGTTCATGGGTTTTTTCCTTAAAATTTTTTAGGTATTTAGCAAAGATCACATGTTGTGATTAAGAATAATCAACTAATGGATCTTTTGTTTATTTGTAGGTACACAAGGTAGCAACAACAAGTTGTGCAAACTCATGGATTCTTGGGTTTGAAAAGTTATAAATTTTTTTTGTGATAAATCACAATTAAATTTATCTAGGTTTAGAACATGGATATCTTTTGGTTAATTTTTATATCATTATGTAGGGCACCCATTTAACTTAAATGATTTTGTCTAATTCCATGTAATTGCTTTTAAACATAGCTTATGTTTTTAACCTTTTAAATTGATGTTTTAAATGACTTGAAACAAGATATATCTAATCATTGTAGAACATGTGATGTGTGGAAGGGTAAAAAAATATCGTTTAATTTAAATTCTTGCGCTTGTTGTATTGCTTCAAGTAGTGTTGGAGCAATACAATAAATCATGCTTCTTATATTCTTGAGTTGTATATAAGAAAAAAAGGACATACAATTAGTTGGGCCAAAACCCACACCATCAACTTGGTAAAGGTTGAGATTAAAAAAAGACCAACATTCATGAACCAAACCATGCTTCAAAGGTGACAAAAGAACTTGTCAAACTTGCCAATAATAGTTAAAAAGAATGTGCCTCTTATTTATAAATCACAAATCAAACATAGGACATCAAGAGGTGTTTTTATTAGGGTTTTACATTTTCAAATGTGAAGATTGTGAGACAATACATCAAACGCTACAAACCAAAAACTTGTGTGGCAATGCAAAAAGGATGACATTTTCTTTGTTAAGAATTCCTTATATTTTTAAATTTTTTTTGTTATAAGTGGAATTTCTTTCATTAATAGGAATTTGTTAATTATGAGTGGGCAAGGTAGTCATGTTGCCCTTGCACTATGAGAAATCATGTCTTTTGCAACTTGTCCTATGCAACTAAAAAATGTCCTTTAAAACTAAACTAATTTTAAAGGACAATTTTTAGTTGCATAGGACAAGTTGCAAAGGTTAATATTGTTATTAGTGCATGTTCTTCTATGTTATATGCAAGTAGATAAAAACATAAAAGTATGCAAAATGTTTTTTCATTAAATTATCGTTTTTATTGTTGTGCAAGTTGTTAGAAAAATCAATACAAACAATTAAAATGAACTCCTTTGCTCTTTTGAAACTCCTTGATCTTACATTATAAACTATAGATTGTTAGATCTAATGGTAACATAAATACTTTTTGGATCTTTAGTTGTAGATAAGATATATAATTTTTATCATTGTCTTCTCATTTGATCCTTTTTCTACATGCTTTATTGTCGCCTTGAGATTTGTTTTCTCCTCATTTCATCCTTTTTCTATATGTTTTATTTTCACCTTGAGACATATTTTTCACACATTCACTTTTAAATATGACCTTTCCCTTTTACATATTCTACTTTTATTTTTAGATTTGAATTGTGACTTATTACAATACTTCTCAACCTTGTAGCATTGGGAATTCAGATTTCCAAGACGCATTGGAATATGTTTTCTACACTAGTTGGTAGAGAGGACATATTTGAATTTTTGTTGAGATACTCATTTGCTTTCAAATTTGTTTTTCTTTTTGGTTTTTTTGGCAAGAATGTGAAGTGCACAAGGTTAATAAAAATTTGCAAAGAGTTCTCCTTTGGAAAGCTAATAAATTGCTTCCTTGGAGGACTCAAAGATTTTATGCCTTTTGGTGACATTTGTGCAATATATCCTTGTTAGGATTTAGGGTTTATTTATTAGAAATTGTAGTTTTTTAATGTGACAACCTAACACCCATAACCAAAAAAATTTGATGTTTATTTTGATGTTATTTTGTGAAATTGAGTCCAACCCACCCTTCAAACCAAACATTAGCTTTGTTAGTTATGATGGAGATTTTCATAAACCATCTTAAAACACACCCATAACCAAACATTCAAAAATCAAAAAACCATATTCTCCACCCTATGTGTTTTCAATTATGTGCATTAGAATGTGCTTAGCCCTCTCCCATCATTAAACATGACAAAACATAAGGGTGGGTCATTTTTTAAATTGGTCTTTGCCCTTACTTAATTGCACAATTTAGTCCCATTTCATTTGGACATTACAAAAAAGTAAAAAATATATATTTGAAATTGGGCATTTGGACACAAAAAATATTTTAAACAATAGACCAAATAAATGCAACCATTGAATAACTTGTTTTGCACTAATGTTGTCATGGTATTTAATCGGTGACATGGGTAAGTTTTTGTGAGTTTGACTTAAGTTTGCATTTTCTTGGTTGAAATTAACACAATAATCAAACATTGGAACTAACCTTTTACTAGATATGAACTAAAAATCAAAACTATGAAAAACAATTCTTGAAAAAATGAAAAATAGACAAATGTTTTAAGTATGCAAGTTGATTTTTAAAATAAAAAGTTGACAAGTAGATTCAACTTGAAAGTTTAATATTTATTTTTATTAGTTATAAAACTTTATACCTCTATAAACCTTTATTTTAATTTGATGTAAAACTTTTTATCTATCGTAGATAATTGTGTAATAATGTTTAGATGGAACTAGATTCAATTTTGAACTAGGCTTGTAAGTTATGTAATCACTTAGGGGTTAACTTTAATAACTTATTAGATGGTGGAGTTTTATAATTTAATAATGATTTGGTGGATCATCGTCAATTAATTATGGCTTAAATTAATGTGCATGATTCAAGTATGGTGACTCACAAAATAAGCTTTTGTATAAATTAATGTGCATAACTTAAAGATGGCGATTCATAAAATAAACCTTTGCACAAATTAATATGTATAATTGGAAGATGATGATTCATTATAAAAATGATGTTACAAATTAATGTGCATGTTCAATCATATGTAAAACTTTAGAAAACTTCTTGTTTGATTTTCTTTTGATTAATATATAAATGTGTGTTAGAAATCTTTGAAAATATTTTCATTTGATAAGAACAACTTGTTGTATGAGTAAAAAGTTTCATTGAATATACTTGTGTTGAGAATTGAAAATGCAGTCTTAAAAAGTTTTAGCATAATTTATGAATGTGTACAATCCATGGTGATTGTGCCATGATAATTATAGATATAAAATAGCTAAATAATGAAATATTTGTGCAAAAAAAAACATAGATTTGAATAGCTATGTAATAAAAATACATAGTTTTAATTTTAGACATGTTTATATTTCACATCTTTGGGTCCATTGTTACAAAAAAAAAATGAAATACAAATGAATATAAAACTGAAATTTTGTATTTTTATTATATACCTTAAAAAATCTATGTTCTTGTTATCATAAACAAGCCCACTGAAAGGTTCTTGAATTTGAAAAAATGTGTTAAAATCAAAAGTGAAAAGTTTTTTGAAATGGGATGATTCACGCTCAAACCCGCACCCAAAGAACCCTCAATTTTTGAGGAACAATCTAAAGCGGAACTGGAGGAGGTTGTTTTAGAAAAAAAAGAACCACACAGCCCTGGTTGTGCACTGCATCAGCATGCGATTACCAGATGAAGTTCGGTGGAGGGCGTGTTTAGCCTACTACCGTTTTATTATGTGTGCGTGTTTGTTTGTGTGTTTGGTTTTAAAACGTCTTCAACAGCACGGGTTGGGTGGTCTTCGTTTTGACAGCCAGTGCAAAAGCCAATGATATCCACCGCTAGAAAGCGGAGCAGTTAGGAACGGACGAAGAGCACACGCGGGGAAAAAGCATTGCATTCGCAGCGGCCTACACAATCAAAACGTACCACCCAGTGTACTTCACAACATGTAGAACAAAGGAGAGCGACAACAAGGAAGCGATTGTGGGCGGAAGTGTGTGGGCAGAAGTTTGTGGGTGCCAGGGGAGCGGAGTGGTGGGGGTGGTGGGGAGGGAACACGGGGAAGGGCGGCCTCGATGGCCGCCATAGCTAGTCTGACTTACACCACCACCACGACGTCTTCGTACTCGCTGTGGTCGTCGTCGTCGTCGTCGTCGTCGTCGTCTATTGTTGTACAGAGTGGAAATCGGTATGGAGATGGTGGGATCGTGGGTTGGTTTCAGCAGCAGGTGCTGGTTTCTCGGAGCCTGCGGGTGACTTATTGTGCTAGTGCTTCTCTGACAAGGGCTACGGAATGTGAGAAGCGGTTCTGGAGAGCGAGGAAGTCTTCTGCGCGTGGTGGTGGTGGTGGGGGACAAAGGTTTTTGGAACAAGGAGAAGGAAGTGGGTGGCAGGGGGCGTTGCTGTTTGCTACGACTCCCAAGAAGCTGTTGGCTTGCGGATGTGAGGGCGAAAAGTGGCGGCGACGACGGCGACAAAGTGTCCTCAACTGTTGTTGTGACAAAGGCTCGGAGAATGCTGCTATTCAGGTTAGATTAGAAATTCTGGCCGTCTACCTTTATGCGATTCGGCACATTTCTAGGGTTTTCTGCTTCTTCAGCAAAGCAATTGTGCTCGGATGAGTTTCTTCTTCTTCTTCTTCTTGGTCTTTTTGACGTTGTCCCGCTGCCATTGTTGGTGTGGCTCCCTGGTTTGATCAAGATTAAACCTGGACTCGACTTTGCCAAAACTGGCCAGCCACCTTCTGTCACAATTTCGCTTTGGAGACGTATCCTCTCGTAATTTTGCTTCTCTAGTGGCTATGCGAGGAGGAGAATGCCAGATGTCCATTTTGTTGGGCCCAAACGTCAAGATGAACACTTTTTGAGTGTTCTTCAAATTGACAATTTGACTTATGCTTACAGTCCATGCTGTCAAGGACGGCTGGATGCCTCTCATGTCATTCTGAGCAGAAGATCCCAAAGTCACGGAAATCTTTTTGAGAGTCATAAATGCTGGAATTTTAGGGTACACTACAAGAGAGCCAGTGATGCATTTCTCTGAACAGTTATTAGAATCTTGCAGCATTAGGATCCTTATAAGTCTATGAGGAAGGAAAATCTTTTCTCCCCTCACACAAGCATAAATGGGGTCCTTTCCTCCCTAAATTGCAGAAGAAGATGTAATTAGATGATTGGCAGCATCCCGATGTGACTAGAGTCAAGTATCATAACCTTATGTGGTTTGGTGATGAAGGCAATGTGACACTTTGGTGCCCGATCACCTTTGGTATGCTGAACATTCTTTTGGGGCCAGACCACAATCTGCCATGACGCATGTGTTCTCATCAAACACCTGTGACATAGCCTTGGTACACAGCCTCCTATCATGAAACAGATTATGAGCTGCTCAGTGTTTGTTCTGCCTGTCTCTAAAATGAGAGGCTCTGTGAAGGGCTAAGTTTTGGGAGGATATAACCAGGATGTTTGGAGGTAAATGAAGTATATCTTACATCTCATTCCTTGGTGACTGTCCCTAAACAAATATGTTGTTCTTGTAGGCAAGTGCTGATCTACCACAAACAGCAGAGCAACCATATGGCATTCCTGAGAGGCGCATACCTGATTGTTGGGATGTGGTGGGACTTGGCCAAGCAATGGTGAGTGGTGTTTTTATGTTTGTTGTCAGGTATGGGGACTAAGGATAACACTGGCACTTTTTGACTGAAATTGGAATTTGTCTCATCAGGTTGACTTCTCAGGCACTGTAGGGGATGACTTTCTTGAGCAGTTAGGATTAGTTAAGGGCATAAGGAAGGTGGTGAACCATGAGGAGAGGGGGAAGGTGCTGCGGGCACTAGATGGGCGGAGTTACAAGCTCTCAGCAGGAGGTTCTCTGTCCAACACACTAGTTGCACTGGCAAGGCTGGGTACTGCAAGTACCCAGAGCCGAACTCTGAATGTTGCCATGACTGGCAGTGTTGGCAGTGATGCCTTGGGTGATTTTTACAGGTGTGCTCTGCAGCCATTCTTTCTAAGTCTGTGTTGGTATCAATGTGATGCAAGGGCATGGTCTCAAGATTCTCATCTTTGCAGCATGGTCCTTTGGGAGTCTTACTTGTTGGATTTGGCTTTGCAGGACAAAGTTGCTACGGGCAGGTGTGCACTTCCTGTCGCAACCTGTAGTGGATGGCACTACTGGCACTGTCATTGTTTTAACCACACCTGATGCCCAGCGGACTATGCTCTCTTATCAAGTAAGGCTCTCTCGCTATTTTTTCAGGTAGAAACTACAATTCAAAACTTTTTGGGAAGGTTCCAACAGGTGTAATGATATAATTTCTTGTTGAAGTTCACAGAAGGTGGTGGTCTTTTGCCAGGGCATGTCATCAGTTGTAAATTATGACACAAACTTGGCTGGTTCCATAGCTGGATCAAGATTCCTGGTAGTGGAGGGCTATTTATGGGAGATTCCACAGACCATTGAAGCAATTGCCCAAGCTTGTGAGGCTGCTCGCCAGCAAGGAGTTCTGGTGGCCCTTACAGCCAGTGACGTCTCTTGTATCACTCGTCACAGGCAACAATTTTGGTAATTCTGAATTCTGAATTGTTAGGTGTTGATGCAGTTGCAGCTTGTCCCTGTGAAATCAAAGGCCATACTCTGTTGGCAGTATGAACTGGATCTGCACTGGGCCACCCTTGTTTGGTCATTGGTGTAAATGATCCCATGCACATTGGTCAGGTTGCATGGCTGTGTGAAATATCTTGGTGCATTCACCTTTATTTTCAGCTAGTTTATTGTACTCCCTTCGGTTGTGAGAACATTTTACTCAGAGTTAGTGCCAGCTGTTGTGATTGTGGCTTGTCTCTGACTGTGCAATTGATCTATTTTCTGTGATTTGGTGAGGAGTTTTCTTGATGGGAGTCTACAAGGCTGTACACATAGCATTCTTTCATGTTTGGAGTGTGTTGGTTCTTTGCAGGGATGTCATGTGTGAGAGTGCTGATATCATTTTCACAAATAGTGATGAAGCAAGGGCTCTTTGTGGCTTTGGGAAGAGTACAAGCCCCGAACTAGCAGCAAAGCACCTGAGCCAGTTTTGCCCATTGGTCTCTGTGACTGATGGACCCTGGGGTTCTTATATTGGGCTAAAAGGAGAAATTGTGTATGTGCCTCCAGCCCCTTGTGTTCCAGTAGACACATGTGGAGCAGGTGATGCGTATGCCGCTGGCATATTTTATGGTCTGATTCAGGGGGTACCAGACCTGAAAGGCATGGGAAACTTGGCTGCTCGGGTGGCAGCTACTGTGGTTGGCCAGCAAGGCACACGACTTAGAGAGGAAGATGCTCTAGAACTAGCTGAATCAGTTGACTCGGTCTCAACTTTCCTGGACAGTCGTATACTGGAGCTCATAGGGTTTAAAGGCAATGTTGAGAAAATCTCTAATGTTTAAGCAATAGATGCCAGGAGATGGCAACTTCATCTTCTGACAAAACAACACCCAATGGGATTGGAATCACCACTTGAACACCATTGTTACACCTGATTCTTTACTATTCACACGTACTTGTAGATGATTGTAGTTGATGTTGGGAGGGGAACGTAGGAATGTTGCCAAGTATCCGGAAGACATTGCAAGATGCTTCTGAAACAGTCGACTGTTTTGCACAGAAGCAGGGGAACATACATTATGGCTTGAGTATACCAAGGCAATCTTGTGACAAAAAGGAGACCTTGCTCATGTTGAAGCATAAGGTCATTTGTTCTCCTGTATCTTGCAATTTCTGGGTTCATATCTTGTAATAGAAAGGTCTGAGGATAGTGTTGGCATTGCACAAACTACAAGCACATTTGTGGTATGGAAACAATATTAGGGTTGAAATCTGTGCTCCGCATGCTTTAAGTGATGGAAAGTCTGTCAAAGTTTGCCCAAAGTCAGGAATGGTTCATTTTTAATTTTGTAAACATCAGTAAGATTTGTCAAGCTGATTTATATGCCATGTATTGTGATCCAGCCAATAAGTATGGGTATCACTGGTTTTTTCAATTCTGGAATCTAATTGATAATGTTAACCATGCCATTTTCATCCTCTAGTGGACAGACACCAAGTTACAGACAAGTTTTGGCTTTGTGAATTGTATCCTTATGTTAGTTTGGGCATCATATGCAACTTGTAAAAGTTTCTTGAATGGTATCTTTATATGCTACATCTGTGAAGACTCTTTCTGCCTTCTGTTCTTCATGTGATCCAGCAACATCCATACTTTGCTTTGTAAACTTTGGCTGTGCAGGCTGATGCTGTGTGATTAAAGTCCACTTGGTTCTTGTTTTGCAATTATTGTTTTGGGATTTCTTGTTTCATACTAACAAGGTGTAGATTTTGATACTAATGTGTTTCTCATGTGCAAGTGCGAGGTCTGCCTTCCACTACACAGGGCAGAATTCCTGGATATGAGTGTCCAAATACACTAGGAATTTTCTGCAATTGCTTTATGTCAATAGAGAGTAGCTGCTACTAGGTGGATCATGATTCACATCTTATGATAGCCAACTGCAAGGGAAGATGCTTTGAGCAGGATCAAGTCTTTTTGCAACCATCAAGCTGACAAGACCAGCATGTAACTGTTGGCAGGCACTCTCTGGTGATGGCAGCAGGGTAAGTAAGATCTGGTGGAGCTGACTGGTGAGAAGAAATTCTTCAAGGTGATACATGAAGGATGGTAAGCAATGATGGGCTTGCACTTGAGAAACGACATGCAGGTGAATATACAACTTCTGTGTGTATCCTAAGGATGCTTATCAATCCTTTTTGCATCCATGAATTTATGTAGTTATTATGACTCAAATATCTTCAATACAGATTGGTGTATATTAGGTCTTCCTATCAGGGTCCTACTAGTGATCTTGAGCATGTCTCCCTCTTACCTTTGTTCAGGTGCATAGCAGTTCGCACTTCAATCCCGTATCATGAAAGAGTGATACTTTTGTGGCCATACTTACCCGTTTGATTTATTGTTGTATTTGTGGTATAATTGGGAAACCAAGACCAATATTCATGGATTGCATGGTACAAGCCATATATATAGGATTTTGTCAATCATACTCTAACATTGGTCCTCACATTGCTTGCACTTTGGTCATTGTCTGTAGAAGGAAAGTTAAGTAAAACATCCAATTATGAAACATGAGTGCATTTCATGGTTGCACTTCACTGAGCTGTTACTTTAGTGAAAATGATGTGGACAATATTTCACATGATCAGAACACAATCTGATCAACATCATCAACAAAACATGAATGTAATAGTGAAATGTTTCACAAAGTGAACATGTTCAAAAGTAAGTGACCTGTTTCACATGTCTAATGTGAGCTAAAAGCTCTGTATACAATTCACAGTTGCAATGTTATTGCTATCCCTTGCTTGATTTGCTATATTGGTCTGCCTAGCCAACTTCATGCTGAAATAGAAAATGGGTGAAAATCACTGAAGATGAATGACATAGTGGGTTTTCCCATATTCCAAAACTATTTGCCAGTGACCCATTGGATGTAAATCTCAATGTGCAAAATACAACATTATAAAGTCTATACAAGCAAGCATACATATGCACTTTGCACCACATCAAAAGGAAGAGCAGTGGCTGTATGTGCTGACAGAAGATTTACCAATCCCTCTAAATACATACTGATAAAATTGGTAAGGAAATCAATTATAGGTCACCCCGCAGAAACTCCTGGTGTTCTGATTTACATGTCACTGGTTATACCAGCCCTTCTCGGATTGAAGCTCGCTAGCATCACCACCACCATTCATCAATTTGTCCAGCACAATATTGAGGTCAACTGACTGCCCATTCTCTGTCAGCTTCCTTATAGCTGTGTGGACTTGGTCTTTGGAGAATCCCATGCTTGCAACCTTATTGATTACTTCATCAATGGTAACCCTATTTGTTGATGATGGAGGACTACCTGAGGAGGAACCCATATTGCTAGCACTGTTGCTAATATTGTTACCAGTCAAAGGTTGGGCAGTAGGGAATAGTGGGTAGCTTCCAGCATTAGGCACTAAAGGGTTGGTGCCTGGTGATGGCACCCGGTACCCAAAGGGTGCATAGGTTTCATAAACAGGCGGGGTGGTACGTCCAGGGTGATAGGGAGGTGGCAGTGCCGATTGCCCACCTCTGTTGTTGCCAGACAGGTCATATGTCTGATCTGATGACAAGTTTGGTGAATGTTGTTGTGTTTGAGGTAGAGGCTGTGGGAAAGGTCTGTTTCCATAGCCTTCAGGCAAGTATGCAGGAACTTTTTCTGAACTATACTTTCCTGGAGGCTGGGGACTGTAGCTTGGAACATCTGACTGGAGGCTTCCATACAGTTGTTGACCATAAAACTGTTGCTGCTGCAGCTGAAGCTGGGTCTGAGGCTGCTGATATTGAATCTCTGACTGTGGTGGATGCTGACGGTGAAGCTGGGGTTGCTGAGAGGCTTGCATGTGAGGCTGGTGTTGAACTTCAGGCTGCCCTGACTGCTGTTGAAGATGCTGGTACTGGAGCTGAAGTGGAAGTTGTGGTGATTGATTCACTTGCTGTTGAGGGATTGGATGTGTAAGTTGCTGAGGCTGTGATTGGAGTGGTTGTGGCAAAGCTTGAGGTTGATATTGAGGCTCTGGCAGTGATGTCTGTGGTGTGGCCTGTAGCTGCAGCTGTTGAGAATGCTGAGTTGGAAGTTGCTGATGAGCTTGCTGCTGAGGTTGTGATAGGAGCGGTTGTGACAAAGTTTGAGGTTGATAATGTGGCTCTAGCTGCAACGTCAGTGGCATGGCCTGTACTTGCAACTGTTGAGAATGCTGAGGCAGAAGTTGCTGATGAGCCTGCTGCTGAGGTGTCAAGACAACATTTTGTTGCTGGGTCTGAGACTGCAATGGAGGTTGCTGTTGCTGTTGGGGTATCTGTTGAGAAATTCGTTGAGGAATTTGTTGCTGAGTAGATGACAGAGACATATGCTGAGTTGGCAACTGCTGTTGCTGGAGTTGCAGTTGATGCTGATGCTGTAACTGTGGAAGTTGGTACATAGCAGGATCAATCTGCTGTCCTGAAGAAGGTGGATCAAGGGCAAATGCAGTCTCCACTTGCTTGGGAGCTGGGGGTTGCACCTCAACAACAGTTTGGACAGGTGCAGCTGAGCTCACATGTGCCTCCATTTTACTATCATGCTGAAGCTTGGCAAGCTTCAGTTGTTCCTCCACAATCTCCTGCTTATCACGCAAGACCTGCACACCTCGCTGTACCTGCCAATTGGAAACCTTCTCTCCTCAGAAACTGCTAACTCACATTGCAGCAATTTGGCCCTACCAATTATGATGTTACTGATTAACTCATATTTGAGATTTACATCATTTGGTGATGCTAGCCTAACACCAAGTACCTCTGGACCAATAATGTGGACCAAACTACACTCTTCAAGCAATCACAACAATTATGGGTGCATTCTTGCAGTTGTAAGTCTGTGTTGGACATGACACATGCATAAGACCAAGAAGACCAAGACATAAATGTTACCTGTTAATATGACTCTAATCACAGTAAAATCACAGAATTAGGATGTCACAGTGTATGTGTCTATATGGCAGGATCAGTCATCACAATTTCCCAATTCAAAAAATTAACGCAAGTTACCCAGTAGGAACTGGAAAATAGCCTCAACTCATGCATGATACTCATTTAGTCATATTCTTTGCAAAAGCCATATATTTTCCAAGATAGCCAACATTGAACCTCCCTGTACAGATGACATGTCTGATAATGATATATTTCAGAGGGCTGCGTCTGTAGAAATACACCATTAGAATGCATAGCAAGAGGACACACATACATATCTATGAGATTGCAGAGAAAACTCAACAACATTCTCAAGGTAAACCATTCGGTTTGTGAATCCAGGATATGACAAAAATGACTGTTGTCATAACCTTATTAGTATCATTCGCAAAGTGCCAGACCATCACCTTTCAACACAAATAGCAGTGACTAGATGCTATAAGTTCCCCACTGTCTACATGAGCTCCTGATAGTGGGTCGAAAATTTACCTCTCTGACCATGTTCTCTAAGGATCTCAGCTTGCCATCAGCTGCACCATGATGGTCAGCTGACTCAACCTTGAGTTTCCCCACTGTGTGTTCAATGCGCTGGCTATTGAACTCCAACTGAGAGAGACGACCACTCATGCCCTCCAACACATGCAACAAGTTGTCTGCATACTTCTTCATCGTTCGTTCCACTGTTGCCACCACTGTGGCCCATTCAACAGATTCCCTCCCTGCAGGGTGTCCTGATTGATCATGTGATGGTTTGTTCCACTTTGGTTGCTTCACATCAGAGAAAAATGTACAAGAATTTATCAGAAGCATCTATCTACCAAGAGATTCAGAACCGAAATTCAACCATTTCAATCATGAACAGAGGTCCTTCTTTCTTGACAAATTTTCAAGTTCAACTTCTCTTGTGAATCCCGACCTAATAATGTGAAACATTCCTCATGAGATCAACATGTCTAGGTTAGAGAACAACAGTTGTTCTCACATCAGTCAATGGTGCAATAAGTCACACAAATGAAAACAAACAATATAAAATTGTATATCAAAACTTCAGAATTCAACAACATTTGTACAGCAAGGTGCTACTATTTAGCAAGACCCCGAGTCTGTAACATAAGAAATTGATTGAAACCCTTAAGTACAGACACACACAGACAGCAAATCACATCCCCCCCTTCCGGTCCTACAATGCGTCCATTCTTTCAGAACAAGAAAAGAAGGGAGAGAGAGCGGGAGAAAAAATGCCCGGCGAAGTCATCTCAAGCCTCAAAGAGTTTCCCCCTTGCCCCCGAGGAAGGGAAGCTGAATCAGGTCCAAATTGAGCAACATAACAAACAATTATGACATGTTTGTAATATGTTTATAACCCTGGGTTTCTAGGGAAGAGAAGAAGAAAGCAACAGGGTAGCTTACAAGGGGAGACGGGGACAAATTGCGGCGAGCACGGTCGTCCACGTGCTGCGTCGTCGTCGACTTCCTGGCCTCCGCGGCAGGCTGAAACTCAAAACTCGGAAGCAAATCATCGTTTCCGAAATCAAACACAGGTCCCGCGACCGCACTCTTGTAGCCGTTTGTAGCAGTACCACCGCCCTTATTACTACTACTGGGAGCATGTTCCGCGTGCATGAAATCGAAGAAGGACTCTTCCATGCTCGTGGACGATGTCCCCAAATTCTCCATCTCCTCAAAACCAAAGCTAACCCCGCCCCACCAAAAAAAAGAACAAAAAATAACCAAAAAAAGTAAAATCCAAAAATTCACAAATCGCGTACCAACAAACGAGAAACAAACCAAAAAAGAAATCAAAAGAAACTGCGATCTTTCAACCGAGATCCATCGCAAGCAAGCAAACACAAATCACAACGACAAGCGCACCAACAAACAACCTTTCGTTCTCTTCTTGCTTTGATCTGGGAAAGCTTCGAGGCACTGTCGGAGCTTAATGAAAGCTTCGGGGGAAGAGAAAGGAAAGGACAGAAATGAAAAGAAAAAGAAGAAGAAAAGAGAAAAGAAAGGTGAAGTGAGGGAAAAGTTAGGTGAAGGAAAAAGATGGCTCCGTCCTTTGTAGACCCCTTTTACTTAATCCTTGGGAGAAAAAGCAAATACTCTCGAACAGTTTTCTGAATTTTACGTAATGTGGAATAGGCCCTGCCGTTCCAACCAGGAACAGGGCGAGAAAGGCAAGGTGAGTTGCCGTTCCGTTGAGTTATAACGGGATTTTCCAAGGCATGTTCCAATGTAAAATCGGTTTTTTCATCACGGGCTCTTCCCCAGAAGAGCCACGGCCTAGCCTATTCCAAATGTAACCGGTTTTCTCACCACAGATGGGCTCTTCCAAGGCCTGTTCCAAAGCATAACCAGTTTTCGCACCATGGGCTTGCCTTTTACAAGCCATAATTGAATTTTTTTTAATGGTTGATTCATGTTAAAATGGACACTGATAGCTAAAAAACAAAGTCGACATCAGCATTCTTTTAATATGAAGTTTAGCCAAATTGCGAAAAAGTGAATAAAAGGGAATTATTTGTTGCAATATTCCTGCTTTAAAAAATCACCAAATTTCAAGATTTCTTTTTTGGGGGGGGAGCAATTTTTTTTGCCAAATTTAGTTTGGTAGCAGTTTTTTTAACTAGTTAAAAAACTAGTAACCATGTAATGTTAAATCCCTCTTGGGACACTAGCCGATGATGCAACCTCTGAAACTTGAAAAAAAAATCCCTTGTCAACATAGATGTCCTATTTATCCCACATACAAATAGGCTTGTAAAAATGCCTGAAATTTGAAAAAAAAATCCCCTTGTCAACATAGATGTCCTAGGGTAGAGCAGCCCTTTGCCTTTCAGGGGCCAGTGGATGAACACCCCGAGAGGGGACAGTCAATATCTGTTAGTCATTCACCAATGTACTTGTTACTGTGTTCAGCGAAATTTTCTACTGTTTGAATTTTCGGCCTCCCCGTTCAGGGGCCTCTTCTATGATAGGTGAAGGGGTAGTTTCAAAATGCTTTTTTTTAAAAAAATTGAGTGCCTTTAGGGATTACGGTGTGTGCTAAGGGTATAAAATGAATAGTTGTGCATGCTTGTTTGACCAAAAAAATAGCCATGTGTGTGTTGCTAGTTTGGTTGTATGGAGGTGTTTTTGTGAATGGATTTACAAAAAAATTTACAATTTTTGAGCACATTTTTTCGCTTTGTAGATTTGTTAGGGTTCAATAATGGGTGTTGCATAGAACATTTATAAGGGTTGGAGGGTTTGGTTTAGGGGTGGAAGTCTACACATCTATATTATAATTCCGCTCATGGTCCTCCAAAATGGCCCTTGTCCGTTGTCACACAACGCAACGACGTTTTTATCACTGAAACTCGTTTTACACAACACAGGCCCGTTTTGATATCGGGGTGCAGTTTCACACAACACGGCCAAGTTCTGATCTCTAGGTCTTTTTTGATATGACATGGCCGATTTGCACTTTGCACATCCGGGTCCGTTTTACACAATACGACGGGTTTTGACATTGGGATCCCGTTTCACACGTCATGACAGGGCAGGGGGGGCAGGGCAGGGTAGGGGGCAGGGCAGGGCAGGGCAGGGGCCAAATAAAGAGTAAAAGATAAGAAAAAATAAAACTTATAAAACTTCAGAGTGGCCGAAGGTCAGAGGCACCCACGAGGGACTTCACAGTGGCTTTCGGCCACGAGCACCCACTAGTTTAGTAGTAAATCTAAACAACCTTAGTGAAGGAGAAAGTGTAAAAAGAACAAATTTCTTTGAACCCAACTCAATATACCATGAAAGTGCACCAATTGTTGTTGCTCCTTTGTTTACTTGCAAAACAAACCAAAGGAAAGGAGCAATTAGTGGACTATTCGCAATCTCATGTCATGATTAGTGCTGAACATTTAACAATTATTCATAAGAAAGCTATGGAAAAGGTTGGTGCAAAGGTAATTAGGGAAACATGTCGCAAGGAAAGGGAATTTGCAACTTATTTCATTATAAATGAACAGGCATCTCATAGTGCAACTACCAAAAGTGCAAAAGTTGATTTTGAATACAATTGGTCTACAATAGTTGTTAAAGAAGTAGGGTAGCATATACATGAACATCTTCAAGCTTCCTAGGATGCACAAGGGCTAGAAATCATTCCAATTACAAAATTTTCAAGGTTTACTCTAACACAATGGAAGGCAAGGTTACAAGCAAATGTTTGATTACTTGCTCACAATCATGTTATAGCATGTTTGCCTTGTTTTAATGAGTAACCAAAGCAAAGGGAGGTGGAAGGGTTTAGGGTTTAAGAGGCCTAAGGCTAGGATCATTAATAGTTGCAACCAAAATCGCAACTAGGAGGATTGCTAGTAGTTGTGATCAAGACCACAACTAGGAGGATCAACATCAACTATAACCAAAACCACAACTAAGAAAATCAGCAACAATTGCAACCAAGACCACAACTAGGAGGATCGCTAGTAGCTACAACCAAAACCACGAATATCAAGATCATGATTAAGAAGATCAATGCAACTATAAACACAAGAGATGTATGACACAACCCACTATCATGATGACCAAGAAGGTTGCTAGCAACTACAACCAAGATGAAAGAAAAGGAAGACAATGATCAAATGAAGATCACGACCAAGAGGGTTGCAACTAGCTATAAGCACAAAAGATGTAAGACTCGGACCACCAAAATCAATATCACAACAACCAAAAGGGTTGTTAGTAGTTGCAACCAAAAGGGAGGAAAAGGAATATGACAATCAACATGAGGACTATGACCAAGAGGGTCATAAACAACTATAAGCACAATAGATGCAAGATGAGGATCACCAAGATTAAAATCACAATGATTATGAAGGTCACTAATAACTCCAACCAAGGAGGAAAAAGAAAACAACAATCAACATGAAGACTATGATTAGGAGGGTCATGAACTATTATAAGCACATGTAAGAAATGTAAGATTCAAACTACCAAGATCACAATCATGACAACCAAGAAGGTCGCTAACAATTACAGTCAAGAGGGAACAGAAAAAAGACGATGATCAACATGAAGACTATGACCAAAAGGGTCATAAGTAGTTGCAAAAGATGTAAGCACAAAAGACGCAAGACTCAAACCACCAAGATCAAAATCACGATGACCATGAAGGTAGTAACTCTAGCCAAGAAGGAGGAAAAGGAAAGCAATTATCAACATGAAAACCATGACCAAAAAGGGTTGCAAGCAACTGTAAGAGAGGTAAGCACAAGAGATGCAAGACCCAAACCACCAAGATCAAGATCATAACAACCAAAAAGGTCATTGGCAACTATAACCAAGAACGAAGAGAAGGATGACAACGATCAACATGAGGACTACAATTAGGAAGGTTGCACTTGCAAAATTTAAACCACCAAGATCAAGATCATGATGATTAGGAAGGTCACTAGCAGCTATAGCCAAAAGGGAGGAGAAGGAAGACGATGATTAACATGAGGACCATGACTAGGAGGGTCATGAATAATTATAAACATGAGAGATGTAAGATGAAAACCGCCAAGACCAAGATCGTTAGCAATTGTAACTAAGAAAGAACAAGCTTGAAGTGCTTAAGCTTTAAGCAATTTAGCTCGAGAGTTATATTGGTAGTTCATCATGATTGCTTAAACTCTAAAAAAAAAAACGTGCACAAAATTTTAATAGACGTAGTTGAAGGAGGAGTTGGTGGTGGCCAATAATGGGTGGAAAAAATAGGGTTTCATTCTCTCTTGCCCTTGTCATCGTCAATTAAAAAACATATTTTTAAAATTATGTCCATTGAAACTAAAGATTAACTTTTTTGTGCCCTTTTCTATTCATCCTTATGATGCATTCAATATTTGTGAAGAGGGTAATAGTGTTCAGTCATGGATCATTGAACATTTGTTCATGCATGAACAAAATGATGTTCATGTGTTGCTGAATGATCAAGGAATTTTCTTGTTATGTTTTTGACCCTTGGACATTGAAATATGCATAACTTGCTCATCTCTTGAGTTTTTTTAAAGATGCAAGCGCCCTTGCATGTGCAACTCTTAGTTCTACAACTTTTATTAGAACTTTTATTGCAATGGAGCAACATTTGAGATGCATCAGCTCTCCGAATCTTTAAGTGTTCACTCACCGGCTACTCTACCCTATTTATCCCACATACCAATAGGCTTGTAAAAATGCATGAAATTTGAAAAAAAAAATCCCTTGTCAATAGAGATGTCCTATTTATCCCACATATAAATAGGCTTGTAAAAATGCTTGAAGATCGCAAATATCGATTACCTACCTGCTTTTGTGTAAAAGATGAGGTGAGGAGGATAAGGTAAATAAGGCCAATTGAAGGCGGCCTACTATGCAAAGGCATATCAGAAACGGTCAAAACACCAAAAAAACAGAAAACAAAAAAACAAAAAAAAGAGGGAGGGGGAAAATAGAAGCGCAAATCTTCTTTTTTCAACACAACAGACAAACAGAGTGAGGATTGTCAAACTTGCAGCAGGATTCTAGCCAAGGCTAAAATCCTTTTATCTAATTGGAGAGAGAGTGTGTGACATTTGGTCCCACTTCTTAAAGAATATTGTTGTATTATTGAAGTTATCCTTAAAAGTTACCCTATCTCTTATGTCCTAGTTTGACCTTGTAATCTTGGTTTCATCCCCAATTTGACTGTAGCCAATAGGTAGTGTGTTCTTAGGAAGGGCTATTACCTAGTCCAGACTTCTTTTCGTTTCGGGAGCCTTAATTTTATTTTTTTCTGGGTGATGGGCCAATCAAATTGGCTCATTGTGAAAAAAAAAAAAAAAAAACTTGAGAGGCACCTCATCTAATTAATGCAAAAGCAGAATAGGTGGGGTGTTCATAGGAAGGGCTATTAGTCCATAAAGTGAACAAAATCAGGTACTGTTTAATGATTTTTTTTCGAAAGGACTTGGATTTAATGGAGAATATCATACGATGAGTTTGAAGGCACAGGTCAAGCATCTTTACTTTTTTGCCTATAGGTATATTGTTTTCATCTTAACATTTATTTCATCCTGACTCTTGCCAAAACTTGGGCCTAGTTCCCCCAGTTTGGGGTACTTTATGGATAACTGCCTTATTATTGTTCTAATACACAGTGAATTCATGTTTTTGGGAACTCCATGGAACATTTCTTATTTTAACTAATTGTTGGTTTTAACTTGCCATAATGGAATTTTTGGGATTACTGAAGAAGAACGAAGCTTCATGACATCAATTTTGAGTCAAGTGGCCATAATGGGGTTGGCCACCTTTCAAGTTCCCATCATCAATTTTAAGTGAAGAGTTGGTCATCTCCATATTGTCTATTTTGAGTTAACTGGTCATAGAGGTTGTGTCCAACTTTAGACTTTCACCTCTTGTGGACCCTCCTCCCATTCTCAATGGCACCTTCAATTGTTTTTATGGGTGAGAAATTGCAAGGTGATTGAAGATTCCACCTTGCAACATCATCATTGGGAAATAGGCGATCAATTTAATTTGGGTGGCAAAGGCAAAATCACCACTTCCCAAATGGGGCATCTTGTCACTCTTGCTTTCACTATCTCATTTTACTTGCCAATAGCATTGCCATTGTTGTTGATGTACTCAACATCATGCATTCCATTTTTGTGCACAAATTGTGAGCACTTGGCAATGTTAACGTATTTAGTAATTGTCATTGTTTTTAGGTACATTGGAATTTGGGATTGGGAGTTTTTTTAATTTTCAAGATTTCATTTTGCATTTGTGATTTGTATGGTGATGGTAGTTTTAATTGTTCAATTAAAGGTTTAAGGTGAAAAATTCAAATTAGATTTCCATCTTATGTTGTCTTGGTAGCTACATGAATTTTGAAAGCTTTTGGTTGATTTGGAAAAGATATGGAGTACAAGTGCACAATATGGAATAATGAAATGATTCAAGGATTCTCGAGAGCTTGTAATTGAAGTGAATTCAATACCTTCACCTTTTGGTGTGTTTTTTCTTTTTGTCAAATTTTGTGTTGTTCAATTTTAAAATCCAAGTGAAAAGTTTCTATGTTGTCTTTTGTCCTTTCAATTTTGCTTAAGGGTTGTCAAGTGCAATGTGCATTGTTTTTGAATATTTGAAGGTTTTGATCTTTAGTCATCTTGCAAGTTGTTATGATCAAAATCAAAGCTCGAAAATCAATTATCAAGCTTTAGAAGGTCAATGATCTTGACTTTCACTTAATAAACACCAAGTTATTTGATCTTGAATCTCGATTTTCATTTGTTGTTTTTAAATCTCAAACTATTGTTGCTTGCACGCGAAACATTGAATTATGTGTAGTTGCAAATTTAAGTAATGAACATTGGAAGCCTTAAATTTTCTTAACCTAATTCTTGTTTTGTTGTAACATAAAAGTCTATAGTTAGCATGGTCCTTTCGCAAATCCCAAAAAAATTTAAATTCAAGCCTACGATTGTTGTTTCCTTGTCACTTCAATATGATATTAGTCTATCATCTTCCTCACCACTTGTTATTATTTCATTTGATGAGATATCACTTTTTTTCTTTTTTGATTCAATTAATTTCAAGGATATGTCCAAATAGATTATTAAGGAGAAAATGAACTATTATGAAAAAACACAAAAATTACAAGATGCTTGGATCATTTGCTTACCATGGGCAAAATCTATGGTGGATGTGAATGGTTTAGTGCATCAAATGTGATGTAAAGTTTACACATTTGTGGAAATGAACTATAAGCTTTTGGTTTCAAACCTAGATAATTTGTTAAAACATGTCAATTGATGGAATGTAAGATTTTTTGTACATAGTGTTTGGCTTCTATTTCAATAAAAATTTGGTGTGAAAGTAATTTGTCAAGTATTGTTGAAAGTAAATAACACACCAATTCTCAATTTTATCACAAAATATAAAACCAAAGGATGTTCCTTAATTCCCACAAGGAAAGAGGGTGTGGGACCCTTTTGAATGGGATTCGAATAAATTCCACAAAATTGAACTCAATGTGAAATTAATTTGCATATCAAAAAATAGGGTGGTTAGTGCAAATTGTGAGTTGTTAGTGAAATTGGAACCAAAATGATGCACAAATCATTTCAAATTTCATATCAAAGTAATATTGGTATAGCACTTATATTGTTGTGGGTCATATTAGATTAATATATTTCTAAATATTGATATTAATACTAATATTATATATATAGTTGCACCCTATATATTGGTACAACATTGGTTCAAATTAATGTTAGGTGATTTTTAAAAAATTGTTAACCCTAGTGATGTAAGTTTTGAATGACCTTTTAAACAGCTATTAAAGTCAAATTAAAATTTCATTGGTCAACTTCATTATCCATTTGAATACAGGTTTGGATGTAAAGGGTTAAATAAATAAAAACCAAATGTCAATCACATACAACTTATGCATAACAACTAAATCATGTCATACATTTAAATTAGTGTTGCGTGGTTTTCACACTATGAAAATTTATGTTTGCTAGAACCACATTGCCTTGCAACTATAACTCCAAAACAACTAGTATACAAATACACTACAACTAGAACATGGAAATATGGGCAATTAGTAAATAATATGTCACATCAAAAAATAATGGAGTTATACTGTAATTGCAATTTAGTTGCAAATGGAACACCTACACAATGTAATGTACACATTGTACATATAAACATAGTTAATCATGTTTGACTTTTTAACAAGTTGCATTTAAGTTGCATGTGGCAACTACATGATGACTAGTGTAAATGTAATACCCAACTAACAATTACATTGTAATTAATGTGCAACATTGACACATATGATCATGTCATGTATATACATTTCCATTGTCCATTAAATATGACACTTGCAACTAGTTGTGCCACTATGTTACCATTACAAAAGTATTACTTTTGTATCTTTTTATTCTTGTTCAATTAAAAATAAAATAATGATTCAGAAAAATAATATATAACATTTAACATTTGATAATACATATTATTTCAACTAATTATTAATTACTAACTATTAATTAATATTTAATTTACTTAATTACTATTAACCAACAAATTTTTGGCGACAAAATTTTGCATTTGTGCGAGCTCAAAAATGATAGAACGACGCACATAAAAAAGCTTGCAGTTATGATTTTTTATAAAACAATCATTAAACATTTTGTTTTATTTTATTTTTTAGCAATGTTTAGGATCCATTGTTAATAAAAGTGATGATGCAAATTTTTATGTTGCTAGTTAGGCATAACCAAGGGGAGGGGTTTGCCAACAAGGCACATCACATGGGGGGAGTTCACAAATTAGGGTTATGGCAATGTTCAAAGTTGCCACCTTCTTCCACCTCCTCTACTTTGTGCATTGTCGTTCACCTGCCTTTTCCTCTTTATGCGTTGCCATTGTTTTGCCTACAAGAATTATGAGTTGAGCATTATTGTTATAAATGTAGTTGCTAGAAGGTGTAAATGCTCTAGATGGAGTTCCAAAAATGTATTAGGATTTATATTGAAATGCAACATCTTCTTCAAATCACACATTTAGGAACAAGAATTTAGGGGTTGATGTGTGCAATAGTTTGGTTTCAAGAAAAGCTCAACAACATGTGAAGTTCAAAGTATTTAAAAAGCATTGCCTTTACGTTAAAATACTGCAATTCCATTGCTTCCATTTCCATTGCTCAAATTTTTTTACAAAATTTTGTTCTTTGTTGATTTTGAATATTCCAAGCAAATTTCTTTTGTGAATTGTTTGTGTTACCATTTCGATTTGCAAAATGTCACCCCTAAAATTGCTTGCCAACTTCAAGTATAAGATGTTCTTTAATGTTTTAATCCTTTTTTTTATGGATGTTGCTTTTGATCATGAAATTTTTCCTCCTCCATTGTTTGTTTCCAACAAAGGCAAAGTTTATATTAATGTTGATGTTAGTGTAATTATATTGTTACTGGGGCTTCTACATCATTAGAACTTGGAACTTCACGAATTTCTCCTATATTGACCTGATTATAGATGAAAAAAATGAAAAAGTGCTTGTAAATAATAAGCGAAAGGTTTAATGGGAGTTGGATAGAAGTTTCCAAGATACATGAGCAGCAAAATTTCCATGGGTGGAACCAATTGCTAGGCTTCATGGCAAGATGCATGGTATGCTCCATTGTTGAACATAAGGAAAATTTGTTTGGATGGTTTGAAGAAACATAGTGGTCAATGGATGTGCATGGTAGTTTGGCATGGTAGGGTGGTTGGGAAAGCTAGCACGTTTGGAATGAAAAAATCTATGGCATCACTAGCCACAATGGCATTCAGCTCCAAGATGACAAACATAATAAGGTTGAAAAGAGAGAAAAAAAATTGTGCAATTTGTGAATATGTTTCATATTTTAAAATTGGGGAGACCCCTTATTAACTTTGAAAGCATGCATGGGTTGTTATTATTTTTGAAGGTGGAGAATAATCCTAATAAACATTGTACAAACACTAGGGGTTGGGGCATGGTAGAATGTATGACAAATGTGGTTTTGGCAACCACAAAAACAACCATCCAAACAACAAACTACATATTTGGAAGTTGTGATGAAGTTATTAGTATAGATAACCATTTTTGGATTTTGTGCATGGGTATGTTGTTGAAGACTTCAAGAGGACTCCAATCTTGTTAAACTTGGAACAAGTGACAGATGGTTGTACAACCAACAACCTAATGAAGATGATCCAAAGCTCTATCCAAGTTTTTGGGGGACTATCCAACTAGGACCTAACTACAAAGGTTGTGTGTTTTGGTGCAAACAGTAATGCCACATTCCAGGGCATCAAGTATATAGTTTCAACCTAGCTAAAAAATAAATCCACACCTTTTGCATTCCCGTGCATTGTGTAATTCACAAGACCAACTTGGTTGTCCTTACCATGTTTGAACTTCCCATGGTGGTGTATGCATATTTTAGCCATAACCCTAGGAGAAACCTAAAGAGATGGAAATTGGCTAAAGCAATGGAGACAAACTTTCAATATTTTATGAAATATCAAGATTCAATGGATTAGCATTGTTGTTCCTTCTAAGGTGGTTTTTGAAGAGTTCATGACCCTATTAGTCAAGATGGCACAAGATTCTACTACTAATAAGTTTTTAGCTATAAATTATGAACTACTTTGTGATGTTGACACCATCATGGGTTTTATTTACATGATCCTTATGTTGGAATTTGTCCAAATTTTGAACAAGTATGCTCAAAATGGAAAGATGTTTGTTTGCGATTTTGTGAACAATGTCAAGTTATGTCAAGTTGATTTACACAAGAAATATTGTGATGAAGATAATAAGTACAATTGCACAGATTTTTCCAGTTTAAGAACTTCATCGACCACAACTTGATCCTTTGCATGGTGTGGTGGAATAATCCAGCTACTCGTGTAATAAATGCAATATTTTTTTACTATGGTAAAATGTATAACATTCACAAGAGTTTCAAGGTAATTAGTGACCACATCATGGTCACTCTTGACAATTGGGCAAAGGCAGTGTAGAGTGTGAAAACACAGCGCATTCAAATTGCATTGTAACTAATCAACAAGTTAGACAAATGGTTTCCAATTCAAGAGGTCTTGAATGTTATGGGGATTGTTTACCCACAATATTGGTTACAATGGATGTTGAATAGATGTTTGTTGGTCACCTTGCCTTGCTCAAAGCATAATATTGCTTCCCGAAAGTAGCTAGTGATGATGGTGTGGTCTTTCCAACGTTGTTTGATGGTGTGAAATTAGATTAATAGGCCTCCTTATTTGTGGTCACAATGAATAACAATTGCATAATTGTTGTGCTACCAACATAATTATTGGACAAATGTGTGAACATGAATAGTGAACTTGTGAATGTGAGTAGTGAGCATGTGAACCTTGTTATAGTGAACACAAGGGAATCTTTTTGGTATATTCTTACCACGTGGTATTAGTATTCATGACTTTAAACAAAAGATGCCATGTCAATTGTATATTCTTGCTACACATGTAAATGTCGCAAATTATTATCATTTACATGGACGAAACATCTTAATCAAGGAAACAATATTCCTTTAACTTTGTTTAGTGTTTAAAGTTAAAAGGAGGTAATCACCACCTAATATAATGTAGTTAATATTTAATTAACACATTCAATATGATGTGTGATTTTTCACATAGTGAAACATGATTCATACTTACAAAATTTATGAATAAACATTAATCCAATCATTTAATAAATCAAAACATGTTAAATTCAAAATAGTAACATCTAGCATAATTTGTGGCCATGGCACGAAACACATAACATCATGTTGAATAGTACAATGAACATTGCTTTTACATTTTTGTGTCCTTCCTAATTTTTACTCCTACCTACATAGAAGCAAAAAAACAGTCTACCAGGTGACAAACTTCATTGTAACTTCAAGTCGGAAAATGAATGAAAATTTCAAATTGGCTACTAAACATGACATTCTTATAATACATAATCCATGTGTTTACATGGCACCCATTTCCTTTGTTTCCTCAATGAACTTGAAACCATAGTCACAAAATCCATGCAAGTGTAAGCATGAACTGTCAATGGTGGCTAGAAAGTGGCCATAAGAAGTCGACTAGCCTCCCACTAATTGTAGTGTTGTTTTGACATGGTAAATGGTTGTGTGCGTTGAACATCCTTCCCATGTTGTGTTTTGGGCCATGAAATTGCTCCAACCAATTGAATTACCAAAACAAAGTTTTCCCCAATGAACAAGATTCAAGAAAAAATAGTTTGTCATTTATTGAAAACAAAACCTTTTTCTTCAAAAGACTTCACTTCATTGTGTTAAGAAATTGGTCCCTTTTTGCATATGCCAAATTGATAGAATTTCTGATCTTTCCATTGCATATTCACACTTTGTGCCCCTAATGTAATGATTCATGTCATTTGCATAAAACCAAAACTTGTGAAGCTTAAAAGTTGCACATATAGGTAAAACTTACGAAGACAAACAAAAATAAATAGGGGTAGGAACACCAATGACAGTCGACTTTGTAATAATCCTTGTGGTACAAGAATAGTTGGTGGTGTTTTGCAATGTTGAACATTGGATGTGTGAGGTCAATGACATTGTTCTATATGTTAAACTCCATTCCGCAAAGAGCTTCAAGAACCTTAACATTGCCATTGATGGTATTCACAACCTCATATGAGTCAGCGCTATAAGAAGGCCATTCACATTACGAATGTGATTTTCCCATTTGGGGGTAAATGCACAATAAGGTGGTTCACTTTTCAAAATATCATATTTCACAAAAGTCCACATTCTAGTGTTAACTTTTTTATTTTTTGTGGTACCATTGGTTGAATGGTAATAAAGTTCATGTATTAAAAACAACAAATTCCATATCAATAAGAGCCCAAGTAGAGATTCCAAATATATGCACCTTTGAATTTATTTTTTTGAAAATGAATGAAAAATAATGATGTTATGGACTTATGAAAATACAAGTTAATTTAGGGCATTCAAAAGTTCATTGGTAGAATTTTGCTATGGTTATTAAGGAAATTTTTCACATAAAAGTGTCTTATTTCATTCTAACTCATATGCTAAGTCACTATAATAATTTTGAATAAAATTTAAGATTAACCTTTCAATTTTTTGTCATTCTAGTCAACCAACCAGTCCATAATAGTGACCTTCAAAAGTCCATTACTACTAGCATATGAACTTTTTTATCAATAAACAACTACAAAAATATCCTCATAATAAAGTTGTTAGTTTACATTCAACTTCTAATTAATAGATTTAAAAATATACTATTCACCATATGCCTTTGAACAAGGGGTACCCAACAAAAAACACCATTGTGACACCAAAAGTGAACCACCATACCTTGCATTCACCCCTGGGTGTTGGCATGTGGGTGAAAGAAATTGACACAATGTGCCCACATGAATCCCCTTCTAATCTTAAAAACACGTTCGGCTTCCATTTGTGAAAACCAAAGATTTCTTCCCTTTCCATATGTGCGATTCTTGTTGTGAAAGATGAGCCCAGTGTATATTTTAAAATTATGTTTACAAGTTGTTTCAAATCACTAAATTAGGTTACTTTATACAAGAAAAATTCACTCCTATCATGCCTTTAACCTAATGGACCGCCCTTCTTGAAATGGTAATATAATGTTGTATACTTGAAAGCTTAAACACAATCATTTAAAGTTGCAACACATAAGTAAATTCCCCTTTTCCCAATTGTTGAAACCATACATTATGCATTGTTTTTGAGAGGTTGTAGGTGGGCATGTTTGTAAACTCCTCTTGAATGAATTTCTACAAAATGTAATATATGTCTATTAACATCATTTTCAAAGGAGTTGTGGTTTGTCTCCTTTGAGAGGTTCAACTAGCATGTCACCATCTTCATTGAACAAGTGCTTGAATAGAATTTTTTTACTTGTAGCCAGGGAAATAGCTAACAAGTTGTTGATGGCCTACAAGAAACCTTTTCTTGGACCAAGGTTTTGATTTGTTCCACGATAATTCTACACATGCCTTCGGCAACAAGATGACCATGGGTTCCAAGATGAATCGCCATTTGAGTCAAATTAACCTACAGAAGGGTGTACTTGGTGCAAAATAATCTTTGTTCACACTATGAATAGTGTTGCCAATCCAAGTGGGTTCATTAGGGTTTCCATTAAGCACCAAATAATTGTGGAGGTGGTTTCAACATTCTAGATGACCCAAACACCTTGTCTTGCAAAAAGTAAGGTTGAAATCATTCTTGATATTGGTCGTCTTGACCTTGCATCAAGAATAACCATTGTACTTTCTGTCCATTCCTTACATGTAACTAGAATGGCCATTTGGATTATTAATTGATGGGAGTTCAAAGAAAACATTCCCATCAAATGTTAGTAGAATGCAAGGAACATTTTCAATGCAAAGTATATCGTAGTTGAACTTTCTCAACTTTCTCAACTTGGAGGTGGCATGGGGGGCAAAAGACATTATCTATAATCAACTACATTGATAAAAGAAAGGTCAAGCATAGCAACAACCTTTTGATTGGATTGGAGCGCAACATCAAATGCAATTAAATTCAAAAAGCAAAAAGTTAGAGGGGTGTACAAAGATTGGAATTGTTCCATCTTTGTCAGAAGATTCACAAAGGTCCATCAATGTAGGGTGGTGATTTGGAAAGACATTGTCCAATTTGTCTTTGACATGAACACCATGGGTGATGACATTGGCAACAAAGGCAACAATGTTTAACATGAGGACAATGTTTTGAAAGCTCTTGGGGAGGTTTTTGCCAACAATCTTGAATCTACTAGCACAAAGAGTCCATCCCAATCCGTGGGCATTCGAAAGTTGAACTAGTCGATAGATCTGATAACATTGTTGTTGTCTTCAAACGCATCATCTTTGGAAATGTGCACAATTCCAAGTTGGAAACCAAATGTTGCACACAAATTTTTTTCCAAAATCCTTGCCCAATATTGTAAGGTCAAGTTTCCCCTAAGCATAAAAGGTTGATATTCTATAATGTGACCACAATAAATCTTCCAAGAGGGGAATGCAAAGAACCAAAAAATTATATATAAATTTATAATGAAGTACAACTAGAGTTAGAAGATGCACTAGATAATAGTAATATATGGACGCAAGAAGGAAGAAAAAAAAGAGGACAAGAATTTATATTTTAGAATTGAACTTAATAAAAATGAAGGAAGTGACAAAAATAGAAAGAAATAAAAGGCCAAAGGATGCACAACTAAACAAAGGGGAATGAAATCTATATGAAGATCATATTGACAACTAGGTTGATAGTCCAAGACAATTTAGATGTGCACAATAATGAAGTGGAATAGTAATGAATTGCAATGATGGTTTTGAGAGGTGAACCCTGCTCCTCCCCTATATTCTAACATTTGCCACAAATTAGTAACAGTTCACAAATGGATCAAATATGCCATTCATAAAATTTGATCTACAAAGTTAGCTACAATGACTAGATATTACCATAGGAAGCAACAAAAAAAATGGAAAAGTTGTAGAGATTACATCTTTGACATTAATGAACGAAGGATGTTGGGAATGAAGAAATACCTAAAAAATAATCAAATATAAAAAATACATTAATATTCTTAAAGATAAAATTGATGTTTTAAAGTAACATAATGAGCAAAAATCTGATATGTAAAAGAACATTAAATTTAATGGATTGTAATCAATTATAAAATATGTGAAAAAACATTGACGATATATTGGACAGAACACACAAACACCATAAGAAAATTAAAACCTACAAATATGTAAGTACATACACTTGTTAATATCACCATTGTGATCATTTTTTCATGTTGATATTAATATCCAAAAATATTGTGGTTTTTTATTTGATTGTATGAAGACAAGTTATAAAAATATGAAAGGAATAAACATTATCAATCTAAAATTTGTGAATTCAAAAAATGATTTAAAGTTTAATCATGAACTAACAATTAATATATAAGATAGGACCAGGTGTAATATCTGTTTTGACCCAAGATATTTTGGATGTGTAATGATGCACAATAAGCACCAAAAGGATCTAGTTGAATAATAGAAAGGAATGTGACTACAGTGACACGAATGGGATCCTATTGAATATCAATGAAAAATATTTGCATAAGTGTCATCATATATATGGAGGATCACGTGATAGTTGTACCATCATAGAAAACATGTGGGCAATAAAAAATGGTAGGATAAATTTAAATTTAGAAGACCAAACACCAGAATAAAACAAAGACAAGATGATACTCAGTCTCAACATATGAAGAAAGAAATGGAATAAAAACTTTCAAAATAATCTTATCAAAGCGATAAATTTTCAACCATAATAGCAACATCGAAAAGGAATGAAACATCAAAACTAGTGTTACCCAATGTGTGGCAATGTTCAACCAAGTCATAATAGATCAAAAGAATGGTAGGGATTAAACAAGGCAGTGAATAAGCTAAATAGGATTAAGTTTGTTGGACATTTGGTTTTGAATTACTTTAAGAGGGAAGTGACTTAAGATGTAATTTTGAAAATTGTGAAAGTTGAAAAAAATGTTTTTGAACACACAAAATTAGACTTAGAAAGCTGCTAAAGTTAAACAAAGAGAGACATTATAGAACTTGTCCCCAATCCACCACACATTCCACCAAAGTTCCATTAGAAATGGCCCAATTCCACCTTGGTGGAATGTAAGCAATTTCTAGTGGAAATATGAGTGAACTAGAATGCTTAGGAAAGACCACACTAAAATTCCACCATGCACTAGGCTATTCCATTGAGCTCCACTCCTATCCACCTACAACACCAACGCATGGACTAATATGTACAGTGGATTTTCGTGGAGTTTGGCAAAACCCATCTATAGTTTAATGAAGTATAGTTTACACCATTGCATTACAATGTTGTTTGGTGGAAATTTAAGATACATAATTTAGTGAAATTCTTTTTATGGACTCTATTGAATATCCACTATCACCTTGGTACAAGATAGTGTATTAAAGGATGTGGACTTCAATGGGTCAAACTTGAATCAAGTTTAAACAAACCAATGATTGGTCTTGAATTTTATCATATTGGGAATTTTATAATGTCCATCAACATTTCAACTCCATTAGAATAAATCATTAGTAGACTCATGTGTGCACTAACCAATGTTTATCAAGAGGGAGATATAATTAAACAATATATAATGGTCTACATTAACAATGGAACCATGTGGACGTGAAATATTTTATTCCTTTGTAACTGAAGTTCACATCTTGAACATCAATGAAAGATGTTGATGTGCTTTCTAGGTGGTGTTATGTTGGTACACATAATAATCACATCATGTGCTTACCCATCAAACCATTTTAGAACCTAAGTTCTTAATTTATAACCTTAAGTTAAATTAGTGAAATATGCCACTATTAGGTGGGAGACTAAAACAATTAAAAGCACATGGACATTCCTTATTTGTAAATGGTAGATAATTATGTCATCATGGCTTGCTCCCATTATCTTTGTCGAGATGGCCATGTTGATATATGCACATAATATAAATTTATATTTTTACAAGTTGTTAGATAACAAGAGCGAAGGGTAACCTTGGTGGCCAAACTACTCCATCTTTCACCATTGGGGACTGTATGTTGTTCATGGTTGTTTAGTGCAATTCTCACCACCCTTCTATCTTCTTGTAGACTTTATTGAACAAGGTCACATTTTTGGTCAAGACCCCCAAGACTTTTGAGTTCCAACCACTTGCAATTGACATACTAGAGCACCCTCAAGGTTGTCGATGAAGACGTTCTCCATAACTAGATTGATAACAGCATTATGAAAATTTCAAGTTCTAAGAAACCATTTTGTGTTGCCAACGAAATGCATGCTTTCATGCTTCATGCTTGATTAGAGCTTATTCAAAGTTGGGATTCCTTGTTTATTTTGCAGCATCAATTGGTATCTAGTATTTCAGACTTGCTATTGTTGCATTCATATTTCATTCAAAAATGTTTTTTAACATTTTTTATTTCAGGTAATAATGTGTTGGCATGTCGAAATCTTGGCCAACACTTATTGATATTAAAGGTCAAGAGGACTTCAACAAGGTTCAAGACTAAGGGTCCTAGAGCAAAAAGTTGCCAAAACACACCCTAACATCTAATTCACCTATCCATAAGCTCTCCAAGATTGTTTTGGATTATGAGGTTGTTTGAACTTTCCATCATATTTTGATTTCTACTTTCGAGATTGAATGTAAACAAACTAACGACTTCTCTTCCTTCCTAGTGTAAAGGTGTGTTTTTGTCCTCGAGGTGTGTCCCTTTTTCGCCCATGATGATTTCATCCCCTTCAAGCCCTTAGTTCATATATGAAGCCTATGCTTAGATATTGGTAGCTTGCCCTTCTCCTTCCTCTTCCTTTGTTCCCCAATCTTATGACAAGTCTATTATGCACTTTATAGATTTTGAGGCAATTGAGTGATAGACAATTGTGGCTTGTACTTTTGCTTTGTTTCATTACCAGATATGGATTCGGATTTCCTATTTTGTATATCTGCGAACAAGCTCTAGGGAGGTTCGTGTGAATAAGTGCACTCCAAATACAAAGGAAACTTCTCCAAACTTCTTTGTGGTAAAGACAAACTTCTCATGAAATCTTAATGTCTTTGTGTGTCAGATCTTGAGGATGAATTGTGTGATTGTAGATAAAAAGGATCTTTCTTTCCAATATTTATGAAATATTGTAATATTTGAAATTATTTAGCGAAATGAAACATTCAAAATTTGGATCATGATTCCAACTAAGGTCTATAGATTTCATTTGTGGACTAGCCATTGGTAAGAGTAGGCAAATTTTTTGATGACTAAGTATGAATGAATGTTGTCTTGAAGATTTGCTTTGGAATGAATCTTCACCATGATGATTATTTTCCCCTTTTCTGTGCAGGTGGATATATTCTTAATCCCACAAAAGGATCAAGGTTGTTTGGTCTTCCACTAGGTTAAAACTTAGCGACTAGGTACCCACATTTCTTTTTGGTGACTTGTTTACTGATGACATTGGAGCTGGGACCTTAATTAGTGTAAGCAACATCATAAAACCTAACAAATTATAAATTGTTATGGAATTGCTCACTATATTCAAATATATATATGGGAATAATTAATTTTCTGTGGTGGCCATGGCTGGGGAGGAGAAGAGTGAGCTGCAGGATTTAACATGGTTCTTTGATATTGTAAACAACATATTTACATGCACTTGAAATCCTACTTCTTAGGATGGCCACTTTGTGTAATTTAGCTTCATTACAGGTAAATTGGTTCTTATGTATAGGGGAATGCCCTGGAAAAAGAGGCATCATACCCTGTGAACTGGAGTTGGAGCCCAAGGTCTGGGGTGTAATGCCCGGCTACTAGGGCATTACCTGGAGTAATAACTAAGGTGGGCCTGTATGGTGGGAAATTTCGAAACCCATTTTCTCATGGTAACAACAGGAGGCCTACGAGGAATGACCTTGCCTCAGGGACAGGTGCGGCCTCAGGGACAGGTGCTTTGACTCATAAAATGCCCTCACATAGAGCATGTTCCAAGATAACAATGTTACAAAAGTGTATAGAAGCAACATCCAAAAAAATGTTGTATGTAGGTGTTTTAGTCACCAGTTTCAATTGGTTTCACATTCTTTTTACTAGTTGATGTAGTTAACTTCATTTCAAACATCTAAATGAGTTATGTGTTAGGTAAAGCCCTGGGGGAGAGCTTTCTCAGAATAAGGGGCCTGCTTGAGGACTTTACACAACTCATCTAGATGGATGTAAAGCACAGCTACTGAACATTCTAAATCTGAAATTTTCATTTCCTCTGGGAGGAGGATCTTTTCAAAAACTGAAAAGTTCCTCCTTTCAGCAGAGGAACTTTCATGTTTACAAGGTGCCCTCTGAGTACATTGTGAAAATGACAGCAGTGCTTTAAGGTCCCATAGTTGAAATCCATTAAGTGTGGAGCTAGCCGAGTTTTGTTCCCATAAGGTAGAAGCACCTCACATCTGAGGGGACATTACTTGAACCTACTATGGATCCATATAACTATTCAATTTGTTTGGGAATGTGCAATTGCAATAAGAGGCAGTTTAAGGTGACACAATATGAGCATTGGCCTCAGTATTGGGATCCTTGTTTGATAATATATTAAGTCTTCTTTAGGATCTTAATTTGGGCAAATTTGACTTCAATATTATGATCCTAGTTTGAACACATACGGTCTTAGTATGAGGTTCCTTATTTGATAACATTAATAGTTCTCTTTTGAAAATTTGAGGTATTACACCCTTGATTCGTAAAGTAGCGAATGCATAATTTAAGAAAACCCTATAACATTTTTTCAGAAATTCATAACTAATTGATAAAATGTTCAAAAAATCAACTTGAACTTGGGTTGAGTTTCAAATTATCTTTTGTATAAGAAAACAAAGTGTAGGAGGAAATTAAAATCTAATTAAGATGCTATGCTTATTTTGGCAGTTTAATAGACAGTTTTAAATGCTTCTAATTTAGTTGAAATCCATGAAGTATGTCACTTGCTCATTTCATTCCATTTAATTTTACCATGTAAGCTTCTAAACACCTTTAAAGTTTAGACAGGGATCTTGATGTGCAATTGTGTTTCAAAAACCACTTTGTGCCTAATAACATCTAAGGGTCACTCAAAAAGTACTAAGGCAGTGCCTTCATACACTTACCAGCTACATGTAACACATGTAGAACACAAGTTGCTGGTCCTATTGTTGTTATTAGTTATTATGACAAGGGTAATTTAGTTCAGAGTCAGTCTTGTAGTAGCCCCATGTTACAGTTGAGGACCTGTAGAATGATGATAGCAAGCAATTTTGGAGTGTTCCTTTAGAGCTCCTGATCCTGCTGAAGATCTATCATCAATGAAAGCAAACATTGGATCCTCCCATTGTGATTCTTGAAACACATTTGGAGCAATTTCTCTTTGGCATAACTTTCATGGTGCAGAGATCAAATGGAGGGTGCACTCATCATGCTCTTATTGTGACACACATAAGCACTGAATAGGTAGGAGATTACAGGGAGGCACAGAAATTCTTGAAAAATTTTACACATCAGGATAAGAATTCACATCTCAAAAGCTGTTGGATCTTGTGTCTCACTTGCACCACCAACACCCAGGACTCAGGCTAGCAACTTTATTTCAAGCTGCTACAAAGCAAATAACTGGATAAATGACAAGGAAACCCAACTTTGGATTTTCCACAGAGAGAATTACAAGCTTACACATGTACAAGTAAGGTATAATTTACAAGCCTGATATTGACACGAGTTCTCAGACTTTCCCCCATGCAAGGCATGATTGGCATCTCCATTTATTCACCCCCTCATGAATTCCAGCAACTGCAACAGCACCAGACCATGATATCAACAGTCATGAAGCTCCAGAACTATCCAGCAGGAAAACAAATCTGATGGAGATAAACCTACAGGCAAAGAAGCAGGAGCAACAAACATGCTTGATGAAGTTGCAGAGAAATCTCCACCACAACAATTAAAGGTAACACAACAATGAGTGCAGTCATAACCTCATGAGAGTCGCTCACAAAGTGACAGACCATCACCTTCATCACGAACAGCAGTGACAAGCTGCCATGACTACCCACCAAGTTCATCAGCTCCCAACAGTGGGTGTAGATAAGCATATAATAATCTTCCCAAAACATATCTATCTACAAGGAACAACTCCTCTCTCCACCCAATCTCTTGCACAGAAAACTGGAAGTTGAAGGTTCCAGATTAGAGATACAACCTATAAACTTGCCCCGAATTAGGCTCTGATAGTATCTGGCATTTCTCTTAGTTCAGAGGGTGTACATCCAAAGGGTACAGCAACCAGTAAATCACCTCATACTTTGAAGGTGCCTCCCAGATTATAGTATGGCTGTGATGCAAGCAACAGTAGAGAGGTCCTGTGTTTGACCTTGATTTGGGTTTTGCATAACAGGGTAACAATTTGCCACCATGTTTGCAACTGAACAAATGTTTGGTTCCTGAATCCCAGGAGGACCAAAAAACTGCACCAACCTCTTTTGTAGATTCCTCAGGGGTGAGCTTAAAAACTATGGCAGGCTTAAAGCCACAGGAGATCAATAGGTTGCAGGAATCTGGGAAGAAAGAGAAAGAGGTTTTCCCTCCTCTCCAGGTCTTGATCTCTCTGCCAGTTGTTCTGCTGAGGCAAGCCCTGCCATATTGCTGGGCTGGTTGATTCCCCCATGTGCATTATATTGTTCATGCACCCTTGCCCGATTCTCTGCCCACCAGTGCTCTGCTTCCCTTTCACTGAAACGTTTCCGACTGCAGGACATGACATCAATTAGATAATATAAGAGTTGAGTGCTTGACAATACTGCAAGTTAACTTCTGTTGGTACAGACATCTGTTCCTTCGGATGTGTGATAAGGTGCATCTGATCAGATGCTAAGATATCATTAGAGATATCTTACTTGCATGGAGTGCACTGAAACATTTGACAACAGAAAGTGTGAAGTGGGAGTACAAATCTTCACCAGGAAAAAGAAGACAAAAGGAAAGGGAATAAGAAATTTGATGAGGTACCTGAATCGCACACGCTTCAGGACTCTGCCTCCACCTGGTAATGAGGTTAGTGTGATGTAAACACCAGGTTCATCTTGTTCTACCCACTCTGTTTCAGGTTCTCTTCCATTCTTTGGTGAGAATGAGCTTCCCACTCTCCTGCCCCCTTCATCATTTATTTGCACAGGTTCAACCCCATTTCTCTCACCTTCTCTACCATTAGTTACGTGCATAGATGCTAGAACCCTGCCTCGTACCCCTCCAAAATCACTTTTGATAACATGAGGACTTGAACCAGACTGAGGACTCCCAAAATTGTATGATTCATTGAATGAAGGAGGACATGACATAGAATGGGGGCTGATAACACCATTTCCATCCACATCAGGGGTGTTATTGGCTACAGTGCTGACATTGTACTTTCGAGGTATTGTCTGAGCTCCCTCTCCATCTGATGGTGGCACCATGTTAGTAGTGGTCATTGGATGACTGCCATTTGGCACATCAAGATGACCAACAGACATGGACACTGAGCTTGCATGTGTGGCATCACCCATAGGGGGTCTGTCTGCGCAGTCTTTGAGCTGCAATATGCACTCAGAAACACAATTAATAAGATACGGTGGAAAAGAGATGAATTTAATCAATTTTCCTGAGGTATTGACACTTGTGGTGACCAACTATGCAGGTCCAAGAAAACTGTAAAAATTGCAGCTTTGTATCATCAATTCATTACATTTGTGATTGCTGTGTCTAGGATATATTCCAGATACATCACATGAATAGAGCTCGCTTTTAAGACACAGGTTCCTGAGCTTCAGAAAACCTTTTCAGCCAAGTTTGGCAGTAGTACAGTCATGAAGAATACAAACATACTGCTGTTGTTACATACAATCCACATGAACTGTTTGTACCTGGGCAGTGAGAGACTTGATTACTTCTTTGGCAGCTCTAGACTTCACAGCCTCCTCTGTAGCCATTGCTGTAGCATGATGAAGTTGTTCGGAAGAACGCTGCAGCTCCTTCTCTTGATTTAGAAGCTGGTGAGAAAGACTTTCAACCTGTTGGACAGACATGACTGTACCATAAATCTCACATTATGTGCACTCGCTGAGAAACTCAACAGGATAACATCAGAAAAGTGGTAGGAACAAACAGCTTGGCCAGGGTGTACAGTAGGATTAGACCAAAGACCTTCCATGGTGCAAGCACGCAAACCTTATGTGCAACTAAGAAGCTGGAAGCCATTGGCATATTTTTTACATGGAAAACTAACTGCAACATACTGCCTATGAAGTGTCCAGCAAAGAACAATGTGTTCAGTGCCTTGTGACAACTTCACAGCCCAGAGGCTCACAGGAAATCAAGTCAGTCACAAAGGACCTCATGAATAATTTTGTCCCACTGGTAGAGACATTTCAATTTCTACGACAGAAGATAAAATTTGCAAAGTACCTGTGACCGTAAGCTCATATTCTCAGCACTCAAGTTAGCATTTATCTTCTTGAGATCCTCAACCACTGCCTTTGTGACTGTAAGGCCACTGATGGTTGGAGTGGGTGTTGTGGCTCTTGGAGGGCTGGACCGCCTGGACAGAGGTGATACAGCTCTGGAAATAGCCCTAGATGAAGGGAGAGGGTTAGAGGAAGCAAATGAGGGTTTGGATGTTGAGGAGTTTGTTGCCAGATATCCTGAGTTGAAACTGGTGGGGACATTCACATTACCCCAGGATGGAAACCCATATGGTGCAGGAGCAACACGACTGGAAAAAGACTCAAATTTTTTCAAGGACTTTGGCACAGGTATCCTGTCAACTTGTTGAACTGCTTCAAAAATGGTGGCCCGTTTTGGTGGTGGTGGCTGTGCTCTTGGAACTTTGTGCTCTGCTTGAACTGAGCTCTCTCTAACCTCACTTGAACGCCAGCTAGGAGCTCCCCTCCTGGACAAGGTCCCAAGAGGTGTGACTCCAGATTCAGCAGCCATTTTCAACTTGATCAAGCATTGGTCACAAACGCGGTATGGCTTCTCTAGATTAGGAGCCAATGAGGCTTTCATAGCCTTTCTTGAACTACATGCATGACAGAACACAACCCCGCAATTATAGCATTTGTGTCGTTTCCTGGTGAACCCAAATGGTTGCCTACATCCTGAGCACACTGACTGGTCAGTCCCTGACAGCCATTTATGAAAACAAATAGCTGCTGTGAAGCTTGCACCACAAGCTATACTTTTCACTTGCTTATCTTTCAGTGCTTCTACTAGGGTGGGAATATTCCTGTCTCCTGTGTCCCCATGACCAAGCCTTCCATTAGCCCCCTTGCCCCATGTGTAGACCTCTGTATTGTGAGTCAAGATGGCAACATGGTGTGCTCCACATGCAATCTCTTCCACATAAGCCTCCCATAGGTTTCTCTCAACTAGCCCAGGCAGTTTTCCATCTGCCTCTGGATCCCCCAGTTGTCCATAAGTTGTGCTACCCATTGTAAAAACCTGTCCTGCTGTTGTAAGTGCTACAGTCAAACTGCAGCCACATGCAACCTGTCGAAAATTGTGGTCAACTAGTGCAGCTACACACGTAGGCACCAATCGCAGTTCTTTGTCTCCATGACCAAGTCTTCCTTTGTCCCCATCCCCCCAAGTAAAGAGCTTGCCAGATGTACAGGTGCTGGCACTAGAGTAGCCCACCATCACCTCAACAACAGCAGCTGTATGCCAAACCCCACATGCTACCTGAACAGTCTTAAGTCCCTTCAAAGCTTCCACCTCTCTTGGGGCATACACACTTTTCCTGTCTCCATGTCCAAGCACACCAAAAGTACCATCACCAAAGGTAAAAAGCTGGCCAGCAGATGTGACCAATGCAGTGTGCCAATGGCCACAAGCAACATATGAGACCTGTATCCCTTCTAGAGGCCCATTCACTCGCCTGGGCATCCAGTGGCTGATGTCATTGCCATGACCCAACAAACCACAATTATGGGTGCCATCACCCCAAGTGTAGAGGTCCCCAGACAAAGTGACTGCACATGAATGGTACAGGCCACATGATACAAATTCAATACTTGTTGCCACAAGAGCATCCACAAGCTGGGGCTGTGAGACATCACAATCTACCCCATGACCTAATCGACCCCCTGATTCCTCTCCCCAGGAAAAAACTTCCCCTTGTTTTGTCACCACTGCCACATGTCTTCCTCCACAAGATATATTTTGCACATCTAGTACTAAAGTGGACTCCAAGGCCTTGGGCAATAGAGCATCCAAAATGACTTCCCCAGGGATGCCAATTCTGTGTTCACCACCCCCAAGAATTCCATTTCCTACACCCTCACCCCACATGAAAACCTCACCTAAGGCATTTCCCTCTTCATGTGCTGAACCATGGCTTGAGGAGCTAACAGCACTTGACATGCTTATTCTTGAGTTGTCAGTCTGACTTCCCCCGCCTACTTTTGTATGCACAGTCACACTATCCGAAGCAACATCTGAACTGCCTGAATGCATTGATCCTCCAACAGATCCTGCATCAAAAAAACTGCCCTTCATCTCTGCTGATAGCTTTGCACCTACAGAAAAACTCTTTTCTATTACCCTGCGATGAGGACTCCTGAAGAAACTAAGAGTTTTGTGAGCCTCTGCACCATCCTGCAAGAGCCACAGAATGGTCTCTTAGAACATAACAACCACTCTACTCATGCCTAAGGTAGGCTCTGTGATTCCTGCAGGATCAGAAACATGCATCAATTGTGTCAACAGAGATTCAATTTACAAATCACAATATTCTTTGGATTTGCAACATCTCCCAGAGCTCAGATGAACTAAAAATAGGTGTAGACCAGAGTAACTGGCTCTCAGGTGAGTTGAGATGGCAGATAAACATTAAAGTTATGCCTGAAAAGGAGATAAAAAATATCATATACAAGGCCCCAACCTAGCTGGAAGTATGCCCCTGCAACTTAGCCACTCCTGATTGTAATCAACTGATTGAAAATCATTCAAGGACTTCAAGAAGGTTGACTACGCCATAAGTACATTTGATAGACAACCTTGTTCAAGTCACTTCAGCTCCAATTACCTGATGCAAGCTGTCACAACTTCCAAATGGTGAGGTCAGTGGAGAACTTTTTCGTGCTCGAGCAATAGGGCTGCTGGCATCAGAAACTGTGTCAATCCTCCCATCAGACCTTGATTTCCACATTCGAGAACCAGAGATCAAGGCCTCAAGGCCAAAAAACCATACTTCAGCCTCTTCTTTATCCTTGCAAATCTGCACAATACATTCAAGTGAGCTGACATTTGTGGGAAGCTTGTTCCAGATAACCAACATGACAGATCTGTCTGCCCATAGTTCAATTGACATGATCAGATATTCTGGTAACATATCAGATTTACAATCAATTGACCTAGACTAAGCAACTGTTGGCATGTGGGATGACAATCAGAGGCTGAGAGCTTACCACATCAAGTGAGCACTCCTCATTGTCCTGAATCAGAGAAAATGACTGATACTCCTTGTTGGGCTGCGGGTAGCGCTGAAAAATAGCCTGTTGCAAGGAAAGACATATGAGCCATTCTGAGAAGTCTACATGCTAAATCACCACAGTAGTTGAGAAATTGAAGAGAAATTGAAGAAACCAACAATAACTCTGGAAGTTCAAGCTTGGTTCTGCAAACAAGGGAATGCCTGAAAGTGAAGGCAAAGTACTCACAGTGCATTGCCCTGGGATGATCCTGGACACTGTGTTCAACCAAAGCTTCTTCTCTTCCCTTCCAGAATACCAAATGAGCACAGTTTCATCCTGCATAAAACAAAATCCTCAAGCCAAGGAAATGATTGAATCTGCTACAAAGTGCTCCTAGGTCTGAATACAAATACAATCAGATAGCTCATGAACTCTAGCAGAAGGGCATCCCAAGAAACAACTTACATTGGATAGTCTGAATGGGCAAAACTTAGGTTTTCCTCTGCGCCCATACTTGAGAAGCTGTGCACCCTTCTTCAGTGCAGTGATAGCCTTCACAAATCAAAGAAAAATGACCTACTATGCAATTAGGTGAAGCTTACAGCAGTCTCAAACAGAACCTCCCATGGACCCTCAGCTTGAGTCCAATGATGTCTGAACTGATTGGATTGAGGCTCATTTCCCAGCATTCATATCCTCCACACAAGGTGATGTTCAGTGAATTCTTGAATCTGTTTAATCAATAACCGACAACCAAAGACAGTTCTCTATCACTAGTTTCATCGTGCATGCAGAATCATGACTGAGCACAGAAAAGTCTGCATTGCCAAGATACCGAACTCTAAATGGCATAATGCAGAATGCACTTGGAGCTCTCATAATTCTTGAACAAGATGTGAGCATTTTGACGCCATCCAAGCACAAAGCCCTGAAAATTCTTAACCAAAAATTTGCTCTTATTCTTCATATGAACTTGCTGCTGCTCTCAGACAGACAGACAGACTCTGCACAGAAGGTGTGCTAGTGAGGAGGACGTTACGAGTTGTCCTCAGACGGAACCAAAGTTGACAAAAGAAAGAGGAAGACACATTTCTGATATACCTACCTGCTCAATGTCTCGGTCCAGGGTTTGATCTGACCGAGTGTGATCGACCATTCCTCCTATTCCAGCTTTGGTTGAATAAGGCATGTACTTCTCCTACTACCTGGAACTGCAGCAGCTGTCAAGAAGCCCTTCCGGACTTGGTACTGTGATGCGGAGATGGATTATCCACGGCCTCGGTCATCACCTATTACTGTCTCTTAAGATCTTGATGAGTCACATAATACTCCAAACTTTCGATCATAGAACAGGAGTAGAAACCCCGTCCTGTATTCTATCAGTGTTATCATCTCCTACAACTTCCTATCATCAAGTTTGAAAGATTTCCAATAAAGCTTCCAGACAGAATGTCTTTGGTTGTTCGCTCTCCGCAAAACTAGAGCCACACCATCATGACTTGCAGGAGATTATTATCTGCACCGCGTCGTCATTGATGAAAACAGTAAATAATAAGAAGCGATGGACACTTTCAAGCGACCGAAGCGACCAAAGAAGCTAAACAACAGAGAGACAGCGAATAAGAACCGAACCGGACAGTCAAGAAACTTGCTGCTGCTGCTGTTTCCGAAATGCCGAGCTTTCAACCAACTCTTCAATAGGATCTCTCACTACTCCACTACTGTCTTCTCTCCATTGTCATTACTGACTCTGCTACAGGCTGCGCTCTGTTGCCCCAGAGAAGCATGCCTCGTTTCTTGCCCGCAATGTTGAGTGTTGACCGCCACCATCACCAGCTCCCGGAATAACATCGCCAAAGCACAAAGAAGAAAATCAAAACAAAACCTCAAAATTTCGGGTGAACTTTTCGAGCTTCTTCCGGGCCTTTTCCAACCGTGCAAATCTGGATTTGCACGGCCAAAATCGTAGCAACAATGGGAGGAAAACACGGGGAAAGGGAAGAAGAAGCCGAAAATTGCGCAACAAACACTACTGCAATGGTAAGGAAGAGACTGAGCCTTTCTTCCGCCATCGCTTAACTTTGGTCAAGTTACCTCTGAACCTAACCACGGTGAACCGGGCATTCCCGTTCACCGTATGCGTTCCCCGTTCACTGCCATGATGATTCCATCCATCCAGCCCTTTTTTTCAATTGGCGAAATTTCGTCAGAAAACTAAAAATAAGTTAAATCAATACCCTACTAGGGGAAGCTTCGACACTAATTATACAGTTTTAAAAATCTTGAAAATTTCCACCATAAAATCAAAAAAAAAATCTGTGAATATAAGTATTGAATCTTCAAGAATATATAAGTTTGTCCAAATGAATATTTCAAAATTGATTGATTATTCAACACACATGTGTCAAAATACTAGAGTAATTACAAATATGTAAGTGATTTTTGGGATATTCAATAGCCAGAATTCGGAAAAAATAAATGAAGAAACTTTCTATGTACATTGTTCAAGTAGGTAGCCAAAAACATAAAAGGATCGTTCCAGAAAAATTCTTTTCATATCTGCATTTATTGGTTTGTAGTCAAATTTGGCTAAATCTTCTTGTGGATGATTTCAGTGGCATTTTTGCTACATAAAAAAATGGATACGAAAAGCCAAAAACAAAACCACTGCACGAGACCCAGGGTTTTCTTTTTTCAATTTTAGGATTAAAAAAATTGGGCATTTTTGGAGTCCAAAATTAGCAAAATTAGTTGAATATACACTATTTAATTTTTTTTTAAAAACATGATTGCATTGGCTTTACACATTTTTAAAAAAACATTATCTTATTAATTTTTGGTCTGAGAGGGGCCACATTTCAAATAGGTACCAATCGGTATGGGTACCCAAAACAGAAAATGGACTATTTCTGGATACCAAAGAACAAAGTGCACCCAAAAAAATCACACCTAGTGGAATACTTTGTAAGTTTCCCCACCCCTCCCCTCCCTACCCCCCTCCAATGGCAGGTTCATCAAATTGATTCAACATCTTACAATACCAAAACTTCCCAAATAAATGATGCATTGTAAAAAATGCCCTTAGTCGAGCATCACCTAGTAATTGAACGTCAGTCTACTGTAGATCTATGTCAATGAATGTTGCTCATATTCAGATCAATGTTCAAAAAGGTCTTATGATCAAACATTTGATCTTGAAAAATTGTGTTATGTTTTTTTTTCAGGTGTCCAATGGAATGTTACTTTTTGTGTGCGATTATGGGCATGGGGAAAAAGTTAGTAATACAAAAAAAGGTCCATGTTAATATTTAAATATGTTTGGCAATGGGATGGGAGAGAAACAACATGTTTTTGTGTACTTATTTGAAAAAAAAAAGGTGAAAAAGATTTTAATCAGGTTTTGAGCATTTGATTATGATGTGTTTCAGAATATTTTAAGGAAAAAATAAAAATGCAAATGATTTTTCCAATGGCAATGTTTGATTTAGAGGTGGGTTGGATTCATTTTCACAAAACAACACCAACAAATTTAAAGAGGCTGTTTGGTTATGGGGATTGGTTTGTCACATTAAAAAACTTGTAATTATTATTTGAATTTTTTTTTGTAAATTCGGATATGAATGAAAGTTCTCACAGCACTTATTATTCCACAGAACTTGTTTATATTTAAAAGTCCATTCAAGTTCTTAGAGCTTATCTTCTAGAGCATCACTCTTCATACACAATTTGCCAATGTCTTGGAGGAACATCACCATGCCAGTAGTTTCATTAAGCTGCTTGTGATCCCCTTATTGAACTTGTTAAACTCAATGGTATGTTTTGTCATCATCTTGGCTTGGCATTGCTAAAAGTGGGGATTCAAACACTTTGGATCCTACCTAGGTGTTGGAAGTTTTCATAAATCCAATTATAGGACCTACCTTCAGAATGTTGCATGTGTGGACAAACATTTCAAGCTCAAAGTTCAACTCTAGCACCACCAACATTGTTCTTTAGATTGTGTTCTCATTTTTAATAATTTTGAAGTGATAGCCCAAGTTAACTAGAATACCCACCAATCCTTGATAGGGCTAAACCTTAATGAAACCTAAAATGTAGTAATCTAAAAGATGGAAAAAAGGGACATCCCTCTTCATCCACCTGAAAGCACATTTTTTTCTATTACAAGCTTGGGAACTTTACCAATCCTTGGGACCCAAAAGCATATTTTGAGTCAAGTCTCACAAAACATTAGTACCATAAATCAACTATTACCCAGCCTTTTTCAAAAAGTAACAAAACTAAAAAGTATTGTTACTTTTTGATAACAATACTTCTTAGTTTTGTAATATATCTCCATAGATGTGATCTCTTATATATATAACTTGTAGTGATAAGATCCTTCACATTAGATAGAGACAAAGAAACATTCTAGACCAGATACACATTCCAAACTCCTCTTTACAAAAAAATAGTCATCAACTACAATTCTATACCCAAGCAAAAAGTGACCTGACATATGTATGTGTAATGATAGATGTTTGTTATTGCAACAATATTGCAAGAACTATCAAATCGTTATTAGGCTAAAATTTGTTGTACTTATGTTTTGTTGTTATGGACAACAATTTGTGTAAACGAATTGTATTCTTTCTCTATATGAGACCATGACAATTAGAAGGAACACCAAGACCGCAAGAAACACCAAAAGTATGGTGATCAATCTTGAACAACATTAAACGATGACAATCAAAAAGGCAAGAGCTAATGGGTAAAAGGTGTAGTAATGAGAATGCTCCAAGCTTGAAAACACACTTGATTTGAAACTATTAATGTAATTGGTGAGGAGAGCATAACCTTTTGCACTTTCAGAGTTTGACAAATTTACACAAGGATTTGGTGAATGGAATGATTTCACACCCATTGTTATTGATTTCTCAACACTGAACTAGATCGGATTTCCATCATATGTTTAAAATCGAATGATTATTTTAAAAACATTGATTATTGTTTTTTTCATCCATCCTAGTGATGAGAGTAGATAAAGTCCATTAATCGGCAAACAAACGATTGTCTGGTTTTAGGTGGCAAAGTGAGCTTTCGTGTGCTACCATGGTAACATTGCCACCTACACCACAGGCAATTTGCTAACTACCCACAACAAAGCACAATTTTCACTATGGAAAGCATGCAGCCACTTTACAACTATGAAATGTGCAGTTGATATTGTGGTTACAAAAGAGCACAAACTTGTTACAAATGACATACCTGGTTTGCTACCAATAAACTCTCTAACAATGTGCATTTGTTAGTCAATTTTCATTAATGTGCAATAAGATGCTCTAAACGCTTTGCCCCTTATGGCAAGTTCAAACTTCAAACCAACAATAGTTCAAATAAGAAACATTTCATAAGTTCTAAGAATAATTCACAATAACACTTGATATACTTGCCTTAAAATGTGAGAACAAATAAAAATTACATTGTTCCCTGTTCTCTCCTGTCCAATAGAGCCATATATATATATATATATATATATATATATATATCACACAAAAGACAAATAAAACGTATATAATAATACCATAGGTGGGGAAGCTGGGGGACAAGACTCTTGATTGAATTATTATTATAGCTAGCAATAATACAATTCTTTCCAAGAACTTGTTGCTTTTCAACACCGTAACCTGAATGGTAGTCCAGAACTACTTGCCACTTCAAAGATACCTCAAATTCTAGGGCATAGGAGAGAATCAATTTTGTAATCTGTTTTGGTATCTTATTGAGGTACTGATTTTTTTTCTTTTATTCTTTTTTCCATAGGTGGGATAGATGATCAAATACTTGTTCCACTCAATTGGGAACGCCATAGTTATGTGAAGCAACGGTTGGGGAACATGAGTTACCATCAGAAATAGGCCCTGGTAGAACCTGTTACCACCTGACCGAATGCCATCTCACCCTACCACTCTCCACAGCTTCCCAGGTGGAATGGGGCGTACCCATAATATTAAAACAAACATTTATGTTGGGATCTGATCATTGTTTTTTTTTAAAAGGAAAATGTTGTCACTTTTCTGACAGGAAATTGGGAAATTTTGGTAATTCTTTTTTCTAGTGTAAATTCGACTAATTTTGCCAAATTTTTGATGTCACGAAAATGGAAAAAAGAATTACCCCCCTATATCTGATGCTTGGACTCAATGCATTGGTAGATGAAGTACTTAGATGGTAGGATCTCGAACCTGCCGACTGGAGTTGACCTATTATGATGTGGGATCAAGAGTAACAATTTTGAATAATGGAATGAATTCATTACAAAATAAATAAATATTTAACTTGATCTTTGACTAATTCTAACCAGGGGGGAAAAAAAATTTAAATTTAAAAATTGTTGTTTCTCAATAGTTATAACAACTTATGAGTGTTTAAAAAGTAAGTATGAAAATTATCAATTTAAAGTAATATCTATAAAAACTTAGAATTTAGAAAAAAACTAACACAATCAGTCATAAAGGAGTTTACATTGCGCCACATCATATATATGTGTATCCAAAAACTTGATAATTATAAGGTTCACCCTGGGACCTGGGTTAATGAGCATCAATATTACATGGATAGATTTCAAACATTCAAAACTAATTCATCCTTGTAATGAAAAATAATAGTAAAAACTTGTGTTTAATAAAAAGGGCTCAAGCTCAAACTCTCATAATGATAAGTATTTAAGAGTTCACATGTTGGAATTTTTCAATAGTAGGTGGGTAAGGAATGTAAGTGGTACTATCTCAGTAGGCAAGTAAGACACTTGGTGGTTACAATGTAGGTAGATAGATGAATGTGAACGGTAGCTAAGGGACAAGAAAAAGTGCTGTCTGTTCATATATCATGCATCCTATGTAATGTGCTACTTAGTGCTTGGTGCATTGGGGGGCCATTATTACAGCACAGTGACAAAATTTATACAAATGCCCCCGCCACTAGCTTAGGCCACAAATGGTGATGAACAGAATTAGAAATAGAAAATCCTTCCCAGGCAATGAGAGGAGGCAACTTGCATCCAAGAGGCCCCATTTTTTTCCTTCCAAGGGGGGGGGGGGAAGGAGATTTTTTTGGAATTTGGTGTTCCCAAATATATTCCATATGGTTCCTTATGTTCCCACCAAGTTCTCAAATGGTTATTTATATATGTTCCCAACAGCAGCACATTTTATGCTATACGTTTTGCCCAAACTCCTCTATAAGTAGCCCAAAAGAGAAGACTACAAATTATGTTTATTTTGGGAGTGGCCCCAACTTTGTTCACCACACTTACATGTGTGTGCCATGTGGACAGATTTTTATTTTACAAATCTGCCAAAGTGGGCGTTTTTGTGGGGGTGGTAGACCAATCAAAAGAGGTCCACCCAAAAGGAAAAAGAAAAAAAAAATTGGACTGTGCCCCCTCCGACTAATACGGGGTAATCATACTAACACTAACGTACATAACACAAGCCATTGAGTGAATCAATATGTGAGCGGTCCAATTGCTGCAATTCAATGTGCCATTTTATTTAATATTATTATTATTATTATTTGGAAGCACACCAACAGCAGACCTGACCTGACAAGCCATTGACACCCCCAAGCCAAGCTCATTGAGCAGAGGGCCGACAGAAGTTTCACCTGCACACCACTGGGTTTGATCCTAGGACCTTATTTGTGGTCCCAGGTTCCCCAGAAGGGGGGTTACATCAGTGAGCCATGCATGCCCCATGCCACATGGCCCATCACCCCTGGGGTCAAAATGCCATTTTGAGTTACACTTGAATAGTTGGAGCTAGTGTAAGTAACTTACTGAAGACTAGATACTTTCAAGTACTAGGGTAGAAGCGACTATCACCAAACACTCGCCCATGACCAAATACCCACCCATGACCAAACACCCTAATTGAACAAGGGTGGGTGGGCTTATGACCAAAAATATACTCACTTACAATCAGGGTAGAAGCGACTATCACCAAACACCCTAATGGAACAAGGGTGGGTGGGCTTGTGACCAAAAATATACTCACTTACGATCAAGGTAGAAGTGACTATCACCAAACACTCGCCCATGACCAAACACCCTAATGGAACAAGGGTGGGTGGGCTTATGACTAAACATATACTCTCTTACAATCATTCGCCCTTTAGCCTAATATCGAACGCAAAGTGCAAGAAGAATGTGATTTGTCTTTATTGATCATTTGATTAGAGATATAGAATACATGTTTGATAATGGGCATGACCCTATCCCATTTTCAACAAATGGTGACCTCTCTAGAGGATGGGGTTCTTGGTGATGTGGTTTGGAAGTTGCAATCATGGTCATAGAGGTGTGCACATGAATAAAATTAGAACAAACAAGAATGGGAGGATAAGTGTTTGGAGATATGTGATTTAAAGTTGGTTTAGGGTTTAAATTGTTCATTATACAAATATGGGTGCCCTTCATATAGGGGGAAGGTGTGTGATCTCATATGGGGTTGAATAAAATCAAGACTTGGAGGGTAAATGTTTGGAGATAAGTGAATTAAAAGTTGATTTAAGGTTTTAAATGTTCATTATATAGATGTGGGGGCCTTTAGTAAAGGTGGAGGGTGTGAGAAATTTGAAGATTGTTGTCGAGTTGGTATATTGAATGTTTGGTTAAAGTACTAATTCAAGGTAAATTTTAAAATCATTGCAATTCAATATGAAAAATATGTGGTGGTGAAGCAAATTGATAACAACGAAGACCTCAATTAACATTATCCTGCCCACATTCTCACCAAAAATATAGTAACAAAAATTTAGTGGAAAAATGTTTCAATTGAGTGGCATTTTCTATTCTTTTCACCAAAAAGGAAGAATGTCTAAAATTCCAAAATATTTTAAGCATGAATTGTGGAATATTTTTGAGCTCCGAGTTCCAAAAGCCGAAGGGTTAAGATCAATATAGTATGGAGAACAAACTAAGGGTAGAAGTGCTACTGAATAACTAAAGGTGAAGGTAAAGGAAAACATTATGTGTAGTAGAATTGCAGTTCAAGAGGTGAAAGTAGAGAAAAAGGTTGAATGCAACAAAATTATAGTTTAAGAGGTGAATTAAATAAGGAAGAACTTGTTGATGTGTAAGTAGATCCTACTTTTGATGAATACATTTGTTCATGTATAGACAAGGTTTACAATGAAAAGATTAGGAAATATTTATACTATCATTGAGTTGTTAAACATGTGAAGGTTCCAAGGGTTGAAAGGAAAATGGGCTTTTGTAGTTTCTAATGGGCTCAACAACACCATAACTTGAGATTAATCTAAATATCAACAATGGATGAAAACTTAGGTTTTTTTTTTTTGGGTAGATTTTAACAATTTAATTTTAGATGTTGGAGGAAAGAATGAACTTTATGCTCTTGATATTTACTTGGAAGTAGGGTAAAAATGCAAAACAACAATCCAAAAACCATGTCAAATCATGTTCAAAAATTACACTTTATATATATATATATATATATATATATATATATATATATATATATGCCTATGTGGTGCCCCTTTAATTGCATGTTGAATGAAGCAAGTTGTGTTTTATGATTCATATGGATGTTGAAAAATCTAATTTGAACCATTAGATCTTTGGATTCCGAGTTTTGGTTTGAACAAAGGACCTTTAAAGTTTAACAAGTGTTATGTCAAACATTACTAATTTCACAAAACGGCCCCTGATTTTCATAATATACAACCTCTTTGATGTTGAATTTTTTTGTAATAATAGGGGACTATTAAACACACATAAAAAGCACTCAAAATATAAGGAACTTATAAATTGATGTTTTTCCCAACAAAATTGAAATTTTTGGGTCTATTTGATGTTCATGAGTCTTTTATGGCATGCAAATGTAATGCAATGTAAATGGTGTTTAAAACAAAGTTCTAGCTTATGATACAAAAGAATAAACCTCAAAGTAGTTCATGTGTTTTGGCACGATTTGAAATTGTGATCACTTTTCAAGACGAAACACTAAAATCTAATGCAAATTTCATATTTATTCGAAAATGATTAATTAAAAAATGTGATATAATGGAAAAAATAATAAGTACAATTAATAATTGGAAAAAATTGTTTAAAAAAATAATGAATTTTTATTTAAAGCGAAAGGATTATAGTTGTTTGAACGAAGTAAACAAATTGGCTTTTTGATTTGTGATTACACCCAATAACTAATTTTTTGTGGTCTTGGTCTAAGTTTAAAGAAAAGAAAGGAATACCACTTGTTGGTCTTGAACAATAATTTCCAATTTGGTGGATGTTAAGGCCAAAAGGATCAAATCAATCATGATGATACATGTGCCATGCAAAAGGAGGAACATCATGTTCAATTAACAAGTTGTGGACAAGGAGAACATTTTTTTTCAACTTTGAACACAATGCCACAAATCAATGAGAATAATTAGAGGCACAACTATAATTGTAAGAGGCCATGGATCCCATGGAAAAAAGATTTACATCTTTGAAGAGGGCAAGCTACCACTAAAACATACCCTCAACATCATTATTAAACCACTTGAATGGAAAGACTAGATCTAGGAAGGTTGGTCCATAGGTTATTATAATCAGCGGAAACAAAACTTGTATCTTGGATTTTGGGCATGCAAGATTTTGAACTATCAATTACATTATAGCAATTCAAATTTAAAGTTGTTGAATTGACACAAATTGAACCTACACCATTCAAGGATGGGATCCCAAGGGATTCATGGTGGTATTGGTTCAAACTTAGACATCCAAAAATTTCAACACAACTAGGAAAGGGACTTGAAATTTCCAAGGGAGGAGGATTGACAAAAAAATTCATGCATTTCTTCCTATTAGAACCTACAAACAATTTATAGCTAGCACAATTACACTGCAAAACTTAAAGAAAATTGGGATTTAGGCTAGTAGACAATCATGAATAAGAATGTTAGCAAAGAGAGGTTCACAAAAGGTTTACATCACAATCCTAAAGTTAAGAAAATGGTTAACAATTAATTGTGTTGTCAATGTAGTAAAAAACATTCTACCTGGATTCTACATTTTCAAAAGAGAAAGAATCAAAGATGATTACATTAGAAAATGCAAACTAGGATCATGTATGGCAATGTAGGAGAAAAACATGGATGGCATCTTTGTTGTTCAAGCATTTTCTTTCATTTTTTCCAAAGTTAGTACCAAGTGGGATTTTGCAATCCAATCATTATTTGTTAATCCTAGGTGGACATGGATCACATGTTATTTTTAAAGTAATAAAAAAAACATAACAAGCTAAATTAAATATGATAACCTTGCCCTCACATACTTCCCATGCATTATAACCTTTGGATATGAGTTGCACTATGAAAAGATAAGGTGATTTACAACTAGCCTTGCAATTGGGTTTTTGAGTTGCAATGACCACTTGCAATTTCATTACAACTTAGTGTATTTTTATAGCATGAATATTTTAAACAAGTTGCATGAATTGCAATGAAACTATATACATATGAAACTCATGTAATTAAATTGCAATTATGTAGGAACAATTGTTGTGCAATTCTAATGCAACCAATTTTCAACTACGATTGTAATGTCATGTTGATGTTGTTTTTCATTCATCCATAAATGATGAACTCTATTGATTTCCATTGCAACTCTTTTGTAACTATAGGTGTGGTGGAAACATATTAATGGTGCAATTAATTAGCAACTATGTGACAACTTAAAGTTGTGAAATTTGCAAATGGAAATTAAATGACTACTATGGAATGATTAATAGGCAAGTTCGTCCATTGACAAACTTAATGTTTATGTGATTTTTTTATTCATCCATCAATGAACCTAATAAACCCATTTTCCTATGCCTAAACAAAAGGTCACTTAAAGATGATGAATCACAATAATTAAATATTATTGTGAATTTAAAACATTATGTTTCCATAAATTAATGTTTTAAAAAAAATTGTTGAAATGGAATTTGAACCATAATTTTTTCATTCCACCTTGTTTTCTTAGAATCTACCATATTATGATATTCAATCTCATATGTGAAATGAAATCAATAACATATACATAATATTGTAATGTAAAATATATCTAAATGTCCATATTTTCAACTTAAATATAAAAAAATACAATTATAATGCCATTAATAAAATTTATTTGTCGCTAAAATGCAACATAGATGATATGATACAAATTAAACTACAACTAGCTACACTTGCAATATACAATGGTAGTTTTCAAAATAAAATGCATCACATATTTAAATAATCGTGTTAAAAATTCACCATATTTTGTTCATTACTTCACAGTTGTTGTTTTGAAATTTGTCGTCTTGCATGTATTGGTTTGGATTATTACACAACAAAAAACAACACATTTAATGGCATAGTTATTAATAATTTAACCAAGCTATGCAACATGACATGTGCATGTTTTTCTATTCAAAACCATATTTTTCAGCACAACCATCATTTTATTTTTGAAAAAACATTACCTTGTATGCACAACTTTGATTTTGATGGATTCAACCATTATCAAAATTCAGCCCTATAACACAAGAATGTGTCATCATGAATGCACAAAGATAATGTGTGTTTGAACAAAAAATAATAATTTCAACTCCACCTTCCACCCCAAAAAATTAAATGCTCAAATGTAAACAAAAGCCACAACATGATTATCATTATTAAAATAAATAAATCACCCTTCACAAATCCTCATCATTATAAGTTACATTTTACAAATCGACTTCTAAAAAATGCAAGATTTTTTCACATCATTTCAAAAAAAAAATGCAAATACCCATTTCACATAACATATATCATGAGCCTTCAACCTCCAAGAACAATAACAAGAACCTTCAACCTTTAAGAACAAAAACAAAAACTTTTAAGCTTCAAGAACAAGAACCTTCTACCTTTAAGTTTTCTAAATATAAATAAATAAAATTGTAATAACCTTTCAAATTTACTTCTAAATTGGAGAAATTGATTTTAGTTATGGAGCACATGATATTATAATTGCATCACCAAAAAACAAAGAAATGCACAAAATGTTTAGGGAAACATAACTTAAAAAAATAAAAATCATTTTGAGTTTCTTGATAATAAACATAAGTGTATGAAGGTTGTGGACGCAAAGGGGGAAATTTATTGATTTATTACCATCTATCATTTGCTTAGGGGTTTTTTGCCCAAATTTAATATTTTCAAATTTCAAGTTGAATTTTTTTGCATACTAGTTGTTCATAACGATCATGTGGTTGATTGACTAATGTGTCCAAATGTTGGCTTGGTTGATTTAGTAATTTTGGTTTATGTGTTTAATAAATATTAAGTTTTAGAAGGAAAAAATATATCCTTGGTAATTCATCTTGAGTTTTTTTATAATAAACATAAATGCATGATCGGCTTGAAAGAATTGACCTTGTCAGTGAAGCAATTAAAATTTTTATGGTATAAAACATCAAAGTATATAAAGGTAGATCCATATGTACACCCAAATTGAAATTGTAATATAATATACACATTTAAAAAAATAAACTTCAAGAGTAGATTTTTTCCTTAAATGAATTATATGGTTTGATAGTTTTGCAAGGTGATATGATGTTGTGAATTGTAATATGGTAGAAGACTAGTAAGAAAATAGTTGAATAATAATAATAAAATATTGGAAAAATAATATTTATATAATGGCAACCTAGTGGCACAACAATTAATGTATCAATGGGAATCATAGTTTACAACTAGTTGCAAACAAGTTGATAGTGTCATATATAATGGTGATGAAAATGCATACACATGACATGCTCATATGTCTCAATGCCATGCATTAGTTGCAAAGTAATTGTTGATTGGGTGTTACATTTACCTTAATTGTTACATGTTATTAAAGTGTAATTTGTCAATAAAGTTAAACATGGTCGATTATAACCATATTTATAGTGTGTACATTCTATTATATATATGTCCATCTTGTAACTAACTTACAACTACAATGCAGTTCTTGATTTTTTTACATGACATTTATTTATTGATTCCCCATATTTCCATGGGACAATTTTAGCATAGTTGTATATTATTATTTTGGAACTCTAGTTATAAGTTAGTGTACTTGCCGTGTACATTATTTTTCATATTGTTTGAATGGTTAGTGCTAACATCTAATGCCCCTTTGCGTTCTTTTGATTGTGTTTAGATTCATGAGGACAATGTTTTGGGATTGTGTGACAAATATCATTATATAAAACCTAGATGTTCACTTAGAGAATGGTTATTGGGAGTATGGAGGTTGTGGGTGCATTTTCATATAACCATTTTCATATAATAATTGACCCTTGCACGAGAGTGGTTATTGGGAATGCGGAGGTTGTGGGTGCACATGTGCAAAATTCCAAATGCAAAGGTGTGTGGGTGCACAAATTTTGTCACATTTTTGGGTGGATCCTAAGTTATGACATCATAACATTTGACATGGCAATGATGTGGTGTTGACATGTTGAATAATTAATGTATTAGTTGTTGATGTGGTGCTGACATGTCAAACAATTAATTGACATATTGGTGATGTGGCACTAACATGTCAAATAATTAATCCACATATTAGTGATGTGGCACTAACATGTCAATGCACGTGATTGCCATGGTAGAAAATCATGTGGTCCATGAAATGAAACCCAAGATTAATCGACAATTATGACAATTTGAAACCTCAAGGACATTTTTTTTTTGAGTTTTTAAACTCAATTTAATGGGGCTAGTGGGAACATGTTTGTGCACCTCTTTAGATATTAACTATTTTTGCTGTCATTCAAATTCAGCCTTTAAATGCTCAAAAATTTCCCATCCATTTTGTTTCATAAAACCAATCAATTATAGTTGGAGATCTTAATGATATACTAAAATGTTCCTTGTTTATTATTGATTAGATATTTGACCATTTAGGGTTGGGATGTTTAATCACCAATTAATCCATTTGCTTTGAAGTACATGTGCATTCAAATTGGAACATTATGAATGAGATTCAAACATGTTTTAAGCGATTCACCTTCTATTACTACAATCATTGCATTGCTTTGAAAAATCTAAAGGAATTAGACCCAAATTTTTTTGCTTTACAATTGTGAAAATTGTACACCCATAACATAATATTTCTAGGCAAAATGGGGGAAATTTGAGGTAGATGAGTACATTAAACATGGAAACATATTTTAAATTCATTCATAAGATTGATTTTGCATTGTAATGCTGGATTTATTTACTAACAAACAACCTCATTTGCTCCAAAATGCTTTACATACAATAAATTAATTGGATTGAAATAGTAAATAACATCTATAAATGTAAACAATTGTGAGGAGATTAGCTTATAAATGTTCAAAAAATGTTGGCATAGGTTCACGTCAACTAGATTTTTGAACTTGTTTGGTGTTGTCCATCATTATAAAAACTAAAATAAAAAATGTGTCACTCACTTGACACATTAGGTTTCTACAATTTTTTTGAATTGAAATTTCAATTGTGAATACCTCAAGACTAGTCCTTCCAATTGATAATCCTCATTTGTAGTACAAATGCCATGCCTTCCATTCCATAGTTTTATCCAACAACTTTGGCAAACTATAGTTCACATTGTTTCCAGGGTATGTTGCGTCCTTCCATGGAACTTGTCATGCAAAAATGTCATTCACGAGATAACAATTTTCAACCACATAATTGGCCATGTATAAATTTGCTTCCAAGATGTAAAAACAAGAAAGGTGTTCTAACTATATAATGAAAATTATGATTGATAAGTTTTATGCACAGAAGTGAAACAAATTTGACTTGTAGAAAAAAGATTAATCCTTTAAGACTAACCTTAAATGTTGCCATCTTGGTTCCTATTATGGGCAAAACTGAGTATTGTACTTTGGAGTGAATTACAATTGAAGGGGTGGTCTTTTCCTTACCTACAAACAAGGGGTTGGCATTTTGACCTACATATCCCAACAATTCATGATGAGGAAAATAAATTATTTGCAAATTATAAAGAGGAGACATAAACTTCAACTAAAAGACATTAGGTTTGCCACAAGTGGATGTAGCTAAAAAGATATCCAGAGCTTCAAAAAGTGTGATTGCAAACCCAATTTTAACGACAAACAAAGGCAAGAAGAGATTGAGACTCATAGGGGGTACACACCATAATGCATTTAACTTCTTAGGTCCAATGCAACAAAATCTTGATCCAAATTTCACTATGGCTCGGACAATTTTACTAAATCAATTAGAGGGATCACCAAGGGAACATGAAGGGGAGGATGAAAGGGCACATCAACAATAAGGGGTGGTGATGGTAAGAAGACAAATGCAACAAGTGTAAAAACAAAACAAAAGATGTTGTAGGCTACTCTATAGTGACAGACACAAGTAGAATAGTTCTATCGAGGGATGTGATTTTAATCCCCAAATCTTGAATCCAAGCATGTAAGGCAAAAAGGTGCAACAATGCCCATTTTAGACAAGTTTGGGGACTATAAACAACTACCAATTTGCAAGACATGTAAAATTAAATCTATGAATCACAATTGAAGTTGAATATACTGTAAGAAATTTAACTATTGGACATCAATGGGAATGTAGCTTGCATTTCCAAAACTTAAAGGGAGAAAAAGGAAGAAAAAGATTACACATTTCAATCTCATCATGTTGGATGTGTTGGATGGGTACAAAGTGCATGATCTACCTATGGAGTCATGCCTTAGTTGGAATGCAAAAACAACACCGGAGTGGTTTGAAGCAATAACAACAGGGATGAACCTTTGGGGTTGCAATGGTGTAGGAGTTTTATTCATGATTAGTTGAGATTATGAACTCCAGACGTGAAAACACATGCAAAGGACCTTGTTCAGTAAGGAATTCACATGGTGGACAATGATCAATTCAATATTTCTATATCTTCTAGGAACATGGGTAAAAATATACATATGTTTAAGAAAACATCAAGACCTCAACACATAAACTTAAAAAAGCTAATGAGGTGTGGGGATATGTGCAGATACTATTATTCAAGGTTATTTGTTGGACACAACCAAAACAAGCTTTTTGATTAATTGACAATTTGATAACCTACATTGATCTTGTTAATTTTGACATTTTATACAATGTCATGAATGATGAAACATTCAAAATGGGAAGTGAAGGGATTGGAGGGGGGGAAGGAGAAAACCCTTATTTTAATGTAAGAACTTAGTGAATGTTACTATGAGCATTTGGTGGAAGAGTTTTAGACTTTATAACAACAATAGATATCCCATGGAACTTGCATACAAATTAATATCAAAATTGTATAGGAAAGGCAATGTAGTTTTGTTAAGGGGGAAATTTGCATGTCTGCAAGTTTTGTATTCTTGCAGCACTTGAAACTAAAAGTTCAACATGTAGCCATCCATGAATTTCTTTTGGATACAATGTTCTTAACAAAGGCCAAGCCAATGGATGACCCATTAGTTGTGACAAGAACCATGACAATAGTGGATGAATCTTGAGGTTGAAGATAATGATGAGGTTGTTCCATCCATCAACATAGAAATTGATGATTAATCAACTTCAAACATGGTATCTGATAGGGGGAGAAGGTAAGTCCCAAATTGTAAAACACATCAACTGTGTAAACACATATAATAGGTGGTTTACACACATAATAGCTAATGTTATTGATAGATAAAATTACACATGGCATATATCCAATCCTTATAGAATTGTTCAAAAGGATGTAAGATAGTCCAAAAAGGCAAGGACTACCAATATATGTAGAGGAAGAGGCAATGGTGATGGCATCCCTAACAACAAGAAACATACCAAGTCAAACCACATCTCTACTCTCAAGGAAAAGAAGGGAAATTGTGAGGAAGTTCATAGATGATGAAGTAGTTGAAGGGACCAATGATGGGGACACCATTTAGACAACAACAATAACATGGATTTTTAAATATATAGTAAGATTCACTAGTATAGTAAGTAAAAACTAATATGCCAACAAGAAAATATGAACATCCACACCATGTTATTGAATCAAATGTGTTATTTGGAATCTACTTTGGATGTAATCCATTATTACTAAATTGATAAATTAATACTAGAACAAAAATGATTGCGATGAATTTTTTTGTGTTCATCATGATAATTCGATCAAAAATAGAAGTAGAAACCCTTAATGCATACCTTTTGAAGCATGGTTAATCTTGGTCATAGTTGGGAATATTTAATTGGAATGACATCAAAAGATTTAATCCTAGCATTTGAACCTCTAGAGCACAATGCACATATTGTTGTTAGCTTGAAGGTTTACATTTAGATACCCTATCCTAACAAGGATAAACCTATGTCATACCTTGTTATTCGAATAGGCTTGTTGTTCACATCAAAGGTATTAGGAACAATTTGCTTGAACAAAATATAGTTCAACATATATGAAAAGATAGGAGTTTAGGGTTATAAACCTTTTCACATTGCTATGATTTGTGGTGAACCTAGGTTGTGAGTGGGTTAGGAACACTTCAAACGACATCAAAAGATGCCTTTCAAGCCTTTGCACCTCTAATACCCAACACACAAATTGTCATTGTTTTGCTTACTTTTTTAATGGTGTGAAAAAAATGATGTAAACTTTCATTGCTTTACACATCCACTAAAGAAATCAAGCCCTACCACATCTTGACAATGTTTTAGGGTATTGTGCATCATGATCATGTTCAATGGAAGAAAACAATTGAAAGGAAATATATTGCACCTATGAGAATGGTATAACACTTACATATATTTTGTCCTTGAATAACAAACCTTTACATTCGATTATCCAAAAGCATTTGAATATGGCCTTGCAATATGGCCAAAAACTGTCATGTCACCTTTCACCCCCTATATGCTTCAACAACTTTTAACCCTCAAAAGCATGTCCAAGTAAAGAACTTCCCAAAATATTGGAATGAGCAACTTCATAGTAAAACATATTTGAAGTACACTAAGAACCCAAGGTGTCACAAGCCAATTTGAATTCCTCGAAGTGACCTAATGTGGCATGAACAATTAAAAAAAGTTGGAAGTGGGTGTGATTTCCCTTGTTGACAAAAAACCTAAAATCAATCTAAGGTGGTCAAGGTATTATGAAGTCCATAGAAGTGCCAAGGCTGATTTGAAGTGTTGATGTTGATATGAAGTCCCAAGTTTGAGTGGAAGTGCCAATGTTGATTTCAATGTTGATTTGAAGTCCCAAGTTCAATTGGAAGGGCCAATGTCCATATGAAGTGCTAAGGCTGATTTGAAGTGTCAATGTTGATATGAAGTCCCAAGTTCGATTGGAAGGGTTGATGTTGATTTCAAGTGCCAAGGCTGATTTGAAGTGTTAATGTTGATATGAAGTCCCAAGTTTGATTGGAAGGGCCAATGTGGATTTCAAGTGCCAAGGCTGATTGAAGTGTCAATATTGATATGAAGTCCCAAGTTCAATTGGAAGGACTGATGTTGATTTCAAGTGCCAAGGCTGATTGAAGTGTCAATATTGATATGAAGTCCCAAGTTCAATTGGAAGGACTGATGTTGATTTCAAGTGCCAAGGCTGATTGAAGTGTCAATATTGATATGAAGTCCCAAGTTCAATTGGCAGGACTGATGTTGATCAAGTGCCAAGGCTGATTGAAGTGTCAATATTGATATGAAGTCCTAAGTTTGATTGGAAGGACCGATGTTGATTTCAAGTGCCAAGGTTGATTGAAGTCTCAATGTTGATGAAAGGGTTCCCCATGGATTGAAATTTGCAAAAGGAAATTAACTCTATTGAAGTTGATTTGAATGCAAATTGAAATTGAATCTATGTAAAAAGTGAAATCAAACAAATCAAGGTTGACATATATAAAGCCCCTATTATATGTAGGAAGGGCACATAATATAGTTTTATTCCAAATAGGCAATTGCATATCCCTTAGTCCATTCTAGATATGCAAATTGAGTTTTTTTGAAAGTAAATCTTTGAGAATATTATATGTGTTGAAATCAAAATTGCAAATTAATTCATTAGTTGGTGAAGTGGCCATGGAACACAATATGCAAACAAAGGAATCTCCAAAATGATGTGAAATACTAATAATTGAACATTAAATGTCTACTTGACCAAATAAAAAGTCTTATTCGTAAAATTGAGGTGGCAGCAAACTGTTGGTTGCAATGATGATTTTGCAAAAACCTTCATTGATGAAGGTCTTTACATAATTCACATAGCCACCCATGGCTTGTGGCTATGTTAGTTTCGCGAAAACCTATGTCAATATAGGTTTTTGTGAAATCATGGTAACCACCCTCAACTTGGGGCTATGTTAATTTGGCAAAAACCTATTTCAACATAGGGTTTTGCAAAATCATGGTAGCCACTGACAACTTTTGGCTATTTCCATTTTGTAAAACCTTACATTGACATAGGCTTTTGCGAAATCATGGTAGCCACCCATAGCTTTTGGCTATGTCCATTTTCCAAAACCTACACCAACATAGGTTTTTGCGAAATCATGATAGCCACCCACAACTTTTGGCTACTTCCATTCTACAAAAACCTATGTTGACGTAGGTTTTTATGAAATCATGGTAGCCACCCAGAGCTCGAGGTTACGTCCAATTACAAAAGCCTATGTTAACATAGGTTTTTGCAAAATCATAGTAGCCATCGACAACTTTTGGCTACATCCATTCTATAAAAGGCCTATGTCGACATAGGTTTTTGCGAAATCATGGTAGCCATTGATAGCTTCTAGTTACATCCATTTTACAAAAACCTACATCAATGTAAGTATTTGCAAAATCATGGTAGCCACCCACAACTTCTGGCTACATCCATTTTACAAAAACCTATGTTGACGTAGGATTTTATGAAATCATGGTAGCCACCCACAGCTTGTGGTTACGTCCATTCTACAAAAACCTATGGTGATGTAGGTTTTTGCAAAATCATGGCAACCATTGACAACTTTTGGCTACATACATTCTGTAAAAAGCCTACGCCAACATAGGTTTTTGCAATTCATGGTAGCCACCCATAGCTTTTGGCTATGACCATTTAAAAAAATCTACGCTGACGTAGGTTTTGCAAAATCATGGTAGCCACAGACAGCTTTTGGCTACCTCCATTCTACAAAAACCTATGTTGACTTAGGTTTTGGCGAAATCATGGTAGCCACTGACATCTTAGTATTTGAAACAGAAAAAGACTTGTACACTACCATGGAAGCACTTAAATCCCAATTCAAGAATTTGTGTCATGTTATTTTTACTTTAATGCTATCTTTTACAATGCCTTATATGTACTAATTTAGGCTCAAAATATTTGTAATCCTCCTCAGTTCACACAAGTAATTGCCCAATAATGTCTTTATTTGAAATTGACCAAGAATTTAATAACGGAAATTAAGGAAATAAATATATGAATGGATATCTGAAACACCTAGATGGGCCCTTTGGGTCAATTCTAACAATACATGGATGTTGTCCCTTGTTATATACAAGGTGAAGAAAATAAGAAACATATTTGCAACATTATTTTTATGAACCAAGGAGACCATGTTAATATCTTGAATACTATCATTATGGGAAGTTTACAGAGAGTTGGAATTGCATAAAACTTTTGACAATTGATATGTCAAGATGCATCCATGTAATGAAAATTATAGTGAAATTATGTACCATTATTTTTAATCTGTCAAAATAAAGACATATAATATTAGAATTTTCTTGACATATTATAACTTATTTTATGAATTGGATAACATGCTAATATCAAATAATATTATTGTGAAAGAATTACGAATAACAACTAAAGTTCAAACTTTTGGCAATTAATATGTCAAGATACATTTGATTAATGAAAATAATTATGAAATTATAGACCATTATACTTTTCACCATTATTGTCATGGAATTGACAAGTCATAACCATTGTTGATGACAATTGTATCCACATTACAACTACACAATGTAACTTGATTGTAAGCTTCATGCCTAACATTCCATATGGTACAACAAGAGTATTTAGCAAATCTAGGTTTGGTTTTTTTTTCTTCCCCCAACCACACCCCTTAGACTAAAACTGACACTGCAAATGGCTCCTAGTGAGCCCGGTGTAAACCAATGATAGCAACCTACTTGGACCAACCACCTATTCAACAATGAACAACATGTATTGTCCTCTGTGGAGCCTTTCGCTTGCCTTGGTATCTTGAGTGAAAATTCTTAGCCCAAAACCATTTTGTGTACCAGAAAACGATGTGGTTGAATGTTTTCAATAAATATTTATTGTGCAAGGCCATATACCCAGCACCACTGGAGCTGCTTTTGCCTACTACCTACCCAAGTCAAAAGTTGATGAATTGTTTTGTTTGAAAATTTCAAAGTTTTTGAAGAAAATGGTGTAATTTACTTGGAATCTGTGATGGAATGTTCTCTTTAAATCTTACTTTTTGCCATCACACCTAGAAAGTTTTGTCATTTACACTTGTTTTTTGTTTCCCCCATCCCCTCATACTGGACACTACAACACTACCTCCTTCCTACCTAGTGTGATTGCAAAATCTCAAAGTTTAATAAATGGATAATCTGAATTTTGTAAAATAGGATTTTGTAGCAATGGGTCTTGGCACTTGTCCATGTTAGGTTTGGTAGACCCCAACATTGATCCTCCACTTACCTCAGAGTTACCTCAGTTTTACCAGACCTTCTGAAATTTGGAAGGCCTATACAACCTGTATTGGGCCTAGGGTTTTCGGAAGGTTTAGTTTTATGATTAGTCTCTTCAAAATAACAAGAAAAAAGGATTCTTGTGTAAAACAAGGGAAGGTCTCGCTATGGGTGCCTTCTGGATTTGAGATCCATGAGACCAGTAGGCTGTGGGAGGTCGAAAATTCAAAAGGCCCCCATAGCGACACCTTTCCTATACGGAAAGCATGGCACTTTTTTTATGCACATTTTTCTCCTTTCTATTTTTGGGCTGCTCCTGAACCATAAAGAACCGTGCAGTTTATTCCTTTGTATATTTAGGTTGTTCCTCAACAATAATTTCTTCACTTGACCTTAACACTTTCAAATTTGAGATCCCCGAGGTTGGTAGGTCAAGGGAGCTTGAAAATCCAGAAGGCCCACATAGGGACCTTCCCTTGGACCTTAACATTTAAAATTTCTTTTGAAGTGACTAATCATAAAATTGGACCTTCCAAAATCCGAGAGGCCTTATACTGGGCCTTCCGGATTTCAAAAGTTTCAGTAAAACTAAAGTAAATATGAGGGAAGTTAGGGAAGTCAAATAGGAAAAATTCAGGCTGGGGAGCAAGCTGAAAATACAAAGGGAAAAAGTGCCAGTGCTTTCTAGGTAATACTAACTCCCAGCTAGTACCTACCAACCCCGCCCCTCCGCCCCCCACCCCCAAACAAGTCAAATAAATATGATGAATTTTCTTCTAAAAGTTATTGTGATGTGTGGTTTGTAAGTTCCCTTGGCTTCCCTTGCCTTGCCTTCACCCTCTTCTGGGATTGTTGTTGGGGGGCGGGGGGGTGGGGAAGTGGTTTTGGGAGAATTGCAAAGGGTCCAAGAATTTGAGCCAAATTCATTCTCATGTTAAATCATTTTGAACACCCACAAGGGCCATACTTTGGAGAGTATGTTGTTTGTGCCCATCACCTGATGCTAATAATCATGCATTCATTCATTAGATGAATTATTGGACATTGCATTAACCTATTTACACATTATTATTAAATGCATTTACAATAATTTCATTTTTTATGAAAATAGTTTGAGAGGCCCAGAGATCAACCTTATACTTTATGCGGTGTTCTCCTCCTAGAAGATCTGGGTTGTCCAAATTGCACCATCCAAATTTAGTTACCAAAGTTAATTATTCCAATTTATTAATATTAAAATTTGAAGTTTCAACCTACCTTATAGAATTATGAAAACCTTAAAGACCTGTATATATATGTTAAGCACTTACGCAAGACTACATGTTATCTTTTATTTTTAATATTATGATTTTTTTCATTAATGGAGCATTCTAGAGAACTGCTAGTCTACAGATTTACCTTCACTCTTTTGAAAAGTGCTTGGCCAGTCAGCAAGGTTGTGGCCAATTAGGTTGCAAGTGCTGGTAGTAGGAGTTTTTAAAAGTCAGTTCACATTATTTGTGACAAGAACTCAGGATGCAAATTTTTGTAATGTTTGTCCTGCTTTTTGAGTAGATTATTATTTACTTATCAACATCCATTCTTAAGAGATGATGAATGCAATCACCAGTGATGGCCAAAGAGGATGGTCTGATACTTTATGAGCTGCGACACTTGAACAAGGACACTTGAACAAGGTTATGATTGAATTCATTCTTGTTATGTTTGCTTTGGTTTGGCTGGAACTGACACACATGTGGTTACCTTCAAAGTGACTTGCTGTGGAGTTCTTTGTGATATATGCATGTATATTTGTGTCCAAATACAAACCATGAGAATGTGTAGCTGACCCTAATTTGCCATATCTTACTCTGGTGGTTCTTGTACATGTAGCATGATGTGAACTTGAAGATCAAATAGCCATACTGTCCACCACAAATTATTGAGCAATACCCATCTCTTGAGTATGTCTGCTTTGTCATGGTTCAGGCAGTTTGAGGTTCAAGGCTTTGACAGGGCAATCTTGAGTATGTCTAGTATGCACTGCCATGGTTCAAGAAGTTTGAGGTTCAAAGGGAGAAAAAGAACATGTTGTCGCACATATGTCCTTCCTTCAGTTTCCTAGCAAATAACGAATGGCTCACGCAGAGTCCATCCAGGGACTAATGGTGGAACCTCCAGTGTCCACAAACTGACAAGATTGTGTCTTGCATTTGTCTTAAATTTGTGCATCAAGTGTGTGTTGTGGTATTTGAAGGCAAGGTAGATGATCTGGTAGGTGCCCATGCTATTTCAGGAAGACTTTGGAGGTAAATTTGTACCTCTAAACTACAGAACCTCTGCTCTGTTATGATGGTTGTCAGAATGCTCAAATTGTCGAATTTTCATGTAGAGTGTACATGACAATGGAGGAACTGCACAAACATTATATGGAAGGGCTTTTGCACACTGGAAATTTCAAGCCTACTCTGTCAAAGTCTTTGAGCAAGATTCTACAGTTAGTTGTCCATATCTCCTGACCTTTCTAGGCCAATGGCTTGTGATAATTCCTCTCCTGTAGGGTAAGCAATCTTATTCTTTTAATGGATTTTGGTTACAACATCTGTGGGATTATTTCAAGAATAATGCTGCAACCAGGGACTTACTGCAGATTGTTAAGGTACAATAACTTCTGTTTCTTTTGCTAGGAAATTTGCCATGCTTCTGTTATCATATGGTCCTCATGTCACCCTTCAAAAGGTCCAGTAAATCTGAGGTAAGTTAGGTAAAGTAAAATAGGAAATATTACACCTAGGGAGCGACCTGAAATAACAAAGCAAAAAAAAGTGCCAATGCTTCATGATTGGGAAACATTTCATCTCCATTTTGATCACTGGCTGAAGCTTTAAGAAGGGGTTTCAAATTCAGGGCTCCAAAGTAGGGTGAGCCTTGGTAATGCTCTAGTAGGACAATGAGTATCCTTCCCAGTCAATTGTTCTTACCAGTCATAATGTGAAGAGAAAGAGGGGAATTTGAATGGGTCTACACTCTTTAGACTTCTATTGCGTCATCTTTCTCAACTAGCTGTCATAAACTCCATTTTCCCAAAACATTCAGAGTCTTCAAAATAAAAATAATTCCTGGAAATCAAGCAAGTTCCATCTGAATAACTAGTGTCATGGAACCCTAAACCCTAACAGTTTCCTCACCAGCCAATATGCAGCCATTAAGGATTGCACAGGGAGAGATTTCAAACATCAAATTTGCACTTTAGGTAGCATGGAAATCACAAGTAGATGTATACCTTCAAGTTTTAACAGGTGCATAGGGAAGGCAAACTCATGAGGACATAGATTTGTAAAACCAATGGCAACCAAGAACAGGAGCAAGTTCGCTCAAGGAAAAAAAACTTCATTAATTGGGACTACATACCATTTGGTGTTTGTAAACGCAACATAAATGACAATCCTTGGGTCATTACCCCAACCAAAGATTGTCATAATTTAGCCCCAAACCCTAAACCCTAAACCCTCTAGACACACTGCATTGTGTATCCAAACATGTCTGGATCTGATGGAATTCAACTTTACATGCATGTGAACCTGCAGCACTATAAACTTGATATTAGTGCATGTGCCTTCTACACACACTGGCTGACCCAAAACTGCTGAAAGGCCCAAAATCATCGGTTCCTCAAATTACTACTGTATGTCATCTGTGTTGAGATCTTGCATTACAAAACTAGCTTGCAACCCAAGAAAAAAACCAGAGCTTAAGAAGATTCTTGCCCAATTTCACCAGGTTCAGCCAGCTCCCTCAATGAACATATTCAGATTCTGGACATGGGTCTACAACCATAATGCTCTAGCTTCCCGAGTACATATATGCAACTTGAAATGTGATATGTACAAAAGGTAAAATATAATATGTACACAATTGGGTATGCATCAATAACTATGTGATATCCACATTAGAGGCAGTGCAGTAATATTTATGTAATCTACACAACAAAACCTACACAGTCTGCAAAGTCTTCTGTCGCTTTGCCCCGGAAGTTGCAACTTGGGCCTTGGCTATAATAGCCACACCAAGCTGAGTAAAACTGATGTTTTGTCTCATGCCATGGTAGACTTTACTTGAGAAGAAGCCAAGAATAGTGCCATGTTGTGGTCGAAAGAAAACTCTATACTCTAGGAAGACAAACTCCCCACCTCCACAAATGCCTTGCCCAAGAAAGTGAACCCCTGCCAAATCCCATTTTCCAAAGGTTAGTGATATAGTGAAATTTTGAAAGGACATATACATTTGAAAGGATATACAATGATTATGTGTGAATGCTCACTCTCATGGAACCACAAAATGTAGCTTAGGCCAGTATCACCAAGGTAAATGTGTGGGAGGCTACAGAATTTTTTTGTGATACCCATGGTGGTCAATGGGGTCTCCCTGTCGAAACCCTCACTTGAGCCATGTAAGCTCTCAAGTTGAGAAATACACTAAGGGAAGAAAGAAAGAATAAAGTGGAACAACTTGGTAGCAAAGTTGTTCCCAACTTTCTCCAACTCAAATGTAGATGGTTGTGTAGCCCTGTCGCTAGCATCTAGCCGACTAGTGTGTGTGTATCTACAAGAACCAAAAACAGTTGGTTAAAAATGAAAAAAAGGCATGGTGCATCAAATCACAATAAGTAAGATGATTAACCTGCCAAACTCTCGGGCCCATCTCCACCCAAACATAGCCATAGGGCTAGCTTCCTTGCACTTTGATCTCTCCACAAATCCACCTCAACGAAAGAGCCAGTGTGTAGTCTGACCAGCCTCTGTGGCTAGGTCATGTGGAATGGCACGCTAACAAATAATTGCCACCACCTCATCCTCGTCCATCAACAACAATGACCCAGATAATTCGAGGGATCTGCTCAACTCCTCATCCTGATCAAACACATGCACCTCATGAAACTCAAGACCTTTTTTACCTTGACCATCGCCCTAATGCATTGTGGGAGATCAATCCCAAGAGCGCGTTGTTCTGTAATCACCCTCATGGCATCGTCGAGTGACAGAGAATCCACTGTTGGACCTGTATGAAACCAACAATGTGTGCAAGATATCAATGTAATGCTAAGGCAAAGCTTTAAACTCCTGCATGCAGACATAAACAAATGTGGTGTGAAAGATAGTGGCTCACTACAAATGGTGTCCATTGGGAAGTCATACACATCTGCTACAAACTCCATGAGGTCATGTGTTTCGGCTAAGCCTAGTTGCCTAAGTACAGACCGATGCTTTTTGGATTTGTTGTGATTGTTCATTGTTTCGGACATTGCATAATAGGCAAGTGTGCCCCACCACCTTTGGGCACACCAATAAAAAAATCACTTTCAACAATTTGTCAATTACTAGCATGCAATTTCAACAAATGTACAAAAATAATTTTGAAGGGTCAATTTTCACCTTGCACCCAAATGTGGAAGTGGCTCCGTACTCTAGCCAGCAAGCACCACTAAAGCTTCCACACACTTGTTCCTCTTCAACTTGATCAACCCACTATTAAGGTTTCTTGAGACCTCCCAAAAAGACCAAACATTGGCTTTGGAACTCTTCAACTTATACAAAATGCATACATAATGGTTTTAGGTGTATAGGAGAATTGTCTGGTTCTTTACATTACAACATGCATGTACTAGGTGTTGGCATTAAACAGAGCTAGGATATTTGCAAAAAACCTTGGTGGGCAAGGGCATCAACCCATGAACCTCACATTCGTTCTTGGGTTCTAGAGTGCAGGAACTAGAGCCGGAATTTCGGTTCCAAAAAAATTTGTAATGAAATTTGGGTGGTCAATTATGTGTTAGGTGGCAACATAAAACTAATCCAACATATTTTTAAAACATGGTTTCAGTTCCAAATAAGGAAACCTGATTCTAACCAATATTTTGATCTAACCCACTAACAGGAACCACCGGCACACATCGTGGGTAAGGGAACTGACCAATGACCTTCACATCAGTTCTTGGGTTTGGGAGTGGGGGAATTAGAACTGGAATATTGTAGCTTCCGTTAAAAAATAAATCAACTGAACTCAGGTGATCAGTTAGGTATTAGATGTTGGCATTGATTCAAACCAGGATAGTTGCAAAAACCCGGATTTGGTTCCAAATAATCTAGGTTCAAAATGTTACTGAAATTTTCCAATCTATTTACAAAAAGAAATCTCAGATTTATGTTATATGAACCAAAGTTTTAATTTTAATTCTTTGGGCATACTTTATTCAAATACAAAATATGTTTTCCATTTTTTCTTGTACTTGTAATGCAAATATCCCCCCCCCTCCCCTCCCCCCATATTGGTTATGAGATATTTATTTTAAACATTTGAGTAGGCAACTTAAGGTTAAACATTTGTCTTTTTGTTATGTTGAGTTTGATATTTTGGTATGTACTTATGCAACATCTGGTAATATGTCCCTTGGGCCGTGGGGACCAAGAACACTATGCTGCTTGAGGCCCAAGACAAGTTGGTTTGGGGGCTAGGATAAAATCACGCAAGGTTGCCTAATTTGAGGAATACAACAAAATCCACCTAGGTTATTTGGGGCCGTGATAGATGTCACGGCATTAACTATGCACATGTTGAGACATGGTAGCATTGGGTTGGGACAAAATGACTTGAAGCTACAGTAGTCTCCCCTTTAAGTACGCACCCATTTAAGTACACATTTTTTGGCAAAAAAATTAGGGTTCAAAATTATTAATTACCTTTGGTGTACGTTTTTTTAATAAATTTAACAGATAAAATGATCTAAGCTTCCAATTTTCTGAAAAATTTCGAAATTGCAGAAGTTCTGATTCAGGATTTCACAAAATTGACATAATCACAGAAGCTCTGGTTCCAGTTTTTTGCAAGAACATACAATCATCAGAAGAACCTCTAGTTTTGGGTTTATTTTGAGAACTGCTGGTCAAGGATCTGAACTGGTTCTTTGATTTTCTGGGAACCGCTTGTGAAGGGTCCCGTGTACTCAACCCTACACACTAGTTCTTTATTTGAAAAAGGAGAGAACCACCCAACACTGGTTTAATATGGAGGACCCAAAAAACACAGATTTCAAGCGGGGTCTTTTTTGTAGAACTCAAAATGGAAAAAAGAAGAAGAAGAGACAAAACCCACTTAAGAAATAGAAATGCTTCACGAGAGGTGCATCACCCCAACATCAGGTAAAGTGGTGAAACCCTGCAAAACTTAATTAACAAACACACAGTAGATTTCGAAAATGTACAGTACAAGTACAAAGGAATAATTAAAAAGGGAAAATGGAGAAGTTCCAGGATGTCAACTTAGTTCAAGTAAAGTACTTTTTTTCTTTAGTGGCTCTGTCTCTCTGAGGGAGGAGGGACCACCCAATAATGTACCTAGTTTTCATTTGGTCCCACATTTTCAGGAATGTCCACCACGTGTCCTAACTTGTGAGACTTTATGGAAACATTTCACTGAACTTGCCATAAGGGACAAGGTAATGTGATTGTGTCTCAATAGGCAGTGTGTAGTTGCAAAGTAGATTACTGAAAGTGAGCGACTTGGGGGCTGCAAATTTAAAGTACGCACCTACTGGCTAAGTACGCACAAACCATGTAGGTTCAAGTTGGGTACTTAAGCGGGAGACTACTGGAACCCCAAGCTTCAGAGTGAGTTACACGTCCTAAACCCTAAACCTACACCCACCTACTTCACATGCATAAACTAAATACACTATGACAAGTATGTAAGAGTTGTCTCACTCTGAAGGAGTACTTGAATCTCTCTTGGCTTTTCTAGGAGGGATTCACAGATATAAGGTACCCTCCAAATGCACTTAGGAGATCTCCAGATATATTTTGAATTACTGAAGTGGAACAAGTTGGGTGACCAGGAACCCCTCATGTATGTCGGACAGAGCCTGTAAACACATTACTTAGGGAGGTGTAAAGCAGATAGAAATCTTGTTAGGTAGGGTCTTGTGGGGCTCAGAAGTCAGTTGTGTGGACCAACAAATGTGTATGTACCCTTGCTCAAATCTGATTGATACCAACTACCCATCTAGACTAACCATATTTCAATTTAGGATTTTGTTCAGGGATGCAGAAATACCAAGAATGAAAAGCCTGAGCTGAACTGGTTCCTTTTGAAAGATTGCCATGGACCAACATCTTGGTGAAGCTTCATACTAAGTACACATAAGAATCTTTAAGCAGCATTGCTGAGGATCTTTAAGATACTGGAAGATCGAGAAGATTTGAGATTTGATATATTACTTGCCCCATTACAATGTTCCCTACAATAAAAGATGTCCTTATATGCCAAATGCCAAATGATTTTACTGGATTTTGAGTAAATTCATTGTTAGCAGTGAATGGGACCTAGTGAGGACACAATAAATTCACTAGTTTACAAGGATTAGTGAACTGCACCCACATTTTGTAGACATTGGAAACAAACACACATGATGGCCCATTTCTATCAACATATTACAAGATCACCTATTGGCCATAATAATGTGCTGGGCTTTACAACAAAGCATAATGCTCACCTCTGCTGCCACCATTACTTTTTTTCCCTTGTGATACCCAGTGGGCATCTGGCGGGTATCATGAGGAAAAAAAGAACCTGTGACGGCACCATGTACAGCCCCCTCTGGGGCAGGCTTAACTGGAACAGGTGTACCCTTGGCTCTGCCTTGGGGTCCTTATTCCTGTAAAGCCTGCCTCCCCCCCCCCCCCCAATGCTTCACTCTTCCAGGTTCATTGGAGGAACTGGCCCTAACACAATGGCATATTCCAACACAATATTAGACAAATGTACTTGAAGAAATATTGTACATTGCAAATACATGTATTTTCTCTTTCTCTAAATTGAACCCATTAATCCGATGGACTAGATTAAAGGTGCCTTCACACTTGGTGTTAGGGACTTTAGTGTTGAGTCCCCTAACAACATGCTAGTCATTTAGGACTTACACTTCCTTACCATAAACATTTAATCTTAAGCTACATACACGTAAAATTTACCTATTGCCCATTTAAAATTGGGTGCCACCTAGGATGCCACTAGATATTCATTTAACACCAACTTAACTTCAAGTGTGAATGCACCATAAGTGTATGAAAGCCATGTGTTTTATATCTGGCATTTGAAGATATACTTTGGGCCAAGGAGTCTAGTCAATGGTGGGCTGTATAAGATTATGTTGCTCAGCACTCACCAGTGCACCATCCATTGGAAACCTATTTTGTCTTAGCTCCAGATGAAGAGCCTATCCTTTAAACCTTCTACTTCTACCTCACACTACTTAGTTAACTACTTGTGTAAGTAGGTAAGTACCATAGGCAAGTAGGTAGGAAATATAAGCGGTTACAATCTAGGTGGGTAAGTAGGTAAGGCACTTGGTGGCTACTAGTTAAGTAGATGGATACATGTGGATGGTTGACTCATAACAAAACAACATAGTTGTCTAATGGACAGAAATGCAATTTTAAAAAAATGTTTTCTGTGCACACATCATCCATCCTGCAGGTTGTGAAAGAACATCCTCCCCAATATCCGTCAAGAACTGAACCTCAACGGACTTGTGAGATCTCTTGAAGAGGGAAGCTGCTGGCAAAGAACCAGCCTCCCCAATGTTGACCAAGTACTGAACCCAAAGTAGGTTAAATTTCTTGACTCCCAGTTCCGGTTCTCTAGTAAGGTTTAGGGTCTAGCTCTCCTCAAGTAAGGTCCTAGGGTCCCCCACCCCGAAGTCAGATTTGAACTCATGACCCTTCCCAAAAAAAGGGAAGGTGTCAAATGTCAACCCCTAAACCATAAATGAGTTTGTGAGAAAAGTGTGAATATTTTTGTTTCAACTTTACAATATCAACAATATTTCCATCTTGATAATATAAAGTGAAAAGTAAAAAATAAAGAAATCACATACTTGATACACATGGGAATCCATGGCTAAGTGGTTGGTAATTCATCTTTCTTAGTATATGTCTTGGATTCAAATTCACCTTTTGGGAAGGAGATGCACCACTTGACCCCTACCCTTGAAGATTACTTTTGATGCATGATTGTTATCAAAACATGAGAACTGACTAAGTGAGAACCACTTAAACTGTTTTCTTGTCAAATTTGATACCCTAGCTGATTATTCAAAATGTGAAAAAAATTCCAAGAATCAAACCAATTCCTAGTTTTGGTCTAAAGAATTCAAATTAGTAATTTAAACAAAAATTTGAGAACCACCTTATATTGGTAAAATGACCTATACACTAGTTTTTTATAAATGAGTTTCAAAAAGTGCTAAGGTGGTGACAATCCCTAAAAAGATTTCGCCAAATTTGATTACAACCCAAAACACCAAGTTGACACCTTGCCATAACCTAATTATGACATGAATTTATTTTGAGAATCCTTCCATATTAATGACAATCTAGTATAAATTAACATATATGTTTGGCAATGGGGGAGGAGGAAAAGGGGAAAATCTAACAACATGCAAGGCAAATTTTCAAAAGAAATTCAAAATTTGGCAAAAATTTGATGGTTAAAAAGGCTACTATACACTATGTTAATATAGTGTTACAACTCCCCCTTCCCCACCAAGAAACATGAAAGATGAACTATAAAATGTGAAACTGTTCAAATCTCACCACTTCAACCAATCATCATCGTTGGCTAATAAAAACAAATCAATTTCTTTTTTTGGTCCTCTCCGTAGTCATAGCATCCTATGCATAATGTATTCATTGGCACAAAGAGGATTTTACATTTTTTGATTGCCATATGGTAGAGATGCTTTTAGAAACCTAACGACAAGAACATATTTAAAGTCACAAGTGTTTAGAGCATTGTCAATTCTTTTTGCTAATAATTTTTGTGGACACAAAGGGTGTTTTATAATATTTGATTTTCAATTTTAACAAAAGATGAATATACATGCGTTTTTTTCTATATGTGATGGACATGCTCTTAGAAAGTTAAAAGCAAGTTCAAGAAAAACTAAAAGAGATAGTCATTGGTCTTTTTTTCCTTAGCACATTTTCACCAATTTTCATGTTGGCTCTACTTTCAACATGGCAATGGGAGAAGGCAATTTCAAATCAAGAATTTGCCAATTTTAAATACAAAAAAGAATTGTCTTGCCAAAGTGGCTCTCTAGTGATGCCACATGGTGTCACCTCATGCAAGAAACAACCCAATCAAGGGCCATAAAAGGAATTGGGGTTTGAAGATGTAGCCAATTGCTTTGACACAAAAGGTCTTGATAGCTAAAAGACATCCCTATGTTTTTCAAATTTTCATCGATATCAATGGCTTCCTCTCTACCAATCTCTCCACTATTTGCCAATATAATTTAGAAGATTTTGCCATCTATTTTAGAAATGTTACATTAGTATGGTAGTTGAAACTTGAATGTGAATCTTCAATGTGTATCTTGGTGGATATTACTATGGGCAATTGACATTGGACATTATTGAAAAGTTAAAAGCAACAAGTTCAAGAATCAAAGCTTGAGCTAGCTAAAACAAGGTGGGAATGGAATCCAGTTTTTCAAGTTCAACAATGTTGTTGCAAATGGTGACATTGGTATTGAAATGCAATTCCAATTTTTCATTTCTCAATGTGGGTGTTTCTCTCAATTCATTTTGTGATGTTTCACGAATGACGTCTAAAAGAAGTTTGCATCTTTGAAATAATTTTAAGAAAAATTTACATGTTCGAAATTTTTTTGAAAAAAAATTGTGAAAAAAATTTTACTTGATTTTCCTTTGTTAACTTCAAATTCAAGTGTTTTTTGTAAAGGAAAAGTTTTAGATCCAATGTTGCCTCTAGAATAACAACTCAATTCCTACCTCAAATCCACAACCTAAAATAGTCATTGACGAAGCTGTACAATTTACATATCCAAACAAGGTTGTTGAAATAAAATAAAACATGCAAAGCTACATATGAATTACATAAAACGTTTCAAGATGAAATAGCATGCAAACTACCATGGGTAGAACTTATAGTTGATAAAATTGAAAAGATTCACCAAGTCTGTTATAAGGTGTGCATTAAGATAAGGGCAGAAAAAAACTTTTTGGTTCCAAAAATTGATTTTTTGTGGAAGCATGCAAGGAAAAGGTAAGTTAGGGTAGGAGGGCATGGGCTTGCTATGGGTAAATTTTATGTTGTTAAGGTGAAAGCATGATAAAAATATACAATTCAATTGCCTTGGCAATTTATTTGTCAAGCTAACAAGAAATAAGACCAAAACCCATCACAAAATTATTATACATTCAATCTTTTTACTTAAATGATTTTTAAAAAAAAATCTACATTATTATGAATTAAATTTTAAATCTTACATTGTAAAAGTAGGTTTTAAGTAAAATTTTCAAAATGTAAATAGTTATTGAAGCCTAAATTTTGCAGTGTAACATTTGTTTCAAGTGTATGTCAAGTACATTCTATGAAAGAGAAAGTAAAATTTATTTATTTTCCTTCATTTGAATATACAATGATATTTATATTATAAATTCACAAAAAAGTATTTTAGTAAATTTTATAGTGAAAAAATACTTTTGAACACCATATTGAATAGTCAAATTCAAAAGTATTTGTTCCCTACTTTTATTATTCCAATTTCTTTCAAATTTTGTATTCAATTTAAGATAAACCTAATGGAAAGCACCATGATTTCAAAGTGAAATACAAATAAAATTTGAATATACTTTCTTATGTTTTTGTCAAAAACTATTTCATTTTTAACTCCATTCTAAATCAAAGACATTTAATTGTATAATGTAGCATGCTTTCACTTGTCATTAATATTACACATCAACATAATGAAAGGCTATATGTTGTTGTTATTTGAAATATAATTCTAAATCAGGTCATGCATGGCATAAAAACAAAGAGGAAAAAAACTTGTGCAATTTGTTAAAAAAGGTCCTCTTTTGAACCAAAGTAGACCATTGACTAACTATGAAAAATTCTAGAGTTTATACAAGTTTTTGAAAATCCCACAAAACCCAATCAAACACTAAAGTGATTCAATAGGCTAACAAATGGCTAATAACATGCACAAGATAAATGTTTTCCAAGTAAGCAAAGATGTTTTCAAGGACTCATAATTCATGACAATTTCCATTAATGAATTAATAATATTGATAATCAAAGTTCACTATCTATTCATGGCTATGTTTTGCAAGGATGGAAACAAATTTTCATATATGGACTTTAGACAAGAAATGCAAACCATCTCCCATAGTTGATTTGCGGAATCTAATCAACAATGGTGGACCAACTAAAGCTAAAATTGCAAGGAGACTAATTTGTTTGGGAGTTGATGGTGTTATTGTATTCCAAGGCTTGAAGAAAAGCGCAATAATGTTAATGAGAGCTCAACATGTCCCATTTTTCATCAATGTGCATTATGTGGCGCATAAAACAAAGTTGATTTTTCAGGCATTGTCCTATTTGTCAATTGTTTCAAAGTTGAAGGATCTCTTTACCAAGTTGTATGGGTATTTTTCAAGATCTCACAAGTGTGCCCTTGAATTCTCTAATATTGCTATTATCATGGAACTAAAAGGGTTTAAAATATTTCAAAATGTGAAAATTCGTTGAATTAACATTTGGAACCTTTGAAAAAAATCCAATCAAAGTTTAGAAACCTTCTTGTCAAGATGGCCATGGATGCTCCATCCACAATAGTAGCTTAATCAAAATGTGATGTTATTTGTGATGTTGATAATATTTGGTGCCTCCTATGTGTGTGTTACCCTTATTGGATGTGTGCACAATTTAATCAAATTTGGATAGTCCATAGATGTTTTCATTTATGATTATATTGTTGTTGTCCAAAGTTTTCAAGCAAATTTGTATTATATGTATATCAAGTTTGATAATACTCATAGCCAAAGTTCTTCTTTAATTTCAATGATGTTGTTGAGAACATTTCTAGTAGAATATATTAGAATTAAATCATAAATTTGAAGTTTAGGAAAGAAATCTTGTCATTTTCATATCAATGGTCGATCTTATGTGCAACAACCAAAGGACAAGGACCTTTGAGAATACTAGACTTTGCATACTAGGTTAAGGAGATTGAACACCTATGTGCAAATGGTTTCATCAAGGAATTGCATAAATGATTTTTAAATAATGAGGTTATGAATGCACTTGGCATTGCGTAGTGGTTGCAAGCCACATCTAAGATGATGTTCTTTCTCCATCTAGTTACATTGAAGCAAACATATTGTGTGAAGAGACAAATTGGATCAGACATTTTAGTCATGGAGCTTATTGATGAACATATGTTGGATATTTAAAATTCTTTGTTCAAGCTGACCAAAAAAACCAATGCAAAAACAACAATGGATGGACCATTTGATCAAAATCCCTAACCAAGTTGTGGATGAGATTGTCATCCGATGAACTTTTGTTAAATTGATTGAATGAGTTCATGAAATTGACTAAAACTATTTGTGGTTCAAGTGCTTGGATTAGTGGAAGACGAAAAGTGTTTTATCACTCTTAACTTCATGAAAACAAAGTTGAAAAACTAATTGGGAGGACACTTGAATAATGTGGTCTATATGTATTCTCAAAAGTTTTATATAAAAGAGACCTTTCCTTTCCAAAAACAATCACAAATGGAGAGAGTCCAAGCCAAGGGCTACAAATGTTCTTATAGCGTAGTTCAGGCAAGTTGCAAAGTGAATTTTTGTTTTGAATTAGTAGTATAGTAACATCCCATTTGCTATGAAGGACCAAGTTAGTTAAAAGTTCCTTAGTAATATTCTCAAGTGATGATGTGCTTGTTTATGTCTTATGCTTTGATGGTAGACTAATTTGTCAATTGGAATAGTGTGGCCCATTCATGCTAATACAAGGATATCATTGTTTTGGGTTGTGTTCTAAATTTCTCTAATTCTATGATATTAGTCAAGTCTAATTTTAAAAGCATTTTTTCCTTGATAAAGAACTACTATAATTTTCCTTTTGTTTGCATTTTGTATTTTGTCTTGGGTCAATGGCTCTTTACTACAATGGACCAAATCCATTGGATTGAAGTTTGAACCCCAAAAGATAAGTCCATTGATCTGCTCATGTTATACACATGTAAATTTTCAGTTATGATAGTCAAATTTCATATTGACCTTGAAGTGAAGCATCCACAACCTCAATACATCCCTTTTTCAAGGGTCATCAAATTATGCGAATTGAAAAGGTTCATGATCCTGTGGGTTTGCAATGTGCTCAGGTCAGGAAAATAACCTCCGGTTATGGGTCTTTGAGAACTGCCAGTTATCAGTTTCCATTTCTGGTAACTGCCCAACACTGGTGGTGTATTCATTCCCTGTGCAACTTCTTACTTGTGTGTAGCTACCCTGCAGCTTTCCTTCTATTAAAGACTTCAAGTTTGTGTACATACATATATATAGAGAACACCATTTTCCTCACATATAGAAAAACACTGCAAAAAAAGAAAACCTCAAGAGTAGCTACCTCCTTGAATATAAACAACATATAAAGAATATTGGGTGAGAGTTATTACCAATGTAAAATCTTCAACAGAAGATAGAACAAGGGGTGTGTCACATTGTGGCCTTGCCATTTACATTAAAAAGTATCTTAAGGCAAAAGAAGAGTTACAGAAACTCAAATATTTCACCATGCAAAAGTATAATCTTTAAGAAACCTCTAAAAGAAACCAAAATCCTTCAAGATATTATAACACTATAATTAATCTCAAGTTTCAGCACAAGCCAAAAATATCATCTTTCAAAATCCTCATATAAAAAAAACCTATTACCTAAGGGCCAAAACCCCTTAAGCTACTATACTCTATAATGAATCTACACACATTATCCTTGCCTTGGTGGGCCAACAACAAAACATTACGTGTTTGTGCCATGTGGTGATTTTCATTCCCATAATCATCATTTTAATATTGGCCATTCTTCAAGTTGATCCTTGTGCTCTATATCAATTTAAAGTGTCTCCTTTAAATTACTAAATACAAAAGCTAGATATGTTGTCATTTTATTTGTGTTGGTAATCTATCTCATCATTTGCTATGACTATAATCAAACATGCTCCAATTCCTCTTGCATGCATAGGGCTTTTTGAAAGCAAACTTGTTTATTTACAAGCTTTTCACAGCAGATTTTTGCAATTTAAGAACATGAGATCCTTAGCAGCTCCACCAACATATGTTGGAATCTCTTTGGCAAGAAGAAACATAACATGATTTGCAAATTAGTGATTTATTTTTCAATTTTCTGATGTTGCATGATTGGCTAACATCCCGAGTTAAATTTAGTCCAAAAAAGCCTTTGTGGAGCTGATAGCCCAAAAAAAAAAAATCATTTTGGCAAAACTTCACACCCAAAAAAAGTCACTATTACAAATAGCTATTACATAACCAATTGTTTTTCAATGTTGGCATGCTCTTTATATAGGTAGGGGACAATTCATTCCCAATTATTTGAAATCCCTCCATCACTTCCATGTCCCTCATTGACTTAGGATCAAATGCAATGCCACCACAATGTATTGAGCTGCATATGAAAAATCATTTGTCTTACATAATCTCATTATTTCTTTTTCTTTGTTTAATAATTGACCATTCATCCCATCTAATTTTTCTATCACTTTTAAATCCATACATTCATAAAATCTGCTGACCATATTTCTCTATGAATTTTTGTTTTGATTTAAGTGAATTTTCAGTATAACAATTGTTCAATATTCAATAACTTCTCAACCACAGGTCGAAAATTATGAAACTAACTCAATGCACCCTTACTCATCCAGGGGTTTCCATCGGTACCAAGAGCATGGCAAGAGGTGCCATGGTTTGAGAGATCTCAATGTAATGAACAAACCACCTTCCTTCATAACTATCATTTGCTCTACTGTAACATCCACTTCCATAAGTCTCTACCATGCTTACATGTACTAAGATGTCATGTAATTTTAAACACCTTTATTAGAAGAATCTGTGAATATTATTAGGCATTTTTATGATAATTTATAGATAATTTATAGTGTTATATTATCTTTGACTTTGTGAATTTTTTGAAATTTATCAATCTAACTTCCCAATATTTTCAAAAAAAAATCTTACTCATGGGCAACACAACCAAACAATGTGGGGTATCTTTCTTCTATCAAATGCACAGGCCTCTTACATGATAATGTATTATTTATCACTATGTGCATTATATTTACAAGATCAACCTTTTCAATTGAAACAAAATGTAAGCACCACAATCTATATAATTCTCAAAATAATTTGTGCTCAATTGCCTTTAACCTATTTTTTCTTTTCCTAGCCACCTCATTCTTTTCTTCTACCTACATACATGGATATTGGAAAAAAAATTACCATATGCCTTTTCATGTCCACTAGATTTATTTATTTATCTATTTATTTGACATTCCTATAAATAACTTTAAAAAAGAACTCACCTTTAATAAAAAAAATACTCAAACAGAAATTAGGTATATCATTTGAGCTCAACCATTTGTTATATATGTAAATTGCACACCTAGTTTCTACCCAAATGACTTTTCACAACTTCTAATTTCTGAAGCAATTCAATTAAAATTACAAATCTAACTGAAAGGTATTAGAAGATTAGATACCCAATAATAATAATAATAAGTCTTGAAATTAAAAAAGGATTAGAAAATACAACAATGAAAAGAACTAGGACATTAAGCAAGAAATGAAACATTAAAAAGCAAGAGCCCAACCAGGAGGTAAATTTTTCATCATTGAGCAACTACCTATTCAAGGGGACAACAAAGATATTTGGATAGGTACCCTTAAACCTTCACAGTAGAACTAACCATTGCCAATCTAAATGTTGAAGTTTACACAAACTATCAATGACCCAAGTTAATCTAACCGCTTAAACCAAGAAATGTGCATTCAAAAGTATTTCATATTGTACTCTAAGTTAGACTAGCTTGGAGTAGCAACTAAACAAGACAAAACTCAAAGCAAAGAAATTTGCACTCATAAACTACTCCACTGTCCACATCCACTCTGAAAAAGTTGAAGCAACTTCACTAAAGACACCTGTTGCTTCACATTGTTACACAAACAAATTCATCAAATAAATTTCACCAATAAATTTGACCATTTCATTGAAGCAAGATGCCACTGCAATAGAAACACCTCTTGCTACATATTGCCCCAAGTTATGTTCCTATATAAATAGTATGACCGTCACTTTGTCCCATATGACTTGCCCTAAGCTTTACTCTTGCAAGCTTATTAATTAAATGCAAGGAGAATATAATATATCTATGGAGACTATCCGAAGCCTCTGTACATTTTTTTATCCCTTTGTACATTTTCCTAGTCTATGGTGTGTCTATCAATAAAGTTTTGCAGGGTTACACACACACAGCCTTGTAAATCAATCAAAGATGCCCATCACAATATTAAAACTATTGAACTTTGGGGGTCCTCGAAACCAATTAATATGAACCACAATAGTATTAATAATTGCCCCATGATTGATTCTTACAATCATGATGACTTTGAATTAACACATACTTTAGTGTATGGGTCCTATAGTGTGAATTGTTTCCTATGACATTCTATCCTAATGGGGGGGCAGGGGCGGGCAAGGCATTAGAAAACCATACTTTGAAAAATCACAAGTTATATATACACAATCATTAATTCCCTTCACTACAATGGTGTGGTAAATGTTATTAGCGACTTTGTGTACCCGGTCCTTTTCATCAATTAATGTTGTAAAAAAGAGGTTTGTGTAAACATGTCAAATTTTGTGTAAGGTAATGCCTGAGGCCACAAAGATTATGAGAAGCTAAGGCCCATGTGAGATTAAGCTAAGGCAAGCCCAATTGGGGTAATCCCACAGCCGAGGGCAGTACATGACTTAAAAATTGATGAATTTTTTCATTATTTCTCATGATATTGCACCACGAGTATCCAGCAGGTACCCACTAAGTATCATGGGAGAAAACTTTTTAAAAGAGATGGTGCACAACAGAATGCTCACAAGTGAGAGCGCTTCATTTCCAAAATGCCTCACAGGTTCTTAGGGTCTGTAAGCATTCCTCCAAATACACTAGGAATGTTTCTTACATTGGCATATTAAATGAAGTGTCATTTGGGTACAGACAATTTGCAAGATGTCCAGCATCTGACTTTTTTTAACTGTCCATGTTATTCACACTCATGAAATAATATTTTATTGCAGTTCCTCTTCTACAGAGACCTACATTGCTGGTCATTTATTGATTAGAGTTTTGTATATATGAACTTTGACACTAAAAAGGGCAACAATTAAATTTGTCATCCACTCTGCACTTTGGCATTGTTGCAAGATGCTTGTGAGGCTGGGCAAATTTGTCATTTCAAACTAAGAAAAAAATTGTATAATGCTTTGTTTTCTGAAATTATGAACTTGAGAAAGCTTCTTTCATGGATGATAAATGTGTTCTTCTATATACGACAACTCAATGAAGAGCCATCATAAATGAACCCAAGTTAGCAGCTGAAAAGAATCCTAGTCAGCCAGTCACATCACATCAATACCAATCAAATAACCCGAGTCCAGAGTTGTTTCTACTTGCAAAATTGAGCCAAAATGCGAATTTTTAAAAAATGACATGGTGCGGGTTTCATGCAGAGAAATTAAACCTTGTAGTTCTCACTATTGTAGCTTAACTGTTTTATATTGTAAATTCAACTATTTTTTCTATTTTTTCGAAAAAAATCGACATATATATAATTGAATAAAAAAACCCTGAACAGTACTGTAAGAGCTAGAGCACTTCTTGCTACCTAATTTACAACCCAAATCTCTACTTCTTCCTCTCTTCACATGGGCAGAGAAATTGCTAGCTAGTAGTACTCTTCAATGTTTAAAAGCTACACAACCAGAACATGAAAGTCTGGGTTGGCAGATTATGTCATTTTGTTTGATGAGACTATAACATAATCTTCCAGTGATGATCATAGGCTCATAATATTGACCACAAATGTGTCTATTGACACATGAAATTTTCTTCTAAATCCTCGATTCTGCCAACTATTCCAGACCTTAATGTTATGGAACAGCCTTGCTGTGCACATTATGTGGGGAAGCGATGCCCAGCTTGTACCAAACAGATGCACCTGGCGGCTTATCAAACACAAGGGACAGGGGGCGTGACCATTCCGTAGTAGGTACATACTTATGCAAGTTGCTTCACATTGAATTTCGTTTTAATTCCAATCAAAACTGTGTTGCAGCTGGAATTTCTTGTTGACCAAGATCAAAATCTCCATTAAATAGCTACAAATCTGATGTTCAGAGCTCCTCAGAAATTGAGTTCTTTCACACATCAACCTCAACTAACAACGCAATGAATTGTGTGGCTCAGTGCACCATCCATTGAAAACGCATTATGACTCAGTGGAAGCTGAACCATAAAAAAGTTCTCAAGGTTCCATAGGGGTTGTAACTTGCAGCCTATCATGTAAACTCTCCTCCTTTTCCCTCACACTATCAAGGTAACTATGAGTATATGGTGTGTATGCAGTTTGATGGGTTAGAACTACCAGTTCTGGTTCTGTTTAGGAAGAACCGAAACACAACCGAGGGTTGATTGGAGGTTTACCAGCAATTAAGTGTCAATTCCAATTCCCGTTACTACAAACCAGACACGAATTGAGTCTAATTTTCAAAACTGAAAATTGGAACTGGAACTAGAATCTCCCTTTTTTGAAGAATTGAACTGAGAACCAGATTTATGTGGTAACCATATTGCAATTAACCATATTTATGGTGCAAAGCCTTGATGGCTTTCAAATTGTCTACCTAATGTACTAGAGTCCAACAAAATATATAGCTTCATAATTTTGTGATGTAGCAACCTAAATGGTGATCATCAATAAGATGACTTCACCAAAATATGAAAGTAAAAATGTTTAAGAATCCTTCTATATTGTTGGTTATATATTGGAACCTACTCTAGAATTTGGTGATTTTTTAACAGAATTTTTCTCTTTTCTTTTCAAAATTTGGCAATCAAAAACTCATTTTTCACATTTTAATATAAAAAATTTGCCAACTAGTTTAGTTCTCAATGTAATGACCACCACATTCCCACTTGATTAATTCAAAATGACTGCTTTAAAAAGTAATGGATTGGCCAATCAAGGTGACGTGTTGGAACATGATTCATTATTACATATTTAAAAATAAATGAACTCATTATTAACAAACTTACTTGAACAAATTGTTTTAATTATTATGACCCCAAAATTGTTGCATTATATTTCAAGAAAATATCATTTTCAAATCACATCAAATCATTTTAAAACAAGAATATTCAACAAAACTATTGGTTATTGTGTTTTAATAATGTTTTTGGATATTTTAAATTTCTTAGAATCATTTCAAACTTATTCAAGTGTTCCCGTAATATATTTAAACCATTACTCTATAAGCACAACAAACATCAACATTAAGTCAATTACCACTTCAAAATGTGTAAGATTAAATGGTTACACTTGCAATTGGTCCATTTATTGTGAATTCACCCAACTAGTAAAAAAACAACACCAAAAATACAGAAAAAAGACCTACCTTGTTGATTATACATAGTATTCATGAGTTTTCATCACATATTTTGTTAGCTATCAATGATAACAATAATTATGGACCCTAGATGTGCCCATAAGTAACATTTTTTGTCTCAAGCAATGAAGTTCTACATGTACACATTCTGATGTAGATACACAATTGAAGTGTTCAACAAGTGACATATGTAACATTTTTTAATGGGGAAATATTGGTCATTTGATCAAAACTTAGAGGGGAATATATTTCTTTGAATTTCCAAAATATGTGAGTATAAAGATTAAGTTTCATGTATTAGTTATTGGATAATAAAAAATTACTTACTTAGTTTATAATAGGATTATGTTTATTCTAAAAACCAAGATATTGTTAATATAAGGTATATGTTAATACCCAATATTAAGAAAAAACTAGGAAAAAATAACATATGAAGTAAAGATTTTAAGTATTAGTTGTTAGTAGGTTCAATTAACATGTTAATAAATGAACTAACAAATGAACTAGTAACTAAATGTGCGGAAATGTGAAATGAACATGGAGGACTATGAAGTGAAAAATCCCTCCACATCCTTTCAAGACAATTGAATCATTTTGAAAAAAAATTGAGATGAATATTTTGCTTTGACACTTCCTCATTACGTGCATATTGTCCTATTGGTAAATATTTTTAATTGAGTTAAATAATTGTACCAAATCCTTACATTCTATAATTGGAGGATATGTTAAGTTTTTGTTATACATCTGGAAAATAGTGGTTTTACCACATGATTTTACCATGTTCAATGTTGAACGTCTTCATTGTTCTTCATGACTTCAAGTACTAGAAATTTTAAATAAAATAAATACAATGTATCAATTCTTGATGCAAACAAAAAATCATAATTAAATTTAGGGTGGCTTAAATATATGCATATTTATTTTTATTTTTAAAAAACCATAATACTTGGGCAGCTTTGGTATTCAAGTGCTAAATAGTTCATTTATTTTTAAATTTTTATTTCGAAATTTTTTATTTAAATTTTAAATTTTAACTTTTAAAAAATAATAATATATTAAAATTCAGCATTTATGGATGGTCCAAGACTGAAAGGTAACATTCATTATAATATTCAATCATGAAATACTTCTCCACTAGTTGAAAATACTAATCACAACTATTTTTTTAAAATATCATTCTTTTATTAAAAAAGGGTAAGGATTTTCACGTAACCCCATAACATTATCCAAGCTTTAATCCATTGTTGGTCATGAATTTTCCTTCAAAATAATGTTTCGATACTTCATAATCCAAATCCACCAAAAACAAAAACTAACAAGACCTATGTTGCAAAGGTTTATGCTTGCAAAATGATGTGTACACCTTTCTTAAAATTGTGTTACACCACAGTAGAAACCTTCGTTGCAAGAAACTAAATGAAAAAAAATAAAAAATAAAATGTAACACCAAAGTAGTTTGGATTTTTTCCTGATAAAATTGTTGTAACATTGCCAATGCATGATTGGCTAGACATTTACAATGTTCATATAGTTGAAGCACACTCCAACAAATGAAAATGCATCTCACACTAGACAAGCATGTTCATCATTCCCAACCTAAATACCAGATGCCCAGAAATTATAGTTGTATTTTAGGAGGAAACATATGCTTTGGCACTAGACAGAAGAAACCATCACAAGACCCATTTCTAGGAAGTCCACATACACACTGCAAATAGCAAAACAAAAGAAACTCATTTAGTACATGGAATCATGCACCCTTAAGGATAGATAATGTATATCTTCATTATAAAAAAGATGATATAATACTTCCCAGTCTTGTCATATTATTACATCTGGATCTAGCAAAATGAAAACCTTTTGTGTTGTTGCATTAATGCACTAAGCTCACACAATGGGTATCAAATACCTTAAAGGAAAGACATGGTTTATTCACTACTTGTTGATCTATTAAAGGAAAAACTTTGTCACAAGCAAAACCATGAGAGATTTCTATTAACATCAATATTTTTCTAACAATAGTCAAAACTCTGAAGTTATAACATCGTTCAAGTCTAGGTCTATCCGGAAAAGCAAACAACATGGTATTTAATATGGCAACGAGGAGGAGAACACATTACATACTTATACATAGCCAACAAAATAGGTTGAGTAGGATAGGCAAGACTTTCTTCATCTATTACCATCGAAACAACACCTTGTTTAATGCATGTAGTGTAAATTTTTAACATTCAATGTTGCCCATGGGATCAAAACAGGAAATCCAAAATAATAACCATAACAATAATAAATCCAACCATTATTTTCTGAAAATTTCTCAATATGATCTATCTTCAAGTTTTTAATGTTATATATATTTTGGAACACATGTGGGAATGAAATGTATACATTTTAAAAACAAAGAATAGTTCATGCATGAATAGTCTAACCATCTAATGCATAATGGGAATGAAAATTTAGGATAAATTATTTTTAAGCATGTAACTATTTTCATTTACATACATTCAAATCTCAAATGATTGTTACTTACTTCATTGTTTGATTATAGACAATATTTTCTAAAAAATCATCATGTCATTACTTATCCATTACTATTTTAACAATAGATGAAAATAAAAAATTGCCGGAAGGTAAAGGCAAAGTAACAATTTCCATTTAACATGTGGTTCAAAAGAAAATACCCCATAAATTGAATTGGGAGTTGTAAGAAATAACGTCTCTGTTGAAATCCAAATGTGATGACCATGTTCCAATTCTTGATGATGTGGAACGTAAAGATACTTTTGAATTCGCATTGAAATAAATGGAAACAAATATTTATTATTTACAATAAAGCTATGTTTGACACACATTCATCACATTACTGCAATTATCTAAAGGCATATTTACAATCAAGGTCATTCAAAGGATTGAATGACTCATTTAAAATGATAACCATTATGAATACGCATGTTGAATATTGTCATAATTTAGTTGTTAAGTGAAGATATATATTATAGTTACTATGTTTTAAAAGAATCATAATTTCAATCTTAAAATAATTTCCTTAAGTGCCTTAAGAACTAGCTTAAGAACCTAACTCCTTATGCCTAACTTTTTCAAAAGAAACCAAAAGAATAGCAAAGTTTTTCAAATCTCTTCATATTTTAACCACAAATAGGGGGGGAAATTTGTTCTACATGATGACATAAAATTTTAATAATATATAAAGCATTAGTGGTTTTAGGATATGATGTTGAAACTTTGAAAGGTTTAAGGGCTAGAAAGAAAAGGATAGGGTTTTTTTTTTCTTCTTTTTTTTCTTTTCTTTTCCTAGTTTTGAACTAAAGCAAAATACAACTTGGTAGGAAATAAAGCATATGTGTATACAAATGACTAATAATTATTGGATTTTTTCTTTTTTTTGGCATTTAAAAGGTGAAAATATTAAACTAAAAAATCATGGAGTTTTTGAGTTTTCACATTTTTGTAAAAGAGGTTTAAACATGTCAAAATAATTCAAATATTCTTTAACAACCCGTTACAATACACATATCAACCATATAGGATTAACGAAACATATTTATTGTTCACCAAAACCATTGTGTTTACATGCAAGATTAACTAGTCTATTAATTCCTTGTCCATGTTGTGGTAACCTAACTCCTAGATGGTACTACAATGCTATGATAGCTTGATTCTAATTGTATCTTCTAGTACTCTCTTCTTAAATGTTTCTCATCTATTGTTGAATTTTAAATTATGAACTAAACAACTTACAAATATGTCATGGATGGTTACATTGATATTAATGTTTGATGATTGTTTGTGAAATACTAATGTATTGTAGAATGTTGAAAACATTCATAACAAAAAAAACATAGGTTCTTTAGTTTTTTTAGTGGGTCCAAATTGTAGGATGAAAATAGCTAGTAGAAGGGACGTTTAAACAATTCATAGATAGTCTTCTTGGATGGTTGGGGTTCAAGCGTGGTAAAGTGGACCAAAAAGTATGTCCATCCAAATACAAATTTTAAATATGGTAGTTTTTCAACATAAAAATAAGAAAATAGGTTCAATTTTTTTTTTAAAATCTCACTATGGAAACCTCCATGCTTCCATTGATTTTTGATGAGTTCAAAAAAAAAATTGGAAAAAATTACTACAATAAAAGTAGGTGACAAGTAGGAATGAAATTAATAGGTTAATATTGTGTTCATTTTCACACTTACATTAGGTGTCAAATATATCTTGATTCTACTATGAAATTTTTTGAAGTCTACTAGTATATTTAGCATGCCATTAACCTTTTTTTTAAAATCCAATATTTAATCTACTTGTGTTTGAATTTTAATCTACTTTGCAGGTTGTGACATCTACTTGAATTTTGGTGAATATATATAAACTAATTTAAACATGTGGTTTTCAAATATAGTTGTAATAAAGTAAAAGAACTTCATACAATTAAACATTAAAATAAATAATAATTTAAATTCAATATACCAAGGCCTACTTGGTGGCCACTTTCCATTTATGCTACAAAATAACTTTCTAATCTATTTTACTATCCTTTTGTTCGTTGATGTGGTAACATGAGATTGCTCAAACAATGTTGAAACAATGTATTTACAATGTTTTCATGTTTTTAAAGCACAACATTTAGAAATGTTTTTATAGTTTTAAAATGTGTTCAAAGGTATTCCATATTCATTAGATTACTTTCAATGTTAAATGACAAGTGATTTGAAAAACATTGTACAAATATGACACATTTTCAACATGAATTTGATGGACTTGCAAACATGTAAAATAAGCATCGGTGGCTTCCTTGTCTATGCTTGCACCCTAATATAATAGAGCTTCAAGTTAATATATTTGGACCCCTTTTTCTCAATAGCTTCTTAAGCTAGGAAATTGATGGATGCCTTTTATTTCCAAAGATATATAAGGTGCCATCTTATCAATGAAGAAAAATTCATGGAGCTAAGTTCATTTGTATAAACTACTAAACAATTGTAAATTTTGAAATCATTATGCACATTAACAAGCAAGTGAATCTTTTGTTTGATTGAATAATACTTGTGCAACTATTTAAAAACAATGTTATATAAATAGACCAAAACCAATAGTTGAAAATCAAGAGCCCATATTCAATGTACAAGTTCAAAAGTCTACATTTGAATTATTTGAAAGATAACATTTTTTCCATCTCCAAGTTCAATTGCATTCTTCAAAAATAAGCATGTTCAACCACTTTTATGAAAGATATGTGTTGAAAAATATAAATGTATTTAACATGTAAATGAACTTTAATAAAACTTACAATTCTAGTCGAATAATTTCACAATTTTGTGATAAAAACTTGGAATTCTAACCATAAGTGTTATAGACAATTAAAATGTCATGTCCCAAAAGTTTAAATACATTGTCCAATTTGAATATATAAATAATAAGTCCATCACCAATGATTTACAAATTGATTATACATGGTTTTAAACCCAAATTATAAAGTCCACCATTGATTGAATACTAATGATTTGGTGTAATTACTTGAAAGTTAGAAGGATTAAGATTTCAATTCCATTTACTAAAATCCTTTTGTTATATTTCACATATAAGTGCAGGGGTTGGCTATATTGGGTGCAATGATTGCGAGTGCATGGGTGCAGAGTTCTGGGTGCAAGGGTGTGTGGGTGCAGAAGTTGCCAACTATGATCCAACATGAAATGTGATGTGGCATGGACATGCCGCTGATGTGGCACTGACATGGAATTTGAATTAACACATAAATATGGTTTGTCATAATTGTCATAAGATGTTTAGCCATCCCAAAGTAGGAACAAGGTTTCAAAGATCATAAATTTGACATCATAATCTGGATAATGACGTCATTTAACCATAACATGATTTTATTGATCCACAAATATGTCAAGTGCATGATTGTTTGAATCTCACTTAATCACTTGCACAAAACTTTGAAATCATTTAATTGTATATAAATTTATTTTGTATTTTGTTACATTAATGTATACTACATCCAAAAAAGTCATCCATGAAAACATGATAATGGCTTGGAGTTAGGGGACATTTCACATACCATGTCAATGCCCTATGTGGGACCCCAATACCATGTATTGGTCCCTGGGTACAGGAGTCTCCCGCTTAAGTACCCAACTTGAACCTACATGGTTTGTGCGTACTTAGCCAGTAGGTGCGTACTTTAGATTTGCAGCCCCCAAGTCGCTCACTTTCGGTAATCTACTTTGCAACTACACACTGCCTATTGAGACACAATCACATTACCGTGTCCCTTATGGCAAGTTCAGTGAAATGTTTCCATGAAGTCTCACAAGTTAGGACACGTGGTGGACATTCTTAAAAATGTGGGACCAAATGAAAACTAGGTACATTATTGGGTGGTCCCTCCTCCCTCAGAGAGACAAAGCCACGAAAGAAAAAAACTACTTTACTTGAACTAAGTTGACATCTTGGAACTTCTTCATTTTCCCTTTTTAATTATTCCTTTGTACTGTACATTTTTGAAATCTACTGTGTGTTTGTTAATTAAGTTTTGCAGGGTTTCACCACTTTACCTGATGTTGGGGTGATGCACCTCTCGTGAAGCATTTCTATTTCTTAAGTGGGTTTTGTCTCTTTTTCTTCTTTTTTCCATTTTGAGTTCTACAAAAAAGACCCCGCTTGAAATCTGTGTTTTTGGGCCCTCCATATTAAACCAGTGTTGGGTGGTTCTCTCCTTTTTCAAATAAAGAACTAGTGTGTAGGGTTGAGTACACAAGACCCTTCACAAGCGGTTCCCAGAAAATCAAAGAACCAGTTCAGATCCTTGACCAGCAGTTCTCAAAATAAACCCAAAACTAGAGGTTTTTCAGATGATTGTATGTTCTTGCAAAAAACTGGAACCAGAGCTTCTGTGATTGTGTCAATTTTGTAAAATCCTGAACCAGAACTTCTGCAATTTCGAAATTTTTCAGAAAATTGGAAGCTTAGATCATTTTATCTATTAAATTTATTAAAAAAACGTACACCAGAGGTAATTAATAATTTTGAACCCTAATTTTTTTGCCAAAAAATGCGTACTTAAAGGGGAGACTACTATACAAGTAACAACCTTTTCACTCTCACAGATGGTGAGCATCTTTTTGGAAAATTGTTTGTGCTGAGAGTGTTTGGAAAACTTGTGGAGCTTCCAAGGCCAATGCCTCTGGTGCGAGAGTCACAAATGCAGCCCCTTGTTATCTCCACCAATCACCTTTCCTACAGGGTGTGTCATTACTGGTAATGCAAAAAAAATCTATGTTTCTCTTTGACCACATTTGGCTAAGTTCGCTTGTGGATGATCCTAAGTCCAGCTACTTCACAAACTTAAAACAAAGTGTACAAAAAGTAATGTGCAAGAGAAAAACCGTGCATATAATTTTTTAAAAAAAAAGGCACGGATGACAATCCATCAACAAGAAATACAAGGCAAATAAAAGCACAAGAACACATGTCACAAAAGAACATACAATCAATACTCCATTGATACATTAATAAAATAAAAGATTCTAAAATAAAATGGCATTGTCTATCACAAAGGTGCACTGACTGTGATGTGTGGAAGAAATGAAGAATGTTTCTCAACTACAACAATATGCTGAAAAATTGCAATGGCCTCCCCACATTGGAAGGCTATGGACACATAGTCAATAATGAGAAATAAACATTGTAAAAACTTACTTTTCTTTTTGTTGATGACAGGCTATAGTGACCTGAACACAAAAAATCAACAATGAGTCAAAATGAGAATGAAGACAATCATAAATTTCTGTGACAAATAGAACGAAATCGTTTCTCAATACACAGTTTATGTTTTCTCCTAAGGGACAAATGTCACTGTATGCAGTCTTGTGGATGATGCACACTATATCATATCCAGATGGGTCAAATCAACCATGACAAAGTCCTCTAAGATTCGAAAACATCTCTAATGATAACCTTGTCTACAAATAATTATTACTCATTGCAATGTTTAGTGACTATAGTATATGTGTACTTCGTATTAATTAGTTGGGGATCAAGTTCAGATTTTTTTAATTTAATAAATTACGGCTTTTGCAATGAGCCTCATTGATTGGCCCAATCACAAAAAAGTTCACAAACTTTGAAGACTCCCCAATATAGAAGCTGGCCTCATAAAGTTATAGATTTCCATAAATTAAATAAATTAAGCTAAATTATGGACACTGGTAGACTTGAATTATGGATCAGCCTGAACTATGTATTATCAGGCAATTTTAGGCAATTAATGCCTGCAGCATTGATCGTTGCTTAGCTTGGAAGATACCTTCCACTGACAAATGCATCAAAGAGGTCCAATTTTCGTCCATCTCCCATTTAAGGATCGAAAAATCAGACTCGATTGATGTTGTGTTGGCGAACACGGTGGCCAAACCACCAACAAATGCACACATGGAATCGAATCGGCTGGCCGGTAAGACGTTCCATCCAGGGTTGAATGACGTATGGTGGTCTTGTTTATCAATTACGACTTTCAAAATCGAGTTTGAGTTATAATCCTTGAGTAGATCACGATGTTTTTCCTCGATTAAGTCGATCTATTCAATCAGCTAAAATTTTGAGATATGAGCGTGGAAAGGGTCCAGCACCTCCCAGATGAACACGTCAATGCAAAGCATGACCAGTTGAGTAAGAAACACCAATAGCGCATCTGAATTGACGGGTCTATTCACATCATCTCACTTGGCCTTGACTTCTTGAAGGCCGGTGACTAGTTCCATGGCAAACATGCCAATGTCCTTGATGACGAGTTCTTGATTGACAACGTCGAACTCTTGCACTGCTGAGGGAACAACCCATGGTCCTCAATGTGGGCAACGATTGAGTCGACATTGATGCGCCATTGCTTGAAATTGACATAGTCACTTGCTCCTTTGTTATCCCCCACTTGAGCTTTTCGATCATTTCAATGTTGAACATTGTCATAATGGTGCCGATTAGCATCTAGATATGCTACTCCTACTGCACGGACAAAAAAAACTTGCCCTACAACACGACAAAGGTGACATTGACTGCATCGACAATTGGAACGATTGAATAGGTGATGACCCACCAAATGGAGGATGGGGCATCTACGGGGCACTTCCCAATCGCATACATGATTAGCTGATGCCGATACTGGAAGAACTTGAATAGGTGTCCTAAATGCACCCGTCGATCGGTCTTCTTCAGGCAATTGTCATTCATGGCGATTATAAGATTGTTTTACAACCGCAGAAATACCAACCATGTATGCGAATTTGATCCAAGAACCATCCAAGATTGATTCGTCAAAGCCTTGACAACAATATCGATTTAATGTGGCACACATCATACGCACAACACCTTGTTAAAGCGGATCAAACCATGCACGTGATGAACCTAGAGTGATGATCTCCATCATGCATGTTTTCTCCATCGGACGACACTTTGATCAGCTTGTCAAGCCACTGGCCGTACAATGCGTTAAGAAACTTGACGACCATGTTGAACATGTTCTCGGTGGTGTGGCGCTCGAACATGGGGACGACAACCAAGTGGAGGTTTGTGAAATCATCGCAATAGCAGGCATGTAGGTGTAGATTGAAAAAAGACTATCCATGGTGCGTGCTGTTGTCACCAGCTAGCGAGATTGCCTAAACAGATTCGTCATCAATGATGTCAGAAATGTTCTACAAAACAGTGACGACCACAACCTAACGACCACGACCCAGACGTATTGACCAACAATTAGGTCATTGATTCCCACCAACTTGGCTGTCTTGGTGCGGTCCTTGGCTTGCTGGATGGTTATTGTTGTCTGCTAGCGTTGTTGTCTACTAGAATGACAAGCTGATCGAGACATGGTCCATAGCCAGTTCAAAATGCATGACATTCTTGATTGTGACCTTGTACGTCGACTCATTGAATTGTTTGACAAACAAATTCATGGCGTTGACCTTCTCCTTGGATTTCTTGGCGGCCCTTTTCACAATTGCCTTAATCGTCGCAATGTCATTGTTAATGTCGCTATCATTGAGCAGCTGTTCATCATTGCAGAAGAAAATATCGCCAATGATTGTGTCGATAATGTCAACCGAAATGACGAATTCAATCGAGTCTGCGATCAAGTCCATGTGCTGGTGCAAAGTGTTGATGCGTTTCACCTTGCTCTTGAAGTATTATGTTTTGTTTTGGTCAGACAACGCCTCGCAGGTGGCCCACGACTTGGTGTGTTGTTTCAAATGGCAACAATAGTTGAAGGGAGCGAACGGCTTCGTGAAATATTTGATGGTCAAGGTCGCTTTTCGCTTATAGCCCAAACTATCGCCAACCTCCACACTATCCCGACCTTTGTGGACGCAAAAAAGGCATCGCACGATCACATCTCCTTTGGCATCCTTGGAGACGACCTCAAGGCCGAAGTCCAGGGTGTGCTTCGTATGGAATGGGGTCGACTTCATGGATGTACAGACGAACAAAAATGCTAGACCCTATTGAAGAAACCCCATTGCCAGTTGCCACGTGTGTATACTTTTTTTCCTATTTTATGGACAATTCCAAACTTATTTTATGGAAATCTGGGCGCTATTTCCAGAAATCCATAATTTTAGGAGGCCTGTATAATAAAAGTATTTATTTCAGCATCTCTCTATTGTGAAAAAAGAAAAGAAATCACCAAAGAGAAAAAGAGGATCAAGAAAGGGAGAAAAACCTTTAAAATAATAATAAACCTGTTGTGGAGGCAGCCTGTCTGGGCGGCCAACAATGCCAGCTCCACACGTGGCCACGTCAATTCTTATTTCAAATGCTAATTGAGGTGTTGAAATGAAGTGCAGAAAATCTCAGATCCTAATTTAGGTGTTGACACTGCTATTTTCAGGGATACTAGTGGGTGCCCTTCGGACACTGTGAAGTCCCCCGAGAACATTTTCTTTAACCTCTTCCCTCTTATCCGTCCCCCCCCCCCCTCTGGCACGCCCCACTCCGCCCCCACCCCTGCTGACAGACAGTTACTTTCTTCCTTTAATAGCCGGCTGGCAGGCAGTTACTTTCTTCCTTTAATAGCCGGTTCTGCCATAGAATCTGTGACAGGGTTGTGCAGAACAGACAACCCTGTAACAGACAGACACCACCACTGTAGCTTTAATATATAAGATTCGCGCTTTCTTGACAACTGCCAATAAATCTTTCATGTAGTGTCCGAGCTTCGGGTGGAGTCTCCTAGGACAGACACATGGACAAACTTGTGTTGGAGTCTCTATTTCAAATCCCAAGTCAAATCTAAAATTTGAGTTGATACTGTTTTTATCAACATAATAGAAAGATACAATAATAATTGATATTTTATATGAACTACAACTTTCATCATTGAAAATATAAGAAAAATAGCAAAGTATGAAAATAATTCAAATTTCAGATTTTGTTCACATTTCAAGCAATGATATTTCATTTTTAAAATTTGCAAAGTTGAAGGAGAATAAAAATAGTTATGTGATTATAATTTTTCATAAGTTAGAAATATTTTTATTTATTGGTATTTTTACTAAAGAATCAAATTTCTATGCTTTTGAACATTCTAAAATCATTTGGAAAAGGTAATGAACCTATTATCAAAGAATAAACGTGGAAAACTTCTTTCTCCGTCTTGATGCCACAAATTTTATGTGTGTGCGTCACCTTTGCAAGGTGCTTGGGTGTGAAAGAAAATAAGTATTTAATGAAAGAATAAAATTGGTGGAATCACAATAATGTGATTCTACTATCTGGTTTGTAGTCAGAAAACACAGTCCACTAAATTGGTTAATTATAGTTGAAAAGCATCAAATGTTAATATACCACCTGGCTGGATTGTGATCAACAACGTTGATCTTTTCTAAAAACACAACAAATACCTATGGTGAAGAGTTTTTATGGTTGGAAGGGGCCATCAACTTCTTTTTTTTCTTTTTTTTAAAGCAGGCAAAAAATTACATTAATTATTTTAATAGACCTTGCTTTGTTAGGCAAGAACATTTTATTAAAAACCATTATAAATTGTAGTAAATTCAAGATACTTTAATGCTTACATAATAGGTTGTGGATTCTTGTTCAATTTTTTAAAATATGGGACCTAGTTTTCAGTCTTTTTATCTTATTAGTGTATAACTTAGTTCCGGTTTTGATTTTTTAATTAGGGATACTTGTGGTTTTGATTCTAGATTCACAAGTTTCAAATTGGGTTGGTTCCAATTACATTTGGCATTTATGTATGATTTGGGACTCAGTTTTCAATCTTTTTATCTTACTAGTATATGACTCAATTCCAGTTCCAATTTTTAAATTAGGGATAGGTGTGGTTTTCATTCTAGATCCACAAGTTTCAATTTTGGGTCAATTCCAATTCTCGGTTTCATGACCATCGATGTTGGATAATTTCAGTTTTGTTTCATTAATTCATAACATCAATACAATAAGTTGTGGGCTCCTGTTCAGTTTTTAAAAATATGGGACTTGGTTTTTGGTCTTTTTATATTACTATACATGATTCAATTCCAGTTCTGATTTTTTAGCTAGGAATAGTTGTGGTTTTCATTCTAGATCCATTTTCAAGTTTGGGTCAGTTCCACTTCTCAGTTTCATAATCATCAATGTCAGATAACATCCCATTTTGCTTTCATTAATTTATAACATCAACATGCGTGCAATGAAAAAAAGTAAAAAGCTTTGTAATTTTTTTCCAATTTCAAGAGAAAAATGTACCTATCATTATTTGCAATTTATAATATACATAGAATTCAAATATCTTTAAATCAATTGCAAAGAGGAATGAACCTTATTTATATTTTTAAAAATAAATGTGGAACCTTTCCACTTGGAAATTGTCCTTTAAAATCAAAGAATGAAAGTTGGTCAATAGAATATATATTTCATAATTATAAATATTTAAGATGTTTATCTCAATATAAAATGGTGATGTATCATGTATTCATATACAATGCTTTCTAAAAACTTCATGTGAAAAAGGTTTTATGATGAAACTCTTGACCAACAAAGATTCACTACACGAAAAGTCATCTTTTGCAACTTGATTTATGATTAGGTTGTTACTCATGGAAGACATCCATGACTAAATGACTATGTACTTGAATAAGACATGTTCGGAATACCTAATTGCTAGTGTGGTTTAGTCGCAAAACAATATATGATTGTGACTTTTGTGACTATAAAGTCATGGAGATCATTAGTGCTTGATGAGATCCATAAATTATGGTCATTGGATATAATTCATTAAATATGAATAAATATGTTTTCCACCCATGCCATTTAAACACATGGTATAAAGGCTAAAAACCCAACCTATATGTAGGTGTGGACAAACTCGAATGAACAAAATTGATGTCAAAAAGTCAACGTTTCTACAATTTTTGTTACATTTGTTTATATGGTGCCACTTTAATGGCATGTAAATCATGGAAAGTTGTGCTTATTAAATAATATGGATATTGAAAAATCTAAAGTGAATAAAACAAAATCCAATATCAAAATTTGGTTTGAATAAAGAATGTTTAACAACTTCATTCAATGACACTACTTTCATAAAAGGCCCCTTAATTTTCATAATACACTTTATTTCATTTTCAATTTTTCAAAAAATAATAGGGTACTATTATACACATCTAAAAAAACACTCAAATTTTCATAATTTTTTTTAAATTTTGTGTTTATCAAAACTTAAAATTCAATAAAAAGTTCATGAATCTTTTTTTACATGGAAATGTGATGCAATGTATATGTTGTTTAAAAAAAACTTGTAATTTATAACATCGAAAAAAAACCTTGAAAGTGCTTACATGTTTTGGTATGATTTGAAATTATAACAAATTTTCAAAACAAAACACAAAATCTAGCAAAATTTGTGCACATTCAAAAATTTGTATTTCTCCAAATTTGATTGTAAAAAAACATATGACATATTGGAGGAACTATAAATAAAAAATATAAAAAGTAAAGCATTTCATTTGAAAATTCCTTTTTAAAAAAACATTTTTTTAAGGAAAAAGGACCCCAAAAAAGACAATAATCCTGAATGTAAAGTAAACACATTGGTTCATTATGCCGTTTGGACCCATGTTAGGAATGTAGGCTAACTTAGTTGGCAAATTAAGTTAATTAAGGCAATTCTCTAAGTTACAAGTGTGATGATTTGAACCCCTCACCTCCACATTGAGGGACAAAATCATTAACCCCCACTTAACCATTGCACCATATAATTTTTACATGACAAAATTTGTCACCATATTGTTATAAACATTTTTTTCTAACCTACTTTATAAGTTAAATACTTAGGAACTTACCCAACAACTTAAAACCTACCTAATAACCTAGTAGGTACCTAGCTTGGTAGATTATAGGTAAGTAATACCTAAAGGTAGAAGTAAGTAGGTAAGTAGGTGCCTAGTAGTGGGTTGTTCTTTTAGGTATGTACTGCTTATATCTAATAGGTAGGTACATATGTACTACATAGTAGGTAGGTAGATAATAGGTAGTGTTAGCCATAAACACATATTTAATTAATTTAAGACTTTTTCCTATTTTGTGGATGGTATAAACTTCATATAGTGGCCATTAGATTATGTTAATGTAACTACATATTCAAGTAAAAACATCAATCATTCACAAATATAACATCCACAAAGACATTTTGTCTCAAACGAATTCATACCAATTTAATACTAATATAATATTATGCTAGTTTCAAAATTAATATATTATGATGAAAAGGGTGTTTTGTCTAGTGCCCACTAAGGGAAAATTATAGGCTTAAATTTTTAATTTAAGATTTTATACAACTTGGTGGATGGAATAAACTCCATTTGGTGGCCACTAGACTTAACAAATTAATGATCATTTTTTACATGAATGTCATTTGTTTTTTCAATTACATTATTTCCAAATAAAAGCAACTTTGTAACCAACAATTCCAAAAAGATCCATGTACACATTACGTTAAAAACATTTATATAAACTCTAAAACAAGACTACGAATTTTCATGAATGATTGAAAGCCAAATGTTAGTGCTCCCATCTGACATCAAGATTCTCAACCCTTTGAATTTGAAACAAGGATAATGGCCAAATTTGCGAAACTACAACATCACATTATCACACAAATTTTATTAATACTTTTCAAATATACATACACCATAAACTTTTTAAAATGTAGTTGAATGACTAGTGGCCACCAGGTGAAACATAAAAAATAGCAAGCTATGAGAACCAAAGGACACAACTCCCATTTAAAGTGAAAAAAAATTAAAAATCTCAATGTTTTGAATCTAATATATTAACAACATACTAAATTTCTAACAATGGCAAGTTGATCCATCCATGTTAATCATATAATAACAAATCTATTATGTTTCAAATTCCATATATAATTCAAATAGTATTTATCTTGGTGCCTAGCAAGTGATAATACATGATAGATAATCAAATAAGAAAGTCACAAGTAAATGCTCCCAATAAACGAAAGTAAAAAATTCAATTTTTTGAAATACAAAGAAGTCACAACATACCAATAACAACAATGTCTATGCATGCAATTTTATTATTCATGTTATAACAAATCCATTATTTTTGGGGCTTTACATACCATTTAGGAAAGTTGACATTTGGTGACCACCAAAGATTGTTGCTTCAAATGGAACTTTACATAATGCCCATCTTCCAGAAATGCATGTATTTTGATAGTCCACAACTTATAAACTTTTTTCTCTTCGCTGACCTTGATGCATCATTGCCCCAAATTGGGCATTACAAAATAAGGATTAGAATTATAGTAGGTTGGTGAACTGTTTGAATTAGCTTTCCATAATCTAATTGGAGGCCCATTTATTGGATTCTAAACAAGATCTATCAGGGAAAATTTGTATTGCATCATTGGCCAACATGACGAATCAATAAAAAATCTAAACATATGCATGTTACTATGCCCTACCAACATTTTAAGGCCATCCTTCAAATAACCTAAGACCCAAGAATTAAAATTTGGAATCTCCTTAATAAATTGAGGAATGAATAGTCTCTCTTGTGAGATCATGAAAGTTCTCATCAAATATGTTAAAATGTAATTATTTTCCTCCCTCAACTTTTTTGACAAATAGCCAAAGCATCCATCTATATCCTCATGTGTATGGCCAACTACAAGAAATCCCAATTTGACCTCCTCAAACACATCCCTTGTTGTCAACAATGATAAAAACATTAACAAATGCTGATGTTTATTGTCTTTAACACAATTATCCATTTGAAGCAACAATTTTTTTGGCATAAGCTTTAAACAAACAATTGGATCTAGGGTGCATAATTCATGTATGTAACATGATTTCCCTTGCAACATACGTGTAAAAAATGAATTTTGTGGAGGGTGTTCAAACAATAATTTTGATTTAAAAATTGGGGTTACTTCCAAAGTCCGCAACGACCGTAACAAAGACCCAATTGTAAAATTGGGATCATTTGGCCACAACTCATTAGAATATTGTGCATATCTTTCATCCCCATGACCATGTGCTATCATTCTCGTAAGGGTTATGGGCAATTGTCCAAGGCAAGATATCATTTTGTTGCACACTTACAACCTCGGAAACGTAGTTTTTTCACGGTCCATCTTGTCATGAATAAGGCATAGGAACTCATCCTTTGATTGCATTGATTTTGTCTTCCAAGTATGATATAAGTTTTTACATGACTCTTGGTGTAGGATATGTTTGCTTAGCTTTGCCTCATATTTTAAAACTTCATTGCTATTCTTTTTCAATTTGGATACCAAGTCCTTCAAGGATTCATAAATAGTGCATTTTGCAAACACAAACCCTTGCTTTCACACATTGACATTCAAATGGTGTTTTTTCTTCAACCTACTCATAGCAAATTGAAAAATACCTCCAATGTTTGATTCCTTGCTTATTTACAAACCCACAAATACAAAAAAGAAATAGTAGGCTCTCCATAATAAATGTATACCCTCAAATATACATTCAATAATACATTTCAGTTTTTCAAAAAATAAATTTTCATGAAAAACATTCAACAATCACTAGGCATTTGTTACCAAATAGGAACAAAAAATGTTGGTTGTTCCATATAATTCACCTGATCATTGCATTCTTGTAAACTCTTCCATGTTTTAGGCAAAAGAAGTCGCACATCTTGTCTACCATTTCCAATCCCTTTCATTTGATGCTACATTATATCTATAGACAAATTAATCATTGATTGAACATTGGATTCCTCTTGCTGAGTTGACATATGTAATTTATGTGTACCTTTATTCCCATGTGGTAGAAATTGAAACTCTATTTGTTATCTAATTTGTACAACATATATGTCGACTTGGAGAGACCAACAATATAGTCCCAAGCAATTTCACAAATGTCTAAACCTTGAATAGTGTTAAATTCTAATCCACTACCAATTCCCCCCGTATGCAACCTTCTTGGAATATCTAAACCACATGTTTTGCAGTCTTCAAATGACAAACTTAAAAACTCTTCTCTCAACAACAAGATCTTTTCATGAGGAAAATGTTGACAACAATTCATGGTGCAACACTTTGTCACACCCACATTGTGCATAAACTTTTCTGACATCACTTTTTCAATTCTAGAAATGGAACCCTTAGAGTCAATTACATTGCACTTCCTTATATGAAAGGAATATTTCTTTTTTTTAACACCAATTATTCCCACATCATCAACATCTGGTATGTGAATTTCATTAAATGAAAATTAAATGCTCTATGAGGGGTTACCTATCAAGAATTATTTAAGCCAATGGCCATTTCCAAATGGTCATCATGTTTGACATTATCATAGGACAACACAAGATGCAAAGCCCAAAATGGTCCTCCCCAAGTTGATCATCAATAATTGCTTCCTATGGGTCACATGTAACCACATGACCTTTTGGAAGGAAAACCCCAACATTGTCTAGAAGGTCACATTTAGCTCTCACCACTCAGACTGACGTCTTCCCACTATATTTGAATGTCTCCCTCTCACACCATGGCCATGCACTATGTCATCATTCACGCGTGCATTCCCCTAATTATAATCCTCTTCATTTCATTCAAAAGTTTCTTCACTACCAACCTCCTCATTGCCTTCTACAATATTATTTTCATTTCCTTCCTTGCTCATGGAATCAAACCCAAAGTCCCCAACGGACCCTTTTGCACCATCTTCATATATATAAATCATTTCACCATGTCATTCCTCATTATGCAAATCCTCAGTTGTATTACCCATATTCTCCACATCATGGATGTTCTCAACCCAAGAACTCTCCGCCAAGGAGTCATCTTTACATGAAACTCACTTTTTCAAAAGATTATTCACCCCATCCACTATCATGTGATATTGGTCTTTCACCATCACAGCCTCTTCATCATTCATCAACATATACTTGTAAGGCCAAAAAGCCTCTACTCCCACCTCTTATACATAATATTTCACATTTGGAATTGGACATAATAGCTTATGTTGTTCACAATCCTCATTCACAACTTCAATTAAAACCACTATGCAGTCTCCATTCCACAGGGTCCATATATAGGAACAATTGATGTATGTCTACATGTTCCAATACCAATCTTCACCCTTTCATTCTTGCATGTGTCCCAAATACTAATTGAACTACCAAATATGAATATGTTGTCCATATCCTATTAAGCTAAGAATAAATGGAATGTGACGTTAAATCAATGATCAAAATTCTAGCCATAACATTTGTTTTGCAACCCGCCCCTTATAAGCTAACATTATTACGTAGAAATGCTTAACAATCGGTCGATGGGCATTTCTACACCTAACAATATTGTGTAAACACACATGGCAGCCACCATGCACCTCTACACCCAATATTAATGCGTGAAAATACCTAGCGGTCATTAGGCATCTTTACGGCCAACATAACTGCGCAAAAACACCTAATGGTCGCAAGGCATCTCTACACCCAATATCCTTGCGTAGAAACGTCCGGTGGTCACTAAACATCTCTACCCCTAATATACCTATGCAAAAAAGTTCCTTGGGATTCCCACTTTTGTTTTATCCAAAAAGCGGTTGGCAAGTTGCCATGCATTTTCTACAATTTCCAATTTAGAAAATGCTTGGTGGTCATTAGGTGTTTTCTATGATTTCAAACCTAGAGAACATTTAGTGGCCGTAAGCATTTTCTGTGATTTTTGGGCTAGAAGACGCCTTATGATGTCAAGGTGTTTTCTAAAATTGTTGATCTAGAAAACACATGGCGGTTGCGTAGCGTTTTTTACCATTTCCAATCTCGAAAATGCTTGGTAGCCACTAAGCATTTTCTAACATTTTCGATCCAAAAAATGGCCACTAATTGTTTTCTAACATTTTCAATCCAAAAAATGCCTATTGGCTGCCAAGTGTTTTTTAGCGTATCCCATCCAATAAAGGTGAACATGTAATGGCAGTCTAAAATCTTTATTGTGCAGAAGTCATGCCATCATTTACTATTAAATGGATAACTATAATTGTATATAAGAGAGGTGAAAAGAACCATATCTGAATGCTACTAACTAGGCACATCAATCCAAAATCGTTTCATCTTCTTCCATAGGAAACTTGTCTTCACCAACTTGGGTAGACTCATGTTGAAGTCCTTGGGGAAGGTTAACACCATAAACCCATTTTGAAGCCACATCTAGTGTAAGGGCCATCATTGCCTTTCTCACCTCCCTTTAAGCATTTGTAGTCATAAACAATTATGACATCAAGTAAGTAAAAACAAGAATGTTCATGAAATGCAAATTACTTGTGGCCATTTTAGTCTTGTGGAATATTAGGAACAAATCAGAAAATTGGTGGGTATTCCATGACCTAAAGTAAATGAAATTTTATTTCTAACAAATTAAAGTTTTTAGTGTGTGGCTTGTACAATTGAGTGGCATTCCTATTTTGGTCTTTGACAAAGAACATTACATCAAAAATAAATTCATACACCCATGTTCAAAAGAATTCCATGATTATTATGATAGAAAATTTGTAATTCAATAGCAAAAAACCAGGTAGTAAGTAGTGGACAGGTAACTATAATAAGCAGTATTCAAGTTATTCTTTATCATGTACATGCATGCAACAATCCTAAACAATAATCACAAAAGTCATAACAACATAAGTAATAGAATGTGCTTGCATACCTTCAATTTGTGTTGTATTCTTCAAAGCATTTCCATTGTTTGAAGTACCATTACATGTAGGTACGTGCGAGTTGTGTGACCACATCTCCAACACTCCCACAGTTACATCTGGATATTAATCAATTACCCCTATAAAGACATCAGCAAATTGTAATTACAAGTTATGTTGAAATATTCTAAATTTTCATTCACAAACATGTTTACCATCTTCTAACACTCTTAAACCTTAAATTAATGCACATGTCTTTGAATTCATAACCATTGAAGACAAATGTTATTGAGGAACATGTCACCTACACACACAAAAGGAATACATTTATTTAGTTATGTTCTTTGGAGTTGGAAAACAACTTAAATAATGATCATTAGAACTAGTTATTGTCATTTTTGCACTAGGATGGAAAACACCCACACCTCCCACTCTTGCCTACAATCACACAAAACCTTTCACACCAAGTTAAGCTCTAACAAAACATTACTTGTCCCGATTATTGAACCCCTTGGTCTCCAAAAAAAAGGTGCAAGCATGGATGAGACATCAAAGTGGGAAAAATCCTATTCTTAATATCCCCAACTACTCGTATTCCAAAAACAATTGTTTTGACAATTGTTTTAGAAAAACAAATGGAAAGATCACTAGTGGTTGTGTGCTCTTAACATTCAACACAAGCTTCAAGAGTTGCACTTGCTGTACTACCTCAAAGTCTGTGAAAAGAAGTCCAAGTTCTTCCACATTTGGTGCAAGCTAAATCATGTATATTTGTGGAGGCAACTTCCTTTTTTATTTTGCCTCTAATCAAAACTATGAGTCTTGCTTGAACTCCAACGACATAAATTTTCCTATATCAAGACCCAATTTTCTAAGTGTGAATTTGAATATATGCTACAACAATCCTACTACTTTATCCTTAACAACTACTAGTTATTTAGATTGCTTGCAAAAATGCAAATCTAATGATGAAGATCAAAATTTATGGATGCAGATAAATGTGCCTTAAAACCAAATGCAAATGCAACACAAAAAAATTAAAAATAGAGGTTAATACAAAGGCTTGAAGATTACCTAAATCAAGATCTAGTCATACCTTCATTGTCTTTGCACCTATTCACTTCACAATTCTAACTTGATTTAAATGCACATGATTTGATAATCTATGATTGGGCTTGGACAAAGTTCCCTTCACGCAATCTTTGTCATCTTTACAAGACAAACTTACAAACAAAAAATGACACGGAGTTGTAAGCTTGCTGCAACAATTCCTTAAGCCTAGTTTGAATTATTTACAACAATCATCTTGGCGAGTAGAAGGTGATGGCAGCTAAAGTTCAAAAATGGGTTCATGCACATCATACTTGAACATAGGCGTTAAAACCTTTAGCAAGAATAATGGAACTTCAATGCAAACTTTGTGAATAGGAAAAATGGCAGCGCCTCATCAAATTTTTAACAATGAGGCTTGCAAAGTGATGAATTAAAAAACATTTATGTTACGTTGTTACTTCAATGTTGAAACAAAAGGACAATTTTACAAATGGGAACAACATGGATTCAAGACATGCTCTAGATTAACCCTAACTTCCACATGGATGATCTTATGATTTCATCCACATCCAATCCCATATTGTAAAAAAATATTGAATCCAAGTTTAATTCCTAAGATTCTGGAATGGGTATTGGATGGATTTCACTTGATTTTTAACTAAACAACTAAATTTCTACTTCAAACCTTTAATCTTCATTATACATCAGGTTCAATGCATGTATAATGTTAATCATTATATTCAAATTTTGCCCATGCAATGTATACCCCAAATTTGCAACTAACCTTAAATTACATATAATTTTACATGAAAATGTAACCTTGCCTTTCTTTAAACAAAAAAAAACTTATTGTCTTTACGGAAGTCTTTTTAATTTTGATTTTTTAAAGATGATGAACACGTGTAAAGATAATAAAAACACATCCACATAAGGACAATTAAGGCCATGTTTTCATTTATTTTTTCATGCCATGCTTTTAGGCTCATCCATTTATGTTTTTCCATAAATTTGGAAGATGAATGGTTAACATTGACATACAATTAAGGATGAGTGAAATTTAAAAAAAATTGTTAACACCTCTTTTTCCACTACTTTCTAACCACCAAAAACCTTGGAAATTACACAATTTTTTTTTAGATGAAAATTCATTCACTTAAAAACATGATATAACAAAACAATTTGATTTTTTGCTATTTAAAACATTTAATTGTGATTTTTCAAAATTAGGATTTGCTAAAATTAAGGATTGTCAACATAGTCCTTAGTTTTTTATAATATGACTGTACCCTAGTAAGCTACCTAGCTAGCTACTTACTTACCTATTATCTGCCTAACTATGTCCTACTAACCTACCTACCTATTATCTACCTACATACGAAAACAATTTTCTGATTTACCTATAATTTACATAAGTAAGTAGGCATGTGTATCTACCTATCTACCTAATTATGTAGACACTAATGTAAACCCTAAAAAATTCATGGAAGTTCAAGGATAAATGTTAAATCCATTTGGAATCATATTGTTTTACAAAGTGGTGGGGTGGTTTGATTTAGATTTTTGAATAAATATTGTTGAGTAATAAATGGGTATTGAATTATACAAATTTACCTTCTAAACATACCTCTAAATTAATTAATGACTATTCAATACTTCATAACAAGTTATTTTGTTAATATATATTTAAGTGTATTTTAAGTAGTAAAATGTCAATAGTTAATTATTATGTAATTATTAAATATCTTACTAAATTCTGCGTGTTCATGAACTTAGAATCAGTACTAAATTAAAGATTAAAATTTACTTAATTTATCATTCAAGCACACACTAATCCTTGATAAATAACTGAAAAGTAATAAAATACTTATTAAGTGCTTGACTTTGAGATATTTATTTAATGTTTCTATAGTTTAATGTATAGGGCTTAGATTTAGGGTTTATGGTTTAAAGATGAATTATAAGGTTTATTGTTGATTATACAGGGTTGAACAAATACATAATTTTCTTCCATTACTATGGTAACATTTCATATTGGATTTTGTTTAGAAATGATTGTTGTATTAATATGTCCTAATTCATGGTTTGAATGAAATTTGCATATGGATCAACTACATCATTGTAAATTTGTAAATTGTATGATATTTGTTTATTTATATGTAGTTTAAATTATATCCATGTATAAATGTATATGTATGTATGGATGTTTGGTTGTATATGGTATATATATGTATGTGGATGTGTGTTTGCATTTCTTTGCATTTTTTATTGTTTATATGTATAAAAAGAAAATGTGTGTTAAAAAGAAGACATAAAATTATAGGTCATCACATGTACATCATAGATATTTTGGTGTGCCGTACATATTTTAGTGTGTTTTTTTTGTGCGGGTGTGAATGTAAGTGTTTGTGTTGTTTTGTGTGTGTGTTTCATGTGGATATTATGTTTGTATGTTTTTTTTATAAAAATTCAATATAGTTCAAATATGAATTTCAAACCAAAATAAATATTCATATTTTAAATAGTTAATTGGTTTCTATGTGTCTATATGTATGTTTGTCTTCAACACAAAAAAATGGAATGCAACAATATATATAATTTTTCTATGTATATCATTGTATTTCATTTTTCTATGTTGAAGGCATTTTACCTTACAGAGATCAAAATTGTTACATTATAACTTGCATTTCTTATTGAATTTTTCAAAACTTTGTCTCTTTTCTAAATTAGCCTCTTAATGGCCACCATGTCATTATTGTTTGTGTTGTTCTAGGTGAATCATATTTTGGTTTGATGTGGTGTACCATTCAACATATTTCTATTTTTTGGGGTTTAAAAGGTTGGTGTGAATACGATGAAAGGAGCCAAAAACCATGTTGGATAGTGGTGAAAATTATGAATTTTTTTACATATGTTTTTTTCTTGACATTTTAATATTATGTCAATCATTCCAAGTTATGCAAAATGATTAATATGAATGTTGAGGAATTCAAATTATTAAATTATTTAATTAAATTTTGGGTTTTGGTTTTAATAAAGGACAATTGGATTGAGTAAATGTTGCGTCAAATTGTGATTAATTTTACCAAAAACTAAGTAAAGATTATTTTAACAAAATAGTTTTGATGGTAAAAAAGTTAGATGATCGTAACCTACTACCCACATTCAAAAAACACTCAAAATAAAAAAGATGTCGAATTTTTATTTTTTTTAAATTCAAAATATTTTTCAAAATTAAGGTTTTTGAAAAGTCCTTTACAACATGTAAATGGGGTGTAATGTGCATGACATAATTTTATTTTTTGTAGTTTATAATACAAAAAAGAAAACCCTAAAGTAGTTAACATATTTTGGTATGATTCAAAATTATGATAAAATTTCAAGATGAAACATAAAATCTGGAAAAATTTACACTTTTTGAAAAATTCATATTTATTCAACAATGATGAACACAAAACATGTGATATATTAGGGCAATTATATGTATTTTTAATGATAAGTTACAAAATATTTCATTCCAAAATTCTTTCATACAAAAAAATGAAAAAGGATTCACAATCCTTTAGGTAAAGTAATCCCATTGGTTTTTTTTAATCAAATCCACACCCAAGTTTGAGGTTATGGTTTACAATTTTGTGTTTAGGGTTGTAGATTCTTTTTTAATAACAACAACCTAACAACTTGGTGCACGTGTTGTAACCACAACTAAAGATAAATTATAGATTGCACTGCATTATTGAGTTAAAAATATATATAATTAAGCAAATGTTCTATTTCTCATAGCTATTATTGATTTCTTTTTATTAGCAACAGTTATGGAAGATAAAATAATTGCACAATTTAATTTAATTTTTAATCAACATTTAGTCGAATCTACAATTTTTCAGTTGACATTGCAACACTTGTGCCATGTTAATTTCATCATCAAACTACTCATCATCATAAGCTCATGATTTCAACTCGTCCCCTAGTGGAGAAGTTAGCTCACAACTCTGATTTTGTTTCCCAAAGCTTGATATCGTATAGCACTAAATTTATTTTACATTGTGAATCTTGCACTTTATTTTTCAAATCAGATCTTGTTCTTGCTGTAATAAATCATGATCAACAATCCTACATATTTTTTATTTTTGAATTTTATTTTTTCCTTCATGAATAGATTTGAACACATACCCACAAGGCTAAATTTTGTTCTTTTTTTTTAGCTATTCCTTCTAGTCATGATGTCCACCAAGTGATTTATAATTGAAAGTTTGAAGAAATATAACATTTTCAAGTTATTGTTTAGATTTTCAAACTTTCTTAAAATTTTAGATTAATTAAATATGTGTTATTTCACTTGGATAGGAGACTAAAATAAACTAAATGGAAAGAGGATAAAAATTTGGTGCACATAGTATTACCCCTTCAATTTTATAATATCGCAATAGACCTTTTCATTCACGTTCCTCACCCCTTTAAATTTCAAAACTATGCAAATTTGATGGAATTTAGCAAAATGGCTATTATCATTGATAGTTTCAAATCCATGGTATGGAATATTTTCATATATGATCCTTGGTTAGTAAAATTATTTTAAAAATTATTCATTTTAAATTGATGGTCAATAGATGGGGCATGTAATAATTATGAAAAATATTTTCCAAGCTTTTAGGAATTTTTTTAATTATAATTTTTATTCATTTTTACACATAAGAATTATCTACTGTGTAATAATATATTTCAACACGTGTAAAATAAAATTTTCACTCCATGGTTATAATTTTATTTTATTTTGTGATATATCTTTTGTTAATGGAAATTTGACCATAAAAAAAGTCCACTATGATGCCACTACATAGCAATGACATAGCAATTTACATGTGAATGATAGGGTCATACGTGGTTGCCATGAAGGCCCAATGTCATGCACATGGCAATGGGCATGCCTTAAATACCTTTTTGTGTAGCTAGGTTTCATGAATTTTATAAAACCCTAATAACATATTAGCCTAGATTTGTTATAATGTTAATGACAAATCAATGACTCAATTTGACATTAGTTATACAATAAATTTAACATCTTTTAAGTCACCTTTTTTTGGGCTTGCCTTTGTTCTTTCATGTTAAGTTTTGAGCTAGTATCCTTAAGGTCACTCAAGTAGAAAACCAACATTTCAAATTCAACACATGATGGCAACCATCCCTCTTTATCCCTTCTCTCCCACATTGATGTTCTTTGAAATATACTAGACTTTAGCCTACATGGTTAATATTTCATTTCCTATCTCAATATTTTGATGTGAAAGCCCACTTCAATTCAATCGTGGTTAATATATTGTTTTGATGTGGATGTCCACTGTTGTAGTGTGAATGCCCATTATTTTGGTGGGTGCCCCTTAATTCACAAATATTGGTCAGAAACAATTTTTTTCATCTATAATAAAGTACTAAAAAACAACTTTGGCCATTTTCATACACATTGTGGTGTTAAATTAGATTTGAAAACAAAATGTGAGAACTCATTACAAATTTTCATAATTACAACTACTTTCAACTCATTAGTTGTGTTGAACTCTTTCCATCCATTCCCAATGTTTATTCTAGGTGACCTATTGATATTTTTGCTTTTAGTAACACACACTTTCATGTGCTTGACTTCTTTGTGTCTTCCTCACATTGTCACTTCCATGCCAATCTTGTCAATGTGCTTGATTCTATCTATGGGGCAACTAGACTTACAAAAAAATAGAAATTGTTTAGGGTAGATCAATGTGACATTTTCAAGCTAGTATCACTGTGAAAATATCAATAATTTATACAATGAAAAAACCTATTGTCATGCAAAATGATATTAAATAACACACCCATTTAGTTTTTAAATGGGTATTAAAAATGATCCTAGTTTTCTATTATAAATTGACTAATTGATTTTGGTTTTTAAATCTAAATATACATCTTGCAGATTAATATATGATTTGCAAGAGGAATTTTTATACAATTACAAAGTGGTCTTTAGACATGTTACTATGTGTGAGAATTTGATGGAATGTTAATGCTTCCAAACCACATTTTGCTACTATCGCCTAATATATACTAGGTGCATGTGGCACTATAAACATGATGTTATATAATATGAAAATCTTGTGGAATTCTAATGTTTCCAAACCACACTCAAAACTCAATGTGCCAAAATTTTATGTGCATGCATGTGACTAGCACCATCATGATTATGAGTAAGCATACTCATGATATAACTATTTCAACTCTTCTATCAAGTCATGCACCATTGATTTACAAATAGGATCCAATTCCAAATCCTTCATAACCTAGTTGGGTATGCCAAATATTATTCTTGTGGAAGCATATAAATATCAAGAAGTAGTGAATTCACAAGAAAAAATAATCACAGTAGAAGAGATTTTTATGGACATTGGTAAGCATATGCTAGAAAAAAATAATACTTTTAGCTTGGAAGAATTGCTTGAAATAGCTCTTGAACAAAAGAGATATCTTTGGTACAAGTTAAAACTAGAGAAAAATTCAAAGTGTAAGTAGAACAACCACAAATAAACAAGTTGGTTTTTCAGTATTAAAAGTAGGGACAATTGTTGTAGCAATAGATGATCATATGGCAATTATTCAAGTACATATTGGGAAGAATATAATAGAGGATGTGTTGCTGGATGGAGGTTTTGGAGTTCATAATATCACAAAATAGTTAAGATTGAGGTTAAGGATTCCAAAGCTTAAACCTACACCATATAATCTAAGGATAGCAAATCAAATAACCACACAACCAATGGGGTTGCTTAGAAATTTGAAGATACATGTTCATGGCATTCCTTACACAAATACATTTATTGTATTTCAGAATAGTGTGGTAGATTCTGGTTATTCCATCTTGTTGGGGAGACCATGGTTGAAGGATGCTAAAGTGGCACATGATTGGGGGAGTAAGATTGTTATCATACAAGGGAATGGGATAGTAAGAACAATTACAGTCATGAAACATTTGAGAGGTGAAGTAAGAAAATAAAAAATGTTATTATGTTACAATTACCAAAATGGCATCACAAATGAAGAAGAAGATATCATCTTTGCTACAAAACCAGAATTGTTTTCAATGAGAACAATCAATTTACCTAAGACAATTCAATATGTGAAAACCACATATGTGGAGATCATGGATATAGATGTGAATACTACTATTTTAGGGAAGGAATTTGAAGTATAGAACATATATAATAGATAGATGGCAATAAATATGAACTAAATGTAGTTTTGGAGGATAAAATGTATCCAGAGACATATTATAATCATCAATCAAGGAGCGTTGTAATGGATGAAACTCCAACAAAAATCAAAGCACAAGAATTATAAATAGCTGGATGGACATCAACTGAAGATCAGCAATTAATGAAGCTCAATTTGGGAACTAATGTAGAACCATAGATGGTGAAGATTAATGCATGATTAGAAACATGTAAGATGTTGGAACTGGAACAATTTAAAAAAGAATTCAAAGATGTTTTTGCACAAACATATAAATATTTGAAAGGGATTCCACCAAAGTTGGCATAACATAAAATTGAGTTGGACACTACTATACCACTAGCACATCAAGCCATGTATAAATTAAATTCATACTATGTTACAATAATCAAACAAGATATAGATTAGTTGTTAACAGTTGGAATTATTCAATTTGTAGAGAGGCTACATGGTTGTCACCCTAGTAGTCATACCCAAGAAAAATGGCAAACTAAGAATTTGTATAAATTTCAGAAAAATAAATATAGCCAAAAAAAAAGATATGGCATTACCTTTCACAAATGAAGTGTTGAACATAGTAGCAAGGTATGAAGCATATTCTTTCTTAGATGGATATTTAGGATATTGTGAAATATTTATAGCTCTAAAAGACAGATACAAGATTGCATTTGTTATAGATTAGGGGGTTTTTATATCGAAGGTGATGACATTTGGAGTGAAAAATGGACCTCCAACATATCATAGAGTTGTTACCAAAGCATTCAAAGAATATTTGGATAGTTTTATGAAGATATTTCTAAATGATTTTACAATGTATAGTGACATGGAAAGTCATTTGTAGAATTTTAGATTATGTTTTCAAAAGTGTAAAAAATATGGCATTCATTTGAATCAAACAAATGTGCATTTATGATATTTCCAAGGATGATCTTGGGTTTTATTGTTTCGAAAGAAAGGAAACTACCATATCCAAAGAATATACAAGCAATAATAAACATGCCACCACCCAAGAATCCATAACAAATTCAAGTATTCAATGTGATGACATAGTTTTGTAGATGTTATCAAAAACTTTGCTGCTATTATGGCACCTATCACTAAATTGACTTGAAAGACAAAGACTTTTATTTGGACATAAGAATGTTAGAAAACTTGGGAATCGATCAAACAAATGTATATTGAAACACCGATATTGATATCATTAAACTAGCAGGTGGAGTTTTCATACATATGCATCCTTGTTAACTATGGGGCCCATGTTATCTCTGAATGTAACAAGGAAGAGTGATCAATTGATAGTGTATGTTTTTAGGCTTCGAAATAAAGCAATATAGAATTGTAGCACAATAAAAAGAAAGGCTTGAACAATGGTTTTTGCTTTGCACAAGTTCAAACATTATTTGTTGGGCAATAAATTTGTCTTTTATGTAAATCATATGGCATTGGTCTATTTGGTCAACAAACCACATGTTTTAGAAAATAACTCAATTATTATTATTGTTCCTAGAATATGACTTCATAGTAGTGTATAAACCAAGTAGAATTCATGTACAATTACAAATGCATTGTCAAGATTACCAGATATTATAAGACCCATAGGTGTGCTTGATCAAACCATAGATGCAAGTTTGTTTTACATAGAGCCTGGATGGTTGAAGGATGTGATTTTTTTTTTGAAAACAAGACAAATTGAGGGCATGTTATTGGTATAGTGGAAGTGGTTATTGGTCAAGAAGCAAAACCTTTCACATTATAGAATGGTGAATTGTATAGAATGGGCTAAGACAATAGACTTTGATGATGTTTGACAACTATAGATCACAGATGGTGATGAGAGAATTGCATGAAGGACCATCAGGAAGGCATTTTGCAACTGAAATAACACATAGAAAGATATTGGATGTTGGATATTGGTGGCTAATTATGTACAAAGATGTGCATGATTATTACATATATTGTGATGCATGTCAAAAAACAAGAGGATTAGTTTTTCAAAGTTTTGTAAAGTTAGTGATAAGTCTTGTAGAGGAACCATTTATGAAATGGGGACTTGATTTTGTGGGGCTAATTAAGCCAACATGAAGATATATAGGAAACAAATATATTTTTATAGCAATATATTATGCTACCAAGTGGGTGGAATTAAAAGCATTGAAAACTAATATTATAGTAATCACAACAAAATTCTTGTATGAGTGCATATTAACCAAGTTAAGATGTCCTTTGATTACAATCATAGATTAGGGAGTTCATTTTAATTATGATGCCATCAAGTATTTGATCGATCATTTTTTGTTAAAACATGTGAATTCTACAACCTAGTATTTTTAGGGGAATGGGTAGGTTGAGTTTAAAAACAAGGTACTTGGACACTATTGACCAAATCAGTTAGTGAGAATAAAACAAATTGGGATGAACATTTGTTTATAGTGTTATTTTCTTATAAAACTATACAAAGTAACAATAGGGTATACACCATGTCAATTAGAGTATGGATTACATCCATTGATGCCCAGATAGTACATAGTGCCAATTATTAGTGGAAATGAGAGAGATAGTACTTTAATGAGGGTTTTAACTAGTATAATAACAAAGCTAGAGAAATTTTGGGAAGATAAAATGCAAGTTGCAGAAACTACACAAGTTTAGCAATGGAATTTAACGTTATGGAGTCAACAAAAGAATCTAGAAAAACAATTATGTTTTAGTGGTTATGATTTGTGGTTTTCAAAGGGCAATAAGTCACACCTATGGAAGTTTACTAAGAAATGGTTTGGACAGTATGTGTTGCCAATCACACTATGTTATTGGTGACCATTGAAAAGTTTGAAACTAACCTTTTATTGGTCAATGTGAATAAGCTCAAACCTTACAAGTACATGTAATCCATAGTTCAAAAATAAGAACAATAGATGCCAATATATTGGGAACAAAGTGGAGGTGGAGTTCAAGTGGAAAATTTTGATATGGAGGAAGATGAAGATTATGAAATATAGAAACCAAAAATGCAGAGTATAGAAGATAAAAAACATATGGAAGATCCTACAATCAAAACAATATTAATTTTTGATCTACAAATGATTAACAAGTCTATGAGTAATAATTGTAGAAGTGAAGGATTTGGGATGTAAATATCAGAAGATGATTTGTCATGGGTATTGGTTGAATCAACAAAAGTATTCACCTAATCATCAAGCATATTTGCACAATTAGTAGATGTATTATCATAGTCAATAAATGTGTTGAAACAATCAACAAATAAATGGGCACAATCAGCAAAAGGTGTACATGGCGAATGAGGTGGAGTCAATATAGTTAATGTAAGGAAATTATGGATGTGGAATAATTGGAAGATGAAATCTATGGTGTTCATTGATAATGATGATGTGAAGTGCTTTGATGTGGTTGTACAAGGGACACATAAACTTATAACGATGGGCCATATTAATTTCAAGGATCATGCATTAATTAAAAGATGGCGGGTAGGTTAAAAATGAATGCGACGAGCGATAAGTTTAAGGATGAAAAAAAATGGAGTAACCGTCAAAAGCAGTTTGCATTTGTTGCTAGAAGTTATGCGCATTTTTAAGTTTTGGAGTTCATAGCAACATGAATGTAGGGAGTGTAATTGAAAAACTACAAATAATAACAAAGGAAAAAGAAGTGAAGAGGAGTGAGCACAAATGAAGGCAAGAGGAGGAAGCAAAATTGTTGAAAAGAATAAAAGCAGAAGAGGAGTTGAGAAAAGTAGAAAGAGAAGGCATGTTGAATATTCAGCCGTTGGTTGTGAAGTTGTTGTTGCATTTATCATCATCTTTAGAATGTGCAAACGGAAAAACATACAATGAGAAGATGCAATTTGTGCAAATGATAATTCACGATATATATAAAATTGAAGCATTTGTAACTAAGTTTTTGCGCAAAACCAGAAGAAGTTGGCATGTAAGAGAATAGACATGACCAAGAGTTACATTAGTTAGTAGATCCAATGTTCATTGAAGAACTAGAGGAAGACAAAGATGTGGAGCAACACTTTGTGGAAATATAGATAGTGCAAACTGATGCAAGGGAGGAGAATATTGTTGAAGCAAAAGTACAACCATATAAAGGGGCGCAAGTGGAAGTACAACAATCCACATAGGTGTAGGCGATTGTAGAAGCACAACGAAGGGCAGTGGAGATGGAGAGGCATGAATCGAAAGCTATAGCAAAGAAAAAATGTGCAATCCTAGATATAGTGAATGTTAAGATCTATTGTAAGAAATATGTTTGAATTTATGAAAGGCAACTATGAGGCAGTTACCTTAAGATCTTGTTGAAGAACATAAGTATTCCATAACTAGAAGTAACTGGGCAAATCATTTGCAAAGCTTATGCAATAACACAACCACAAGTGGGTATATGCACTAATGAGTGGCTCATTTTTGGACAAAAAAATAGTCCACACAAAGTCCATGTTATAGTGTTAATTTTAATTTTTAATCTAGTAACATTGGTTAAATTGTAATAAAGTTCATGTATAAAAACAATTAAGTCCATATTAATGGAAGCCTACTTAGATAACTCAAAAACCTTGGCTTTGGTGAAAATAAAATTCAAATAAAAATAAAAAAACAATTAAGGAGTTATGAAATAAGGGCCAATTTTGAGAACATAAAAGTCCAATATTATGAAATGGTTAAAGTTTTCAAGATAAGGTTTTCAAATATGAGTTCTTTAAAGAACAAAATTTGACATACTTAGTCACTCCAAATAATTTGGATTGGAATTTTATGTCAACATCATAATTTTATAAACCTCAAGTCAACAAACCAATCCCTATTTTTTAGTTTCAAAAGTCCATAGGTAAAAGTGAGTGAATTTTTTTCAAGAAATGATTATACATATGTTCTCATAATCAAGTTGATAATCTAAAACCAACTCCCAATTAGAAAATTTGACACTATATGTTTTGCTAGGAGACAATAAAACAAAATGGGTATTGCCAAAACCAAAAAAATGTCACAATAGTGAACCATTCATTTGTGCATCTACCCAAGTTGTTTATGTTTTTGTCTTTTGAGACACTACTGTTAAAATGCCAAATTTCTACAACTCATGTTATGCATTCTCCCCATCATAATCTTCACCATGTCATAAAAGAGGGATACCTTAACAGAGAAAAACTCACAACGTAACCATAATGAAGAGCTATTTTGAAACAACATTGTTGGAAAAATTTAACCTAAATTTTAATTTTGAAAATCACCACCCTTGCTTAAATTCACTCCCCTTTAATAACACATCATCTTTAGAGCTAATTCACCTCTTACATTAACAAAATAAGCACATTTTTCACAATCCATGAATGTTTGCACACATTTTCCTAATTAATAATTTGAAAATTGTTTTCCTTTAATCTTTCAAAATGATGTTTTCTCTTTCATTCTATATGTAAACCTTTACTTGCTATTCTTCTTTGATCTATACCACTAAACACCATGGCATTGCCTAAGAAAACAAATTATGTTGCAATGTTGAACAAAAACTTAAGAAAGAGCTTGTGAATTCCATTCCACCACTTTTGGACAAGAAACTAGAAAGGGATGAACAAACATACTACCCAATAGAAAGTTAGCTTTGCCTTTTGGATGTTTATAGTTACAAGGATTATAAAAAACCCCTTTCATTTGACTAATCAAGCAAAGCCAATCAGTTTGTTGATACATACATGGTGAAGAAAAATAATTTTATAGAACGGAAAAATGCTGATTCTAAGTAATTTTAACTTTTCTCTAAAAACATTTGTTGCTATAATTTTATTTACAACATTTCTCTTTCAATAACTTTACATCTCATTGCATCTTTTTTTGTAGGTCATGCAAAATTCCTGTTGGACACATTAATATCCCATGTGTTGATATTGAAGATCACCTCATTCAATACATGGCTACTGCGATGTTATGTAAAGTTGTCCTAGGAACTCTTGCACCTTACCAACTGGCAAGATTTCTTGTTGAGTTCGACATCAAAGACGTCTTGATCTAGTTTGATTTCACATTTGAGCAAGCAAAACAAAATTTTTAGAACTTGAAAAACCCAGTCAAACAACCCACAAAAGTGCCAACTTTCCAACTAGTTCAGTGAGGGAAACTTCAACCAGTAAACTCAAGAACCAACATTGGAAACAAAAGTGACAAAAGCAAAAAACAAAGGTCGCCAAACTAGCAACACTATGTTTACATTATTACATGCAAAGCAAACAACAAGATGTATGTTGGATAGTGCATAAATCCACTTCCAAGGTTTTGTCAACATTGCACCGATCTGCTTCTTGAATGTGGACAAATGTAAAAATTTTCAAACCTTTTGATACATATTTTAAACTTGAGTAGTTTTTTCTAGTTTTTGGAAATATTTATGCAACTAAGTAGGTATGAACATAAACACATATCTATGTTATCTATAGTGGGGCTTACTAACTACAACAAATTACAAGGGTTTCCCACATTAAATCATAAATATTGGTATTTCCATTGAAACTTTCTTTTGCAATAATAGTTTTTTAATAATAAAACAAGTTTTTTCTTTTTGAAATGATTCTTTAATCACCAAAGAAATATTTTTTTCTTCTATGGCAATGTTCACTTGGTTTATGAACTTCTAATAAGTGAAGCCATGAAAGTAATGTCCTTTCCTCATTTTTGAAACTAGTCCTTTTCATTTCTTTTGACTATCATCACGTTGATTATCTCATATTTTGTCAAATATTATGCAACGCAAACCATGTTAAAAAAAAAGGTACTCAATCTTTGTTGGTTCGGAATTTCAACTTAAAACCTTTTTCACATGAAGTTTTTAGAAAACATTATATATGAATACATGATACATCACCATTTTATATTGAGATAAACATCTTAAATATTTATAATTATGATATATATATTGACCAATTTTCTTTATTTAATTTTAAAGGACAATTTGCAAGTGGAAATGTTCCAATTTTATGTTTTAAAATATAAATAAGGTTAATTACCCTTTACAGTTAACTTTAAGATATTTGAATACTATGTATATTATAAATTGCAAATAATGACATGTAAATAGTTTTCTTGAAATTGGAAAAAATATTACAAAGGGGCATATTCACAATTAGGGTACTCATTTTTTGACACAAAATTCAAGGACTTTGTTTTTGCTATCTTCCAAATATAAAATCTAAATGGAATAAATTTAAGTGAAAAAATTGGATAATTCAAATTATGATAATTTGCATGGTGGTGGTGATTTTTCACATGCATAAGTAATCATGCATAAATATTTTAATTAAAAACCAAAAATGTAAAAAATGAGTACATAAGTTTTTATATACAATTTAACATGTTTTCTTGCATGCAAAATTCCTACACATTTTGTTGACACTTGGGGCCACAAAATCTAAGACGAATGAATATAAAAAATCAACTAAATGACAAAAAAAAGAATCATTTTCCTTATTGCCCTTTCAATGGATTTTGTAACCTTCAATATCTTTTTCCATCGTATATTATTTAATCAAATGCATTATATGAACATGTTGTTAAACATAGATTTATGTATTACTGAATTATCCATGAATTTTTTAAAAAGTCAATTGCATTGTTTAATACATTCCTTTTGATTCCTTTAAAATGAAAATTATACTTAAAACAAAGACTCAAATTATTTTTAAAAACTCAAATGGACATTTATATTATATCCAATCTATTCTTGGATTTTTAAAAAAAATAAAAAATACATCATTCTAATTATAATCATATACCAATCCACTATAATTATAAAATAATAAATATAATAAAAATTCAAAATAGTCTTTTGCAAATGTTTTTTTGTTAAACTGTCCTTTTGAGTACCCTAATTGTGAATATGCCCAAAGCTTTTCACTTTTTTTCATTGTGCATGTTGATGGTATGAATTAATGAAAGAAAAATTGGAAGTTATTCAACACTGGTGATTATGAAACTGAAAATTAATAACCCAAACTTGAAAATGGATCTAGAATGAAAACCACAACTATACTTAATTAAAAATCAAAACCAGAATTGAATCATATATTAGTAATTTAAAAAGACCAAAAACCAAGTCCCATATTTTAAAAAATTGAACAGGAACCCACAACCTATTATATTGATTTTATGAATTAATGAATGAAAAACTGAAAATTATCCGACATCAGTGAATCTTATGAAACTGAGAATTGGAACTGACCCAAACTTGAGATTTGTGGATCTATAATGAAAACCACAACTATCCTTAATTAAAAAATTGAGATCGGAATTGAGTCATATACCAGTAAGATAAAAAGACCGAAAATCAGGTCCCAAATCATGCATAAATGCCAAACATAATTGCAACAGACCCAAACTTGAAACTGGTGAATCTAGAATCGAAACCACAAGTATCCCCAATTAAAAAACCAGAACCGAAACTGAGAACACTAGTAAGATAAAAAGATAAAAAACTAATTCCCATATTTTAAAAAATTGAACGAGAATCGACAACCTATTCTGTAAGCACTAAAATATCTTGAATCCACTACACTTTATGATGGGCTTTAATAAAATGTTATTGGCTAACAAAGCAGGGTCAATTAAAATGATTAATATAATTTCTTTCCTGCTTTAAAGAAAATAAAAACAAAAGGTGATGGCCCCTTCCAACCACGAAAACTTTTCACTGTAACTATTTTGTTGTGTTTTTGGAAAAGATCGACGTTGTTGATCGCAGTCCACTCAGGTGGTCTATTAACATTTGATGCCTTTCAACTATAATTAACGACTTTAATGGATTACGTTTTCTGACTACAAACCAAATAATAGAATCACATTATTGTGATTCCCCCAATTTTATTCTTTCGTTAAATACTTATTTTCTTTCACACCCAAGCACCTTGCAAAAGTGTCGACACACACACCTAAAAAATTCAGCATCAAGACTTGAGAGAGAAGTGTTCCACATTTATTCTTTAATAAATAGGATTCATTACCCTTTGCAAATGATTTTAAAATGTTCAAAAGTATATTCTTTAGAAAAAACCAATAATTAATTTTTTTTACTAGTGAAAAAGTATAATCATATAATTGTTTTTATTCTCTTTCAACTCTACAATTCTTTCAACTCTACAATTTTTAAAAATGAAATATCATTGCTTGAAATGTGGACAAAATCTGAAATTTGAATTGTTTTCATACTTTGTTATTTTTCTTATATTTCTATTGATGAAAGTTACATGCGTGGGATTTGATAATTTAAATCCAAGGTAGTGTAGTTCAATAAAAAGGTTTTAAATGAAATGAAATTAACATGCAAAACATCAATTAATATCATTTCTTTCTTTTACATTGATAAAAACAAAGATTAAAAAAAAAATTGAACCAAACTGAATTGACCATGTCAAACCAGACAAATCAGAACTGTATTTTTTAAAGTTGTAATTCCCTCATAATTTGCACAAATATTTTAGCTGAATTTCTCATTTTTCAAAAACCTTGGAGCAAATTTCACAAAGCAAAATTATTTTGACATTCAAGAAATAAAGACACCATATACACCTTACCCTTCTAATACTTGCAATAAGAATGAAATAATTATGCATACCTTTTTTACGAGCCACCTACCTTGGGGCTGCCTCCACCCACCAGCGGGTGGCCCGCCGGGCACAGGCCTTCGTTTCCTACTTTAAATTGGGTGAAGTGGCTATCACCTCTTGGTGATGGTTGTTTTCACTTCAATATATTGTTTGCATATTCCACCTTTCCCAAAAGAGGGAAGTGAAATGATGGTCACCTGCAGACCCCTTCACCTCAGCAAAGGGTTTGCATGCCTTCACCTCCCCCAACAGAGGAAATTGAAGCGGCATTCCCTTCGGTGAGGCGGCTGCAAAACAAATGTACTTGCCAAAATTGAAATGTTTTGCACAAGACAAGTGTTTTAAATAACCAAATTGAAGTTAAGTAACAATAGAAAATTGAAATCTTCTTTGCCACCCCTCCCAAAAACTAAGACTAATTTTCTACTCCCCTTCACTCCCCTCTGCACCCCATCCGTTCTGAACGCTTTCTAATTCTAATGGTGTTGGTCACGATTTTTGACTAATACCCCAATTTATGACCAAGTTTGTGTAGCAATGATTCATTGGTGTACCAATCATCCAAAATAAATTGGGAGAATTTGTGTAGAATGTTTGGTTTTTCAGAAAATTAAGCAGAACACTGTTTCTAACCTCTAGAAGTTTGGATGTGGGAAATAGTATTCAGAATGAAATGGTGGCATATGTTGACTTTTCTTCATCCAATGGTCTAAGATCCTCTAAGAAACGTCAACATATGCCGGTTCATCTAAGGAAAGTGGTATTGGCTCAATTTGCTGAGGCTGGTCTAAAGCGCAGCGAAGGTGTGTAGCTGCTAGATAAGAGTGTAATGAGCATGATCTGACTGCTGCTCCCTGTTTTTGATTGGGCAATCATAACGATTGGTCCAAGTGGTTTGTTATTAGTAGTTCCCATCTATGTACGGTCCCTGTTTCAGTTTTATGGGTGGGGTTGCAAAAAAGTAAATAGTTAAACTTGGACGTAAGAAATATTTTTGCAGGGTCATACACTGAGCACCGGTGGGGATGCGCTAGTGCATTACATTGCTAGTATATTTAATTTCAGTCGGTCACACTGATATATATGGTACCAATGGACTTAGGCCAGGGATATCCTAGATTTCTTGTCCATTTCTGGTGGCAAAGTTGTATTCTATGGGCAGATGGCACACTCATTGCCTTGTTTCGAGGCATCATGTACACCTTTGAGGTATGTATTGTACTTGTAATCATCAAGCCAATGACCCAAGTTATTGGTATTGAGGGCCACATTGTAAGTTAATTCTGGCACTGTTTTTCTTTTCAATCTTTGTGATGTAATACAAGTGGCAATCATCCATCAAATAATTTAGCCAAATTTGGCTATAAATAAACCTCCTTAGATACCTAATTGGAAAATTAGCAGCAACAACAACAACTAGGGTTTTGAGCTTCTTCTGTAATTAGAAGTCATGAAGCTGACGTGGGTTATGATTGAGAATGTAGAAGGGTACATTTCCAAGATCTTGGATCTGGATTACATATAATGTACATATATTATGTAAACCAGCCAAACTTCATCACAGATTAGGGTTTGCCAGTACTGTAATAGGGGGATGTTCAAAATAGATCATGAAAATGACAATTTACCTAGTCTGCTGACAGACATCATCCTATCTAGGTTCAAAATTGTACAATCTGAAACTGAATTGGACATTCAGGTTTGGCGCTGTCGATTTTTAGGTTTGGGTTAGGTTTAAATGTTCCACATTCAAAAGATGTGAAGGATTTTGACAGCAGATTCTGCCACTTTTTATGCATCCAATAAGATTGCTAACTTATGGCTTCTTGAATAACGTGCCAAACTTAATTCATCTGCTCTGATTTTATTTTTTCCTTTCATTTTCTTATGATACCCACTAGGTATCAAGAAAAAAAACAAAAGTGTGTGTGTGGGGGGGAAGGGTTTGGGTGTCATATCCATGGCTCGAGCTTGACAAATGAAAGCTCTTCTAGGTATAGAAGACTATAGGTAACCCAGAAGGAGATTTCTACAACAGGTTCAAGGGGATCGCCAAAACATAAATGGTTTCTTTGAAAAAAAATTACATTCATATCTGGTCTATAGACAAATTTGGCTAAATCTTCTTATATGATCACCACCAGTTTGGCTACATCACAAAATTGAAAAACAAAACCCTAGTTGGTGCATAACCCAGATTGGCATCAGGATTATTACCATAGAAGCAGTTCCAATGCAGAAGACAATCATCATTGTACTGCAATTCAGAACATCAAACATGATTCACAGGATTCAAGTTGAATCAAGGAAAACAAACCTCTAATCCCATAGGAGAAATAAGAGACAAAATTTAAGCAAGGTGCTCAACATATACGAATGCATATATATATTTTTTTAAAACTGCAATATAAGTGGAGTCTTTTCATATCCAAAGGTGCAATACATGTGGCCTATGCTCATGCATATCACTGTAGAGTCTTAAGGTCTTGAAAACTTTAGAATTGTACTCTTGTTTGTGAAGAGACCATTGGCATGTTTTTCAATTAATAAAAAAGTGTCCAATTTCATGCAAGTTCTTAGATCATACATGTGAAAAGGATTTCTTGCTCAAAACAAGTTAATGCAAGCTAATTTGGAAAGTTCTTAGATCATAGAACTTTGTGAAAAGGACTTGCTCAAAAATGCACCAAAGAGTGTCTTAGTATTCAAGTTGGAGACTTTATATCATGCATTGACTCCAAACACCATTTTGTGCGATTTGTCTCAGGGATGGCATGAATGATATATGTTATTGTATATGGGGGTATGGATGGGAGGTTGAAGCCTAATTGTACAGTGCCGAATTGAATTTACATGAATGAGATGAATTTTGGTATATACATGGGTCTAATCATGCCTATAAATCTTGCAGAAAACCAAAGGAAAAAAACCAAATATTTGACCAGTAACACCCTTGTTTCTATCTAAGTTAGTATATATAGAAATCAGTTACACAAAAATAAGTAAAGAACCATGGATCATCCCAACTTCCAAGTAGACCAGAGAACTGAGCTTCCTATAGTACATAAGACTACATACTTCACATGCAGGAGCTGGGGGCTTTACAGCCAGTCAGTGTCTAGCCGCCACCACTACAGGCCGCTAAGTAGCTAAACCATCTAATCTTAGAGCATCTCAGGCGGTGCTCGGTATGTGATCCTGCACAGTAAAATTGGGCGAAGGAAATCTAAAGTATGCCGGTTTGGCTCAGTACAGTGGTTTTGGCTCCACATAATTGCTCGCGTTGCTGTGGCTGGTAAAAAGCGCAGCAGGGCTCTGCACCTGCAGAAAAGAGTGTAATAAATATGACCTAGCTGCTCAGTGTTTCGATTGGCCGGTTTGCTATTAATAGTCTATTTGCTGTCCCAGTTTCAGTTTTATGGGTGGGGTTGCAAAAGAGTACATAACTAAACTTGGATGTGAAAAAAAATTTCGCTAGGTCACATACTGAGCACCGCTGGAGATGCTCTAAACCCTGCCTACCATGGGCCGGCTCCACCGTCTTGTCCTAGACTCCATATATTCTGCTGTCCCGGCTCCACCGTCCTTATCTTTCCGTCTGCTTTTGCTGGTGCTGCTATTGCTAGTTTCACTCACTGTGCGTGTCTTGTTTGTTGTATTCGTCATTCTTACCTTTTCCGTCTGTTAAGGACTCTACGCGAGAGTGCGCGTGGTGTTTGTTGCTCCCGTCATTCTTGTCTCTCCGTCTAAGTTACGTACTTTATGCAGTATTTTCGTAAACCACTGGCTGCTGTTGCTGCATGATCAGTTTCTCAATATTGTTTGTCGCTCGCTCGATTAAGAATGCTTTGTTGCAGGATCTGCACTTATTATTCACGGCACGGCAGAGACAGAGACGTGATGCTCCCCGAAACGCGGGCCAAAGTTTGGTATCTCTACAATAATTATTCTAGGGTCATGTGGAGTCCAGTATAGAAACATTTCTCGGCATAACTGAATGATCCATGACTTGGGCTTCACCATGTGTGTTTCCAATTTAGTATGTTGAATGTTTATCCTCCATATATATGAAAGTCAATATTCAAAGTGGAGCACAACCATTGTGCGACCAATAAACCGCTTGTTGATGTCCATCGATTTTGAACGCTTGATTTGTGGACGATGATGTTTGCTTCCTAGAGTATTTATATGTTAGCGGTAGCGTGCAGGCTTTGATTTTATGCCATAGTCTATTCTTGGAGGTAAAGTCAGACAATTTTTCCACAAGGGAATCACAAAGCTCTAGCTCCTTGTGTTTGATTCAATATAGATTCTTCGGCAGCATTTCTGATGGGAGTTTCCTTTAGTCCAATAGTGGATTTGACGAGGGATGTACAGCTGCCGACTCAAACATTCGACTGCCCTGTCAAGGATGGTTCATGAATCGATCCTCGATCCTCCTGGCAAGTTATCCGCTTGTTTGATGCGGGAGGCGATCATCCTTTCTTTCTCCCTCTCTTTGACTGAAGGGAGCTCCCACTCGAACGCTGTGTAGCAGCTACCGATACTCTTTCATTCATTCTCTCCATCCATAGTCATGCAGTCAGCTTGCTTGCATGCATGTTCGCTTGCTTGCTTTGTGTACTGGTCAGCAAGCTAGCTGCAACAAACTAGAGCTAACTTATATTTCCTCTTTCAACTTCGCACCTAGTACTGATCATCCAGTATTATAGGAAGTGTTCTGGTACGACTCCCTGTGTGATATGTTGGAAAGTTCTCATTTATCCGTTTTAGAAATCCCTCTTAGAACCAACATCAAAGGGAAAATTGACCTATGGTAGAGTTGTACACAATCATTTCTAGATGAACTTTCCGTGTGAGGTTCCTTGGGAATGTTGCACAATTCCCTGTTACTTACGTTTGTAGTCTATTCTTGGAGGTAAAGTTAGACAATTTTCTTTCCACAAGGGAATCGTCCAAGCCCTAGCTCCTTGTGGTTGAACGTGAATCTGTTCCCATTACGGTGGTGACAGCTAGTCCCCTGTCTCCTCCTCCTTCATGCGGAGCTACCATTTGCTAATTGACGACCTGAACTTGTTGTATATAATCATGTGTCTTCTCCGTGCAAAGTTTCAGTTTCTTCCAGGAGTTGGTCATGACGGCGGTGATCTTCTACAACGCTTCTTTAGGTTAGTCATTTCTTCAACGGTTTTCTACACGGAAATCATGTGACCAATATATCAATGTTTTATTTTTAATTTTCCCACTGTGAAACAGAGGAATCGTTGTACTTGAATCCGATTGTCAAACAAACCATTTCATGTTTTGCATAGGTGAAATTCAAGTTGTTGATGGTCCCATATATAGGGAAGGAATCCTTAAAAAGCTTCAAGATTGTGGTCGAAACTAGTGGTCAAAACTGACAAGTCTTCATGAGAACTAATAGTGAAATCTTGCAGGAGCTGCGATGGTGGTTGCGACGCTTGTAGGCAACCAAAGCGGCTGGCACGCGGGGATTTGTCTTTGGTCTAATCTGGTGTTTTCTGAATGTTGCAGATTATAAATGTAATTCTTTTACTCGATGTTCTAAGTCTAGAATGTGCTCAGCAGTACCTTTGAGACGCACTACTGAATCAACCTCATGACATGAGTCGCTCTGGGTTAATTAGTTCCCAAATACAACTTATCTCATTTCCATCTTTAAGCTTAACCAAAGTGAATCCGCAAGAAAGAATCCATGGTATTCTGAGCAGTTATTTGAGAGCTGTTGCTATGGTATCACAACTGGGTATTTGATTTTTCTGGGAATGAAATTATGAACCTTAAGAGCTGCCATGATACCCGGTAAATGAGAGAAATGTGAAGATCTACCCTTGTTTATTTACAAATATATGGTGGTTTGCGCAGTTGAACAATATCGAAGTTCTTATTTATAAAATTTGGAACAAATATTTTTATACCTATATTTTAAAATAACTTTTTATTTCTGAAATATTTTCAAGATATTTTTTGCTGCTTATTTTTTTTTTTTTTCCTGAATGTATATAAACTTTCCTTCCAAAGTAACAAAGAAATGTCTTATTTTGAACTGACATCATTTTTAAGGTGTAAGTGACTGCCTGATGACATATCATGACATTCAACAAAAACATGAATGAATGACCCTAGTAGATTGCAACAGCTTCCACCTACCTTCTTTGATCTGTGCTCCTATAAGTGTGAACTAATGAAGAATCTGAAAATAATTCTGGTAGAGTCTAAAGATAGACCCTTCTTCTGCTTATATTCTTATCATGCTTTCAGGTAGGTTATCAATATTTAAACACTATTTGTTAAAAGTATATATATATATATAAACCTATAACTGGTGTATAAATGGCTGTTCTCAACTGGTTATTGAAATTTTATCCTTATGCATAACAGTTGATTATTACCCAATTTTTTATAATCTACTCAAGACCCATTTTTTGATATTGATATTGATAACCTTCTGTGACCCCCTCCCCGCCCAAAAATTTCAAGTTGTTAGCTGGGCCTAGTTTACTAGTTAAAGTGGGTGGAACATTTTGGCCTGTTCCAAACTTGGCTCTCGAAACCTTCAATTTTCAACAGTTCTTAAAACAACCCAAATTAAACCAAGTCAATTCCACTTAACTTTACACAACCTAAGATTGGAGATTTTGTAAGTGCCCAACGTTGTAAAACCAACTATAGTAGATCACTATAGTTTACTTGCATACTTTGCAAAATGTAATTTACTTGACTACTTTTAAAGTACCCCAAAGAAACTTAAATTATTGCCGAAAAAAATGAGAATGCACAATTATTAAAAAACACTTACATGCTAGTTCCAGGTTAAACTATGGCTAATTTGGTTTATCTGCTATTAATTTCAAAAAGACAAAAAAAAACTTATTTGCCTCAAAAAATCAAACCTACAATTTGACAAAAAAGGGTTACAACCAAATTCCACCATTCCAGTCTGTTTTCTAACAAGACAGTCAGGTTCCAATTCCAGCAAGAAGCTGGTTCCAGGTCTAATTATAGTTAATTTGGTTTCCAGAGTGCAAAACGTGTAGTCTAAATTGGTCCAGGAAATCCAGCCTTTTTTGGGGTATGAAATTTTGCACTCTTGCAAAAACTTTTAAAGCTTTTTGTCACAAATTCTATGATTTTTTTGAAAGAAATTGCCAAAATGCAAAAAGAAATTCCAAAAATTCTTGAAGCAGCCAGATTTTTATACATGGTTCAAGTAGGTAGCCAAATATACATAAGGATTTCTTTTCCTTTCTTTGTTAGTAGCCAAATTTGACTAAATCGACTTATGGATGATTGTCAGCTTAACTACATCACAAAATTCAATAGAAAAACACTGCTAGAATCTAGAACCGACAACCCTAAACCCCCTGTAACATCTTTTTATTTATTTTTGGTTGGGTGTGAAATTTCGCCAAAATGAGAAAAATAAAAACAAAAAGGGAATATTCTGTCACAATAGAGTCATCCTTCAAGTCAGACGATCAGGGTGCGAGAACGGCCAGTTTCGGCATAATACGGCATCAATCTCGTAACTGGGAGTGAAAAGTTTACAAAAGGAAATAACTGGGACCCAAACTAAGTTTTTCACCAATTTTGGTAGTAAACTGAGTTTCATCCTGTGTTTCCTTTTTCCTGAGCGCCTGCACTGCTGCTACACATACTTTCACTGCTCCTACCTGTACAACTACTATAATTACTCTCGAACCTTGTGCATTAAATGCATTTATTCCCAGATTTAATAAAATTTCCTTACTTTGCGGATACCACTGAAAGTGGGGATAGGGGGCGAAAGCAGAGGAGATAGGAGGTGAAACAGAGGGCGACTTTTAGTATAACTCTAATATACCAAATATTTTCTGAAAAAATTTGCCAGATTTTGAAAAAACAAGAATTGAACAAATTTCATCACATTTTGACTCTGATTTTAGTTTGGAAATATTTTTAAACTATTTTTTTTTAAACCATTTAGGCAGATTCTAAAACGTGTCCCCATTTAATGCTAAATCCCTCTTGGGACACTAGCAAATGATGCAAAATCAGAAAATTGAAAAAATATCACTACTCTAACCTTGAAATTTATATTCAAATGATGAAACAATGATTTCTCCCTTCATCATTGTCACTTCACCTTTAACTTTTTATTAATTTGTAATCTGAAATAAATCATCCCGCATGTATAAGATATATAGATCAATTCATGATTATTATTTGTATTTAATTCATTTTACTGCACTACTCATATTTTTCAGTTGTGCCTAACCCCTTAAGGTTGTACCTTCTATTCATTGTGCCACAATAGACTTAATCATCCCTTGTCCTAACTTGGTTGATATTATCTCTTTTGAAATACATGATATTATATAAATCGTGAAAATCTCAACTTGTAAGATTCAGGATAAAAGTAAAGGAAATTTTCCCTTTGTCAACAACACCACTATCAAACTAGCAATATAATTCAAATTGGATTTTACAAGTTAAGCTCAATTTACATGGGCTTTTTTCTTGGGCTTCAAGGCATCCATCAAGGTAGACAACTATACCATATATTTACTATGCAAAGGACCAAAGACTCCATTAACAATTGCATCAATATCATTTACTTAGTTAATAATGCCTTCACTGAAAAAGGATTAAATTTACCATTGTTTCTTTACAAAGAACTTGTCACCAAAAGATTGTGTGGAGATCATTGTTTCTTTTCCATGACAACTTTTGTTGTTTTGGGGAAATATTTGGAAATTTATGTTCTTCTACTGTACATTTCACTACTTTTCCTAAAATTTGGAAAAAAAGAATTCCAAATTTTCAAGATCTCAAATTTATCAAAAAAGGCGGGAAAAAAGAATCCCATTTGGTGGAGACCTAGGGGTCAAACCTTAGGGAAGGGTTCAACGATCTTGTTTTGTGACTTCAACTCTCAAGTAAAGGATCAAAATCCAAAAACAATGCGACATGTGACTTGCAACTTATGCACTAGATTATTCTTGGAGTGAAAAATTTGGGTGTTTTTCTATTTACACTCAATCCATGAACGTTGGCTACTAAAGTAAGTCAACTATTAACATCCATTGCAGTAAAAACCCTAAAACTTATGGAGGGAATATGAATCTCCACATGAAAGGCACTTTCCCATTGGAAAGGACAAACAATGTTGAGACAACAAAGGAGTACTCACAGAAGAACCCAATGTATTTAAATTTATGTTGTGAATAGACTTATTATTTTAGATAGTACAATGTCTGAACCAATTAGGTTTAAACTATTTTTAAAATACACCAAATAGATTAAAGGTATTTCATTGAATACACTAATTAGGTGAAAGCAACAATATTGTCAAGTTTTGAAAGATATGTAAAAATAACAAGATGAATCAGTAAAAATTTCTCATCTCACACCTAATGTTTCTATGGATGGCTAGGGTAAACCACCAGCACCCATGACTGAACCTTCACCTTTTGGAGTGAGGCATCTTAAATAGTGGCCATATTATTAAAGCCCAAAAAATGTTAGACTTTAACACAGTGACCCTGATTTTGTCTAAGCAACCGGATTTAGAAATAATTTAAATGAATTTTGGGATTTTTATCATGGTACCAAATTGTGTGCGGTTCACCCTTGGACTAGGATCTTTACAGGCAGGAATATGCTATATTATTCCACAAAGTTCAACTGCACATCATTCGGCCCCATTATTATTAGGGGTAAAACCCTAAAAAGAACCATGATCCTGATCTAGGATTCTTTTGTACACTGTTTGTTGCAGTAGCTAATATAACTAACTGGAAAAAAAAATTACAAAGTCCTGATATCACGCCTAATGTCTCTACAGATTTTGGATATGTTGTTGTCCCACCAACTTCAACAACAAATCCAATCCCTGAGCGCCCATTGACTCCAAGTATCCAAAACCCCCCTATAGAACACTTTAACCAACTGGCGGGCTCGTCATGACACCGAATCATTCAACACAAAACTCTCCCTTTAGAAGTACCTACTAAAGTAGGGCCACGGTGAACCAGCACCCATGAACGCAACAGTTGGCCGTTCTGTCCATGGGACGGGCTGCATTTTCTCACTTAATTCCTGACCCTGCATTAACCCACACTGCACCACAGTCAACCCTTTTTGATTGCTGACCTTTTGATCATTATTTTTTCTTGGTCATTTTTTTGGGGCCATTTTTCCTCCAACCCTGACCTATATAGGACCCTTCCACATATCTACCCTTCTCACCAAGTTACCCTGCTAACCTACATCTTGACCCTACCTATAAATTAACTCTCAACTCCCCTACCTACCCACCTTACTTATCTACTCTATGTCATTCCCTCGCTAAATCTTTATCTATTAGCAAAACTTTTGTATATTTTTTGTTAAACTTTTATCTCTTGGCAAAAAAATTACTTTTCTTCGCTAAACCTCTATTTGTTGGCAAAACTTTTATCTCTTCTTGATAAAACCTTTATATCTTTGTGACCAAACCTCTATCTTTTGGCAAAACTTTTATATATTTGTGGTCAAACCTTTATATTTTGGCAAAACCTTTATTTTTTCTTAGAAAATCATTATTTATTTCTGGCAAAACCTCTATCCTATCTCGTTTTGACTAAATTTTCATTTTTGAAAAAAAATTTAATCTTTTTTTGGCGAAAACTTCACCTTAACAAAAAAATTATATTTTATAAACTAGTCTTTTATCTTTTGTCAAAACCTTTCTGTCTTTTTAGCTAAACATCTACCTCTTGGTGAAACATTTATATCTTCCTAATTAAACTTTTACCTTTCAACAAAACCTCCATTTCTTTTTTATTAAACCTTACCTTTCGGCAAAACCTTTACATTTTAGCAAAACTTTTATATCTTGTCAAATAAACCTCTACCTTTTGGCAAAACTTTATCTCTTGGCAAAACCTTTATATCTTCTTGATTAAACCTATAGATTTTGGCAAAACCTTTATTTTTTATTGGTCAAACTTTTACTTCTTGACAAGTTTTTATATTTGCTTGGTGAAGCTTCGACTTCTTGGCAAAACTTCCATCTTTTATTAGTTAAACCTCTACCTACTGGTAAAACCTTTATGTCTTCTTAAGTGAACCTTTACCTTTTGGTAAGACCTCTATATCTTCTTGGCAAAACTTCTACCTTTTGGCAAAACCTTTATGTTATCTTTAATAAACCTTTACCTTTTAACAAAACTTTTATGTCTTATTGACTAAATGCCTTTTGGCAAAACTTCTTTCTTTTTTAGTGAAACTTTTACCTTTTGGCAAAACTTTTATCTCCCCCTAATTAAACCTTTATTTGTTGGTGAAACATCTTTGTTTATTGGCTAAACCTTCACGTGTTGGCAAAATTTTTATAATTTTTTGGTTAAACATTTACCTCTATGCAAAACCTCTATCTTTTCATGTTGAATATTCAAACAAATCAAATTGTTATTTGACAATTTTTAGGCTTAGGTGAAAACATAATTAAACCATTTTGGTCCACTAACCACTTACCTATTCATTGTTCCATTCAAGCCTATCATCATCCAAGAATATACAAATAGTCAAATGTAGGTATTGCATGGCACATTTCATAATCAATTTATGCAAGGGTGTAATGAAAATATATGTTAAACACCCAAATGTTGGTATTGCAGTTGGGCTTAGTATTTTTGACAACTTTGTTTCAACTTTGGCCCATTTAATGCATGATGTACAATTAAGGATATTTAATTTCCCAAGAAAAAATGAATATATGCATTTATGGAAGGCTAGGGAAATGTGCCATACTTTTATGGCATTAAACGTTTCTTGCAACCCACTCTTTAGATACTAAATAAAATTGAATCATAACATATTTACGTAGGATTAAGGATTTTGTTCAATTAGATATATATAGAGCAAATTGAAATCATTTATTCTCATTTCAAAGGAAGTGGAAACAAATTTCAATATGAAAGGTGAGAGCATTGTTTCCTTTGCCTCCTATAAGAATAGGTGTGTGGAATTGTAATGTCACTATTGTTGATGATAAGCATTAGTGTTCAATTATTGAAGGGTATGATACAATTAAATTCCTTGCACCACCTATGAGGTTTGATTGGGTTGCATTAAATTTACTTGTAGGAAGATGTAATCTATTTTATGATAATTGAATGCCAATGGAATTTTCAAGCAAACTATGCCAAAATAAATGAAGTTAGACATTATGGGAGTTTATAAAAACAAAAATCCAAGTATTCCTTATTTGGTCTCTCATTGAAACCTATATGTGGGTATTTCTTGGACATTCATAAAACACAATAAATGACAAGAAATATATTAAAATATTGCATGCACATAATGAATGTTTTATAATTGTATAAAGGTATTGAAAGTTTAGTGCTTTACATAGTGAAGATTATCTTTTGATGCAAATATTGCATGGTTCAGTATTGTCTACAATGAGAGATTACCAAAAAAATATTGCAAGTCTATTCAAACATAGTGAAGGTTTATATTATGATGCAGGTATTGTAAATAATTCATTGTTTTTCATTTTGGTTATCTTTGTCTTTCTAATGTTCGTAATAGATTAAGTCCATATGTGGGTATTGAAATTAATGTTGTGTAAATGAAACACACTTTTTGATGTGGGTATTATAGTTTTAGTTAGATGCACACAATGACGGATTGGTTTTGTGATGCATGTATTAATGTGCAATTATGTGGACATAATGAAGGTTAAGGGTTTATGTGGGTTTAATACAAGTATTACATATTTAATTACATGCCCACAATGAAGGTTTGGTTTCTAATGTGGGTATTGCACATTCAATTAAATGCCCATAATGAAGGTTGATAATGTGGGTAATGCACATCTAGTTAAATGCCCATAGTGAAAGATTGGTTTCTGATGCATGTATTGCATATTCAGTTAAGTGCCATATTGAAGGATTGGTTTTTGATGCAGGTATTGCATATATCATTAAATGCCCGCATTGAAATTTTGGTTTTTAATGCAAGTATTATATATTCAATCAAATGCTTAGAATGAAAAATTTGTTTCTGATGCAAGTATTGCATTTTCAATTACATGCACACAATGAATGATGGTTTTGTGATGCATGTATTGCATTCATGGTTATAGATAATTAATCCCAATATGTGGGTATTGTAGTCTCAATTTTTAACATAAATTATTATTGAAAATGTACAAAAATATGTAATGGTTTCATATTGAATGCAAATTATACACCTAATGGGAAATGTTACAAAAAAATAATTGCAATAATGTCTTGGGCAAGCTTTTACAAACATTTCATGGGGATAAATGTTACAAAATGATCATGGGAAAATTATTACAAAAATGCATGTGCTAATAAAGTCTCAAAATTATCTCCTTTATATTGAAATTTACATTATAAGTTATTAAGCTTCAAATGTAGAACCCTTCATATCATCATCATTAATTGAAGGTGCTTATCAATAAGCTAATGCAACTTGAACTATTGAATGTGCATGTTGCGTTGTGTACATGGCTCGAGTATTCAAAGTGAGATGAACTATTTCCATTACAATTTTTTCCTTGGCATAAACCATCTTGTTGTTTATAATGAACACAACCAAATCATCATCCTTTTCCAAGATGAAAACGATTATGCTTGCTAATAATCCCACACCCCATGCTTCCATCCCAAGTATCTTATGAATAATGGAATTTGCAAGTTTCACAAAGATAGGTTTGCATACCTTTGGCACACATTGTGCTTCAATTTGTAACCGATCAACTTTTGTTGCAATTTGTTTTTTAGCATGGTCCATAACCTTGGTTTCATTTCACTTGTGGCATTTACAAAGATTACCCAAGATGTGAACATTCATGGCAATATGATCTTTACATCTCAAGGTCCTTCTTCACAAGTGGAAAGGTGACCAAATCTACCTATTGGCATAATGAGAAAATGGTCTTTGTCCACATGCCTACAAAGAAGCCATTTGGCTACAAAAGATTTTTTGCATTCCCCAAACTTGCAAATGTACCTACCCCCTAATACCTCCGAATATGCCCCCTCCGTTACAATGTTGCAAAGGCCAATGGGACCATTTACATTTTCCTAGGCATAATCTGAGGTGTTACCACAAAATCCTTTAAAGAATTTTGCACAATTGGTTCTATCAAGGGTGTTTGTACACTATAGTGCCCATATATTGTCATCACAATGGCAATTTTTCATGTATTCCTTAGATACAAAAAAATAAATAAAATAAAATTCATTAAAATCATTTTAAAAAAAGGATTCACTTATTTATGTGAGCCATACCGACATAGCCATGTCGAGTAGTCTCAATTTTTAAAAGTTACATTAAGGATATTTGAATATGGTAAGGTTATTAAGGGTTTTTAATAACTTCATGTGAAAATAAAGGATGATGAATGTGAATGATTGTGTGGGGGGGTTGCTTTCTAATCTAAAATACAATATTGGTGAATAAAGTGTTGGGTTAGTTCGTTTCTTCAACAAAAATTGGTATCCATAACTTTAGAACTTCAGTTACATAATTAGGGGTGAGAAATCTCTAGAGGGTTGGGGGTAGAAGTAGACACCAAAATTCATGGTGTGTAGCAAAACATTGGTCTTGTTATAATATTTAGTGAGTAGCAAGGATGGTTGAAATTCATGAAGTAGTTGAAAGGGCGTCAGTTAAAGTTCCAATAAAGATAGAACAATCTTCAAGCCTTATGAGCATAAGATTCATTTGAAATAACTTAACGATTAAATAAATAGGGTGATAAGGTGGCAATGGCAACATGAGTTTCATAATGAATGAAAAATTTATTTAGATTATGGATAAGCTCAACGAGGAGCTACAATTACATGTTGAATCTTGGGTCTATGCCACAATGATAATTCATAACTGCAGGAAATTTAGAATGCGTCGAATGATGCGAACTAAATAGTTTGCCTTGTTATTAGGAAGCAATTGGCGAATAGGACCACGCAACCAATGATAGTGTCTATGCCGAAAATAGAAGACCATGCAAAGATAGAAGTGTTTTTTGTTTCATAATAACTTTCATTGATGGTTTCATGTTCATCACCAAAAATGAGGTCGACTTGTAACAAAATCACCAGGGTGTGAAAATTTAGAGAAATGCGATAGTACCAACCTCAAAAGGGATCGATTTCAAGACAAACATGCACCTCTCGCGGTTCAGGGTCTTCATCACGAGGATGTTATGTCAACGTCAAATCTAAAAATGCCTCCGGAGCCAGTTCTTCATTCACTTATGCAACTTGAGGCTCGTAAGACATAGTCATACGCAACACCACAATGTCAAGGAAAGGAAAAAATATCTTCATTCAAAATCAAATCAACAATGAATGTGTGAAGGACTTGTTACATCGAGATGTTCGATCATAATTTATAAATCAAGGAAAAGGAAGGAAATGTGTAAGTAACGGCCTAGAACCATGGTAAAGTAAAACCTTAAGATTAAAAGAAAAAATGAAAGTTTAAGTAAAATTTCTTGGGGGACAAGTGGGGAGAGGTGAACAGGTGTTTGTCCTTCTCCTTCCATTGGCCACCAAGCATTGGAACCTTCCATTGGCTACCAAGTTGGGATGTTCCTTCACTTACTTCCTTCTCCTTCTCTTTAAAAGGGCAAAATCGAATCAGTTGGGGCTCTCTCTTTTCGGACACAATTTTCGACCCAAATCTTGAAAAAACTTGTTCCCACAACCTTCTTTGGAAGGTGAAGAATGATTAGTCTTGGTAGGTGGTAGAATGAAGGAAAATAAATTAGATGTTTATAGTAGTTTTGAAAGAATGGAAGTGAGTAGGGATATTGTTGGGAGCTTGAAATCTTAAAGAAATTTTACAAACCTTCTCGGGTTTAACAACTCAACTTTTTACTGGTTTAGCTATAGAACTTAAAATTTTGTAAAAAACATGCCTTGTTATTAGCTTTTTAATCAGCTAAAACAAGTTAGATTTGAATAACATATGCATTAGGAATAATATTTCAAGTGGCTGGTGGTTTGTAGCTAAGTTGAACTTCCTACCTTCGTAAAACATTTTCGAGTTTGGCGGCATAATTTATTACTTAGTTAGTTACAAAGCTTAGGATTTGGTAAAAAGTTACGCCTTACAATTAGCTTTTTAATGAGTTAAAGTAAACCATATTTGAGTAACATATGTGTTAGGAATAATATTTCAAGTGACTAGTGGTCTATAGCCAAGTTGAACTTCCTACCTTCATAAAACCCTCTCGGGTTTGATAGCCTAACTTATTACTGGTTTAACTGTAAAGCTTAGGATTCAATAAGGAAATGCGCCTTGTAATTACCATTCTAATGAGCTAAAGCAAAATAGATTTGAATAACATATGTGTTAGGAATAATATTTTAAATGACTAATGGTTTGCAGCCAAGTTGAACATGGTGTTGAACCCTTAAAAATTGGTTTAAATGAATCACAATTTAACATAAAATTCTAGGATTTAGAATGTTTGAGTTTGAAAAATGTATCTATCAATTCTAAATCATAATTGATGCATAGGAGGTGAGCTACTTGGTTTCAACTATAAACGTAATTTAACATTTAGAAATACACTTGCATTTTTCCTTCACTAGTAGCATATGTACTTTCAAGTATAATCACCTCATAGAACCGAAAGTAGAGGGTGAGAAAGTTGCCTCACAATCTAAAGTTATCATAATCAATATTCCAAAAATGAAAAAATCAAATCAAATTTGTGGATAACCAATAAGTAATGGACTTTTGATTTTGGCCACATTTTTTATTAGACTTGCAAAACTCATGGATATGGATTTTTATCTTACAATGTGGTAATCTTATGTGTTTGAAACTTTGGGATATTGAATGAATTATGTTTAAGAAACTAAAGATCCATTGAATGGAAAGTTACTTTAATTTATTATGTTATGGACTTTTTTAAAATCCCAAAAATTGTAATTATTTAAAAAGAATTTTTAAGCATTTCAAATGGAGAAAATGGGTGGGATGAAATTAAAAAATAGTCTTGGCATGGCAAATAATGTTCAATACATCCATCTAAAACAATTTTCCTTAAATTATAATTATTCTTACAATGTCATTTTTCAATAATGGAAATTTGCATACCTTTCATAACAAGACTAATCTTTTTAGCATAATTTATTAAAATTGCATTATTTTCATCTTCAATCAACACATTCAGGCCAACCATTGGTTCATTTATTATAACAATTATGTCTTCATCTTCAACACAATCCCGAAATTAATCAATTTTTAAAATTAACCAAAACTTCAAATATATTACTATAGATTCAAATTCCAAAACAATAGACTAAAGACAAAAATTAAAAAGGAATAAACAAACCTTCTATTAAAATTTCCATTCCAAAAATCTTTCCTCACCTTCGCAATTGGAACATTCAAGAATTGGAGGGGCCACATAAATGGATAGTTGTAATCTTTGTTTCTATGTTTCTTCATGATCCAATGGGTTGTTGGCAAGCTACAGTCTACATAAAAAATAATCACAATTTAACAGTTTTCAATACCTATCCAAGTTTCATGCATCATGTGAAAGTTTGGAAGGTAATTTTCACTAAAATTTTGTAAAAGATGATGGTTCATATCCTAATTTAACATTATGTTGTGAAATCAATGCACATATGCATGATATAATAGTCCAACAAAGTATTATTTTGATTTCGGGAGCCTTGTCACATTTCTACAATTCCAACAAAAGGATTAAATAGTACTACATTTAATAATATTTTTTCCATGAAATTTTACATGTACATAAAAGAAACCATAGAGAATAATCTTTCCCGTCAAAGTTTTCAAAAGAAAATTAAGGTTGTGGAATTTAGATCAAATGATTTTAAAATGTTCGTTGGTACATTATGATATGAAAATGTTGATGATTATGATTTTCTTAGGTTGGAAAATGTTCTTCCATTGAAAATTCACTTGGGCTAAATGTTTTTTTAATCATTTGACAAAAGCAAGATGAAATTTTGAATTTTTAAAAAAAATGTAAAACTACTATCAAATAAGGGTTCTTTAAAAACCTTTATTAAATTATTGGTGTACATTTACACAAATTTACAGTTATGTTTCAATTTCATATTCATAATTTTTATGATTTCTTTTATTTTGAAGCCCAAATCAATGATATGTGATCTTTAAAATTATTCAAAATGAGTGAAATCTTATGTGTTGCTACTTTTGATACTATATGTAGTTCCAAATTTGCCATCAATTGTGTAGATTGTAGTTTGCCAACACCCAATGTGCAATTTGGCAATGTTTTGACTTTTTGCAAGGTGACATTTATTACCAAAAAAACCGTAATCAAACAAGAACAAAGCCAAACATTATGTACAAGAATTTTTCAAAGAAAGAAAACAAGTGTTCCACAAAAAACCCAAGTGTTTCACAAAAAAACTAACAAAATATATTATTCCACAAAAAAACCAGCAAACAAAAAACAAATCTTAAAAAATCAGCAAACTAAAAAAAAACTTAACAAGACCAAAACTCTCAAAATTAAGGATAGGTAAGAGTGTTACCTTATAGAGAGCTACAATTGTAAGATGAGAAGTTGTTGCAGTTCATTATCATCAAGTCTAATCTCTTATGAAAAAAAAGACAAAAAATGTTTTTCTTGGTTGCAACCAAAAAAATTGGAATAGTAGCAACACAATTGTGAGTGAAAAAGAGAAAGAGGGGAGAAGGGATAAAATTTATAAATAAATAAAAAAGTGGGCAAGTATAGAAGGTAGGTTGGAATAAAGTTTTGTTTGGGGGCGGGGCGTGGGTGGGTAGAAATTAAGGTAAGTGAAGTTTATTGGTGGGAAGGTCAACTAGGCGAGGGGTGAATGTAAGGTTTGGTGGTTCACTTTTGGTGTCACAATGGTGTTTTTTTGTTGGGTACCCCTTGTTTAAAGGCATATGGTGAATAATATATTTTAAAATCTATTAATTGGAAGTTGAATGTAATCTAAAAATTTTATTATGAAGATATTTGTGTAGTTGTTTATTGATAAAAAGTTCATATGCTAGTAGTAATAGATTTTTAAGGTTCAAAATTTTGGATTGGTCGATTGATTGGAATGATAGAAAATTGAAAGGTTAATTTTAAATTTTATTCAAAATTATTTATAGTACCTTAGTATATGAGTTAGAAGTTAGAGTGAAATAATTCACTTTCATGTGAAATTTCCTTAAGAATCATAGCCAAATTCTACCTATGAACTTTTGAATGTCTTAAATTACCTTGTATTTTTATAAGTCCATAGCATTGTTATTTTTCATTCATTGTCAAAAAAACATTTCAAAGGTGCATATATTTGGAATCTCTACTTGGGCTCCTATTAATATGGATTTTATTGTTTTTAATACATGGACTTTATTATCATTTAACCAATGGTACCACAGAAAATAAAAATTTTAACACTAGATTATGGACTTTTGTGGAATACAATTATTTAAAAATTGAGCCACCATATTGTGCATTTACCCCAAGAGGAAAATCTAGGGGGATAAAAGACCAAAGCCAATTAGATGGAAGAAATGCAAAAAATCCAAGTGGGCAAGGGACCAAGGCCAATGGGCAAGGGGGGTGGGGAAGGGATTAAGGTGGGAGTGGCAGCAAAATTTATCAAGAGGGGGCACCGCCTCCTCTTGCACATTTTTTTAGATTTTAGGTTTAAGTTAGTAAGTTAGGTAGGTTAGTGGGTAGGTAGGTAGGTAGGTTAGTAAAAGTAAGTAAGTAATTAGGTAGGTCAATAAGTAAATAAGTTAGTAAATAAGTAGGTTAAATAGGTTAATAGTAAATAGGTTACGTAGATAAATCCAATAAGTAGGGGAGTAAGTTAGTAGATAAGTTAATAGGGAGGTTAAGTAGGTTAGTAGAAAGAGGTGTCAAACAGTTGCAAAAAAGTAAAGAGAGAATTTTTTTGAAATCTGGGTAGGGGGGAAAAAAATGAAAAAAAAACACCGATGATTAAATTACTCGAATTCATCCCAAAATGGCGAAAAAGCCTCATCCACAACTAGTGGGTTCGTGGGTGATGTGTCACTCAAGCCCTAAAGTAGCATATAGGAATTTCCCCCACTTGTAAGTTTTACCCATTCTAAAGCACAAGGCAATTTCATTATCATGAACCTTAACAGAGATCACAAGGAGTAGCAAAAAGGTTCTTGCACCTTCCGTACTTTTAAAAAATGAAAGGGATTTTACATTTATTTGATCTTTCAAGTAGGTATAAGATTGCTCCCACTCTTATAAAGAGTAGGTGTAATATCCTTCTTTTTTTTTTAAAGGTCTAAGAGAGATATTCATGCATATAAGGTGCTCTTGAAATGCACATGGAAATTTCTTTCAATGGTTTATACTACAATACTTATCCCCAATATTGCTACACTTCGATAAGTTTTTACTTGTAAGGGGTCACATATACCCAAGCAACTTCCACTCATTGCTTCTAACACATATTTTATATGAGCAACAAATATGCTTGAAATTAATGAGTGCCACATGTTAGAAAATGTTCTTGGGAAAGTAATCATCATTGTACGTTGGAATACACACAACTGATATGAAGATGCAAGAGGTAAAGTGACAAGCCTATGTTTTCAAAATATGGTACATTTGTCATGTCCATGTTTGAATTTGTTTTTTCCCTTCATACCAACAATAGTTACAAAAATTGCCAAAAAATACATGAAAACAAACTAAAGAAATGTTGAAACAAATGTTAGTATTGGTAGGTATCTTAATATGTCAAGGGAAGGAGTTTACAATGATACAAATGTTATCAAAATGATAATGAGCAGTGTGTTTTTTTGGTTAATTTTGTGATGTACATCACAAACTTACAATATCACAAAATTTCAATAGAATTTGTGCAAAAATTGTAAAACAATATGTCTATGCAACATCTATGGACTTCAAAATGTAAAAATGATGCGAAAAAATATTTTTAAAAAATATATAATTTATATGTCTTTTTTACTCATGATGTTTTGATGTGAAATAGGTACAATTTATATTTTAACAAAATTTATGTAATTATCATAATATAATTTTGGATAAAACTATGCAAATTTTGTGTATTAAACATGAACATTCACATATGTCATTAAAAAAAAATTCATCCATTTGAATATTTAATATGTTGAATATGTAAAAATATATTTCATATTAACCATAGCACAAAATTTATGGGATTTTTTTTATGAACTTATGAAAATTGAATTTTGCATGAAATTTGTATAAACTTATGAAATCTAGTAAATTTGTGGTGTAAATGAAGTGGTGATTATTCAAAAATAAATAAATATCCAAATTTGACTACATAACCTGATATGAAAGTGGAAAAAAAACATATATTTTTCTATATTGTTGGCTAAGTACAAGACTTATCATTAGAATTTGAACTTCATTTTTTTCAATTCTTCAATATCTTGCAAAATTTAGACATTTCCCCTTGAAATTCCTTTGCATCGTTTGAAATTTGGCCAAAAAAATCACAAATATTAATGAGGTTTGATGGAGTACAACATTACAAAGGGATCATTTATGATTGAGAAAGAATAAGAAGAATGGATTGAAGAGAGCTAATTCTTTCTTTTTTTGTTTTCCCTCATGATACCCAGCATCAAGGGGGGGAAAAAAAAGTGGACAACGTGGGGTAGGGCAGGGTTCCATTTTGAAAAACAGAATTCCCACCAGAGCAAGCATTCCCTTTTTCAAAACACACTCCCAAACAAACAATGGATGAAGAACTACTTTCCATAATGTGCCCTCCAATTACACCCCCAAAAAAAACCAAGTCTTTATGATTGAGAAGGAAGAAGAAGAGTGAATTGGAGAGAGGCAATTCTGAGTGAGAAAAAGATCTGAATTAACAATGGTATATAGAATGAGAACCATGATGGGTTTGTAATGTTCAATGAGACACCAATTAGAGGAAGAATTGAAAGGAGAAAATCTAGGTGGTTCACAAAGGACAACGGTACAGTACCGGAGATATTTGTGATAACCAATTTTTCATCACAATGACCAACTCCAGCACTCCATTTTGGAAGTTTCCCCCACTTATGGGCTTCACCCATCTTATAGGTATAAAGATCCCTCCCAATATGTTGAGGGGGAAGAGAACTTCCCACGGTTCAGCAAAAACTGGCCTGTGTTTTTACATCCAAATTTTGTGTTAAAGTTTTTCCTCCTCACCCATATGCTGTAAATACCAAACATTATGCACTGAAGGATCATGTAATGACCAATTAGTGTAACCAGCCAATCAGCAGTAAGTGTGTGGACAGTAAATGCAGACACCCAACTAGCAGCACTGTTTTATGCTTTCCCATGTCTCCTAAAATCCCGGTATCTGGCAACAATTTGGTGTACCTGCACCACTTTCACACCACTGTAGTGTATTGCTTCATCGAAAAATGGTTCATGGGGATGGGGCAATTTTCGACGGTGCACACTGGATGACCCAGTATAAAATGATCACCAGGTTTTGATGGCAGGTGCCTACCAGGTGCCTACACTAGCACCTTTTTGAAGTCAGGGGCATCCTGCCCAAGAGTGAAAATGTGTGCATATGAATGAAAACAGGATAATTGTTAGTAAAATCATTTTTGACCTAGCAGTCAATATTTTGAGTACTAATTTTAAAATTTTACTTTGTTGTGTATTGCAATGACAATGTATCAATGCATCATATTTCATCATGCATCATGTTATATCATCAACATAAATCTTATGGTACATATGTATTGTGTAAGGAAGGGTGGGGAAAATTTCAAAACAACTACATGCATGAAAAACTTTATAGATGAACATCTAAAAGATTGTTTATTATACTATAGTTGTTAATGTATCAAAAATATCAGTACATTAAATTTTGAAGATACATGGATAAGATATTGTCATATTTCCAAGTTTATGGGCAAGGTAAAATAATTGCTAATTTACTCCAAACCACCAATTTACTATTGACACATGGTGTGAACAATACATTGAATGTATTATTAATATTTCACACTTGAGAAATAAATGGTTACATATGAAAACTTGACACATGGCATATATTTAACACCACTTTTTGATAACTAACTATAATTTACCATACGTTTTTGATACACCAAGGATTGATTGATACATTAAGGATTTTTCAGCCCATCTAAACATAGAAAAAGCAAGAAACTTTTCAAAATAGATGGACAAGAGGTGAACACATTTCCAAGTTTATAGGTTAGGTGTAACAACTATTAATTTAATAAACAACCCATAATCTACTATCACGATGTGATGTGAGCAATACATTGCTTGTGTATCATAAACATATTTTCACACTTGAAAAATAAACCTTAACCTTACATATGAAATTTTGACATTTATTCATTTTTCAATTGTAACTAATTATTATTGACCATATGTCACTAATACACTAAAACTTTATTATATTGATACATTAATGATGTGTTGATACACTATTTGAAAATGTGGCAACCTTTTGTCCATCTATTTTTTAAAATTCTTGCTCTTTTTATGTTTAGAAGGGTTGAAAAAATATAAATAAGGTAAAAAAACTATTAATTTTGTTAAAAACCATTAATCTACTATCAAAATGTGATGTGAGCAATACATGAAAGTGTATCATAAACATATTTTCACATCTGAGAAATAAACCTTACATATGAAAATCTGACACCTAATATACATTTTCAATCATTTTTTTATTATAATTGATTATTATTAACCACATGACAAATAATACACTAAAGATTTATTAATATATTAACGATATATTGATATACTAAAGATTTTTCAAATTGTGAAAGAGCATGAATTTTTTCAAAATAAATGGTCAAGAGGTTGCCACATTTCAAATTGTATGGGTAAAGTAAAAAATAATTAATTTAATTGAAATGCACCACTATGTTGCTAATTAGTAAGACGTGGTGTGAACAATACATTGAATGCATTATAAATGTATTTTAAACTTTACATATGAAAATCTAACACGTAGTATACATTTACCATCAGTTTTTATATTATAACTAACTATTATTAACCATGTGTTATTAATACACTAAAGATTTGTTAATACATTAATGATCTATTGATACAATAAATACCTTTCAATACACCAAAAATTTATATTCTATTTAAATATAGAAAGAGTAGGAAATTTTTCAAAATAAATGGATAAGAGGTTGCCACATTTCAAAATGTATTGGTAAAGTAAAAAAGTAATTAATAAAACCTAAATGCACCACTATGTGACTAATACATGAGGTGAGTAATACATTGAGTGTATTACTAATATTTAACACTTGAGAAAGAAATATTTGCATATGGGAAAAATTGACAAGTGTTACACATTTCCCACCACTTTTCAACTTTAAATAGTTTATATTTACATTTGTTAATCTATTATAAATATATGTTGAACTTCTAATGAGGTTTCTTTTGCAAATTAAAATTTGGGGTCACATTTTTCAAGCTTTTGCATATCAAACTTGACATGAACTTCCTCTTCACATGGTTTTTTTGTGTTATTCCAAAAGTGTTTTGGAACACACTTTTGACATTTTTACAAATTTTTCACATGTCATTGTGATTAAATTCTATGTAAGTCAAATATTTACCATGTTTTTAATTCATTGTATGTTGATTAGAACAATTTGAATGTATAATACATAGAAATTAATATATTTTACAATGGTTATTACAACCATGGAAGGAAAGTTGCCCTTGTATGAACATGGCCGTCAAGTTGAATTGTAAGCAACAGAAAATGTAGTTCAAACACCACAAGATGGACCTTTTGATCAAGAAACTTTGTTGTGGGAAGTCATCGTTCATCATGCAACAAGGCCCTTGCCTTGTTGAGGTTTCATTCAGCCCCACAATTCGAGTGCTTGATTTCATAGCTAGTGAAGAAAGTAAAGATGGTGGACAATGTCACTTTCTTTGCAAAAAACACATCATTTAGCTTAACAATGATTTGCAACAACTACAAATAGATAGTGTTTCCAAGTTTTCAAGGTTCAAATTTTAACCTTTGTTTCATTTCTCCACCAAGATTTGCATACATATCATACATGTTTAGATGTGATGTTCACCATCTAATGAATTAATTTTATGATTCTATAAGCAAGAAATATGTGACTAATTGTATGTTTTGTAATGCAATGTATGTTCATAAATACCACAAAATTAGTTGGCTAGTTGTTTGTAACCAATGTCAATATGGTCCCAGTGATTTCACAAATGTTGTCAAGGATATTACACAAAACCACAATGCAACTCCAAAAAAATTGGACATCAATCGAAAAGTAATCCCATTAGGGATAGGCCACAAAGGTACATGAGATTCCAAGAAGAAATGGGGTGGTTCTATGAAAAGAGGATGCAAAGTTGAATTCACCATAAAACATTGTATTTGTTCAAACATGTATCAGAATTGTGTTTCATTCAATGAAATCATGTTAATCAAGATGGTCTACATGTCCATGGGGACTTAAAAATTGTTGCCCATTTATTAAAAAAATCAAGGATTTTGTGATTGAACAACTAATGCTTGGACTCACAATATCTCAATTATGACAAAACATAGGCAACATGTGAAGAACATCATGTTAAGGACATGTGAGTCAAATAGAAACATGTTCCTCACTTAGCAAGATGTTAAGGTGTTGTCTAGAAAATTGGCTCAAGAAACATAACAACTACATAAGAACGATGCAAAAAATGTGTGTATGTGGGTTCAACAAAACACTAATTCAATGTTTTACTATCAAAAAACTAGGGTAAAGGTGGATGGTGGTCTCACTAGACAAAACATGCCTTTCACTTTGGGTTTCCAAACACCATGGCAAAGGGAAATGATGATTGAACATGGGCACCAAGGAGGTGTTGCAATTGATGCAACCTTTGCGACAAATGAAAAAAAGGTGATACATTATGTCTAATACATAATACATGCACATGTGATCTAATACATTAATATATATGTAATCTAATGTCATTGAAACATTAATAGGACAAATCAACAAACATATAAAAAAATACATGTAGAAATTTGAAATTGTTAATAGATCATTCATTACATTTTTTATCAATGTTTAATTGACATGTCTCTATTGTGAATTATGGCAATTCTCCCTTTATACCATGATGGTGTTTGACTAATGGCACAATGGTATTCTTGTAGCATATTGCATCACATCACGATGTCGAAAAGAGGATTTGACACCATGGATGCACACTTTGAATGAAAGCATTTGCAATACTCACCCATCATGGCATCTTGATGCTTTCATTGTTGGTTGTCCCCAAAGGGAAATCAATTTTGTCAAGTAAAATCCTTATCCCTTCCCCCTTTCTATTCAACAAATTGCCAACTATCTATTATACATGTCACTTACCCCAATGGATGTAACATGCATCAACATTGATTATATTTAAATCCACCAAATTTCATATATAATGCATTTTTTTTCTTGCAAAACTATATGGTTAGACATTGCCATCTTTTCTTTTTTTTGTGGCATGTGAAAAAAACATGGCAAAAACAAACATGTATCAAGATAAAAGACCCAACATTACATTGTAATATATTGTAAGAACTAAAGAACATCATGTATGACAAGGATGGTCCATTTGGAGTAGGTGCTAAAATGTGGGCAATGAATAGGCAATATATCATTAATAAATACCTTGCAACTAATGTCTTTTGGAAATACATGGAGGAAAATTGGTGACATAAAACTCACATGGAGGTGGTTGGATTTCAAAATCTACCATATGTTAGGCCAAACACCAATGTTGCAATTGAAAGTTACCATGCGATATTGAAAGCCCAATTGAAGTCATGGAAAAGTAGATCGATTGGTCGTTGTGTGGATTGGTGCATCCATGAGTTAGTCAAAGTTGTCCTCACTCAATATTGGTATCAAAGTGTACACAAGAACTTTGGGTTCATGAACAACAAACGCCAACAATTGTTTGTGGTTGGGGGCACAATTGATTTTTAACACAAATGTGACATTGCCCTCCTATGATGGTGGTCCAACACATGTCATGTCATAAAAAAAACACCCATTTATGATACACCATCCACAACCTAACAGTAAGGTGGGCATGTTGTAATTGCATCAATGCACACCATGGAAATATTTGCAAGCATCAACTCAAGGTTTTAATGTTTCTTCATCCCAACCTTGCAAAGGGCACAATCGTTCAATTTTGTGGATCATTGAAAGGGACTTTTCAAGGTGGGTTGAAAAACCTATTTAGTCCACAAGTGGTACATCCCCCCCCCCCCCCCCCCCCCACATAATGACAACTTCAACTACATTAATTCATAAGTTGACCACCCTAATATAAATCAATTTAGAGGAACAACTTTGAAGCATGGCATTAGATATGGTGGATGTATCCAGTGGGAATCAAGTTCTCTTTAAATATTTGATGGCAAATTTTTATCATGCACAAGGCAATCAAACAAAGGTTGTGGCAAACCTGTAATGACGCACCCCCAAGTTCCTTACTGGACTCCATTGTGAATCCAAAGGTGAAGATAACAAAAGGAGAAAGAGTTGGGGCACACTCCCTAGCTTGCAACACTTTGGGGTTAAAAAGGCGTGCTGGAACTTCAGGATGGGACTAGGAAAAACAACAAGTGAGTCAATTATTCACACATATTTGCACAAACCAAACAACAAGTTGGTTAATGCAAAATTAGAACACTTTTGGTGCATAGACAAACCACGAGAAAACACGGATTCATAAGACTCACCATGGCCTGGACTTGGGGGAATCCACCACCTTCCCCCTCATATACTATGTGCATGGCCATGGGACCAACACCAAATGTCATTTTGTCTCGGGACTCCTAAATGGGAGTCCTGAAATTCCCAAAATTAGGACTCCTGCAACTTTGGAGGCCCATAATTTTGTGTGAAAAACTCTGATTGAGGCAAGATTTAAAGAAAAGTTATAGCCCTTGTCAATAGCTTTCCAACAATATGTGGCACACCACCTGCACGTAAGGAAATCAGGGCAATTTTCAACTTTTGATGGTCGGGAATAAAATTACAAATTTGACTCCCGACCCTTTTTTTGGCCATAACTTGTGTTTTAATTACTCAAATGGGTCATGTGAGCCAATTGTAAACATATAAGTTTTAAGAACTTTCCAATGATATAATGAACTCTTCAATCCAATGGGTTTTGACATTTGCAATTGCTCTCTAAATATTCAGGAGTCTAGTGGAACTCCAATTCCTAAAGTGGGAGCTCACTTGGGAGTGCGGAGGTTCATTCCTTCATATTTTCCCACTCTCCCACACTCCCACACTCCTAGAAGTATGAAATGTCACTCTCGGGCTTCACTTTTGGCCTGCACCTTCACAAGCTTTTACCTTGGTCGCAAGTCCAAGGCTAGCGTTACAACATACAAAATGGGTTACATAACCCCATAGGTCCAAACTGTGTGTTTTTACTAATTAAAGATGGACAAAGGTTTAACCTCAAACAACACTTGGACTTTTTAGCTTATGGGCATAAGCCAATTGCAAAAAAATGACTATCATCAACACCACCTTAATAAACAAAACATTAAAGTATTGGTACATTAATGCCCTAATTTTCAATGACATGGTATGGAGTAATGCTTCAAGTATGTAATTCAATAATACTGAAACATATTATGCTTGGATTTTATCAAATGGATTCAAGCTAATAATATTTTTTAAGCTTGAATGTTTTGAAATATATATTTACATCCAACAAAGTTTAAAATATTGAATCATCTAAGGAATCAATTCACTAATACATTAGAATAACAAATATAGATACATTATCAAATGATACATTCACACATTAGATGATTAACATATTAATACATAAACACATTGGCACTTTGACACATTGGGTAAATGCATACTATGATGTCCCTTTTTTGTGTCACAATGTAAAAAAAATTCACCCTTTTCTTGAGTTGGAATTTTTTTTTTCTATTTGAAAAAGGGACACATGTAGGATCTATATTATCATAGAAATAACATATTAAAAAAAAAAACCATATGTTTGTTTTTTGGTTTAGGGGGGACTTTAAAACTTGTGTCTTAAATTTAATCACAATCCTTATTTAGTCTTTAAGTAATTGTTAATGGACTCATAAATATTGAGTTATTAAATTATTTGTTTGATTATACTTTGCCACAAGTGCAAGTTGTATGATAAAAATGGAGACTAAATTTTTTATTTAGGATGTCATTATTAATGAAAATGGGCATTTGAGTATTTAAAAATGACAAGTACTTTTCAATACGTATTTTTTGAGTTTGATTGAAGTGTTTTCATTGAATGTGTTTTATAATGTATTAGAAAAAATGTACAACATATAATTCTTATAAAAACTTAATTTGTAATCGAAAAACTCATTAAAAAAATGATGACAACACCCAAAAAAATGTAGAAAAGGACTTTTTGGTGCATTTTTTGGTTTATCGTGGATGCAAACATGTTAAAAATAGATTTAAGTAAATTTCTAAAAATTGCAAATAGAATTTTTTTTATTTTCTGGGTTACCCAAAGAAACAAAATAGGCTTCAAATAAATGAAATATTGAATTTTTTACTTTCTTGGTTAATGGGCATCTAAAATTTGCTTATGCACTTTCAACTTCCAAGGTAATAATAATAATATATCAATCCTTTAATGTAAAAGTATTTTTTAATACAATTCCACCAATCAATTTTGAAAATACTTTTGACCTACTTTTAGTATACTATTTTTTTTAAAACTTTGTACACAATGTACAATAAACTCAATATTGTGCACCATTATGGTTTGACAATGATTGAAAAGGTTTTGAATTTACTTTCTTGCATTTATGTGTAAAGCATGATTACAACTATTCATAGCTACTTTTATTGTCTATTTGATCATGCTTTACCCTATAATAACATAATCATAAACAAACACACCTCCATCTCCATTGAAATACTAAGATAATGACACACTAATACAATTATACATTCATGCATTAACTTAATGAAAGACAAACACATTATTACATTGACAAATTAATCCAATGACACATTAGTATAATGATAAAATATTACATTCATACATTAACATGGACCAATACATTGATACATTGGTATAATGATACCCTTATATTAACATACTGATAAACAAACATTCGATTACATTGACAAACTAATCTAATTACACATTAATACAACGATGCAATGATACATTCATATGTAAACTTGGACTAGTAAATTGACACACACTCATTAACATAGTGATAAATAAACACATTACCACACTTACACACTGATACACTATCACATTAACACATTGTCACATTAATACATTGACAAATTAATTCAAGACTACACACATTGATTGAAATGAAACACCATACTTCATAACAGTATAATATAATGGAATAATAATTCACAAAATTCATATATACATGCACTTTACCACCCAACCATGAGCACCAAAATGGGGTATAATAGAATTCTTCATTTCATAAAAACTCCAAAAAGTTGTTTAATTTATCCTATATCCCCATTTGAGCTACCCCCATGCACAAAAGTCAGCTTCCCTATTACTTACTTATGACACACCCAATCCTCTTTCCATTTAAAGGCCACCTCACCTACATTCTAAAGGCCTTGTGAATTATGCACACCTATAGTCACATCCAATAAGGTATAATCATTACTGGGGCTTGTATGTGCAACAACCAATGGTCTATATGGTGGCAAATAGCCACGACTTGTGTCCTTAACTTTAAGCTCCTCTACAAGCTTCATGATGGTCTACTTTTGATATTCTGGAGGATCAAATGGTGCACTCCAAGATTCGCTCAAGATTTGCATTAACACATAAGGTGACAAATTACACATCCAATGGTACAATGCTGCATTTTTCTTGAAACACATTACATTAACTATTAAATATTGACATTTTAATTATTATGTTTTGAATGTATTATAAATATAACATTGGTGTTGAAAACCAACCTTGGGTTCTTCAATTGTTTGATTATTCAAATATGCCTTGTATGCCAAGTATTGGCAAAAGTTATGTGAAGTAGCATATCCACACTCCCAACTCCCAACCTATGTAAAGATGGGGACATTCAACACTAGCTTTTCAACTAGTTCATTAAACGTAAGATCACTAGGATGGACACCTTGTAACAACAACAAGGCCCCACAGATTCGTTGAATAAAAATGTTATGTATTTCAATCTTGGAGTCAAAATTCCAACACAAGCAAACTCCAATGTGCCTCATCATGATAAGGTATTACCACAATGTCATATCTAGTTTCACCTCCACATAATGATAGGTGAGATTTGGCCCATCCCACGAAACCTCCAACTATATAACTCTAATACCACCCCTTATACCAAAACATAACTTCTTCAAAAATGGGGTGATCAAAGCACTTGCCACAAATATTGCCTTTCGAATGTTTAGATGGCTATTGAAATAATGGCTAAAATTTACAAAATTCATTGTGAAACCCCCCAACCAAGCCTAAGGTAGCCAAAACTTAGCAAATTTTGAATCTGCAATGTTCAATTCAAAATGTGGTTGTCCTTTAAAAAAACAACATTGGGATTTGTTGCCCCAATGTTCAAAGAACATCTAGAGCATAAAATATTAATGTAAGACCATTGTTGATACACTAATACACCTTATTAAGGTCAAATGCATATGAAAAATGATTATTGAATGTGTTTTGAGGGAAGAAATTGTACTTGATGGACTAAATCATTTTTGGTACTTTGCATTTTCTAAGGAAAATAAAATTAGTAATAACTAAAGATGACACATTCACATGTTTAATAAATATAAACTAATACATTATTTCACCATGTTAACATCTCATCTAATACACCGAAGCTAAACATTAAAAAGACAATATGATTGAAAAATAAATCATACCTATGGGAAATGGCAAAGGCCAATAAATCATCAAAATCAAATTCCCTTTGCTAGGTTATGTGATTGTAAATCATTGAAGGGTTTTTGATATTGACCCAACTACATACTACTTTTTATATGTTTAAAATTAGTGGATTTGACCTTGTGTGAACAACCATAGTACTATCATCCAAAGGCATTGGAATCTAAAGCCCAAATGCCTTTTCAAATGCATTATGTCAATCAATCTCGTCTTCAATATCCACCCTAGATTCCATTTATTCAATAGCTCTAAAGATGTTATTATGCAACATCTCAACATTTGCAAAAATGGTTGCAAGGCCACATCTTCCAAGGCAAGCTTGATAAGCTAATAACCAACTATAAATCTCATTCCTTATGTCCTTTCCCTTCCCATTCACAAGATTAGATAATTGTCACTATAGGTGATGGATATCTTGATTGGTAATGGAATGTCCGAAAACATATCAACGTTCCCTTTGGAAGGCATCCGAGGTAATTCTAGCATCTTCTTCAAGATTTGTTGGTTGGATGAAAGCATTTGCCATATTGGATTCCAATCCCAAGTTGCCTCCTCGATTTTATCGACCATTTTCTTTTACCCAATGTAGTATTGTGGTATGCAAAGTTTCAATGCGCATTAAAACAACCTCCATTTACCAAACTCAATACACATTTCAACACCCGCTAAAAGGCTTTAGATTTGAAAGTGAAAAAAAAAAGTCTTAGAAAAGGGAAAGACAAGTTTTGGTTGATCTCCATGAGCATAACTAGCCTCATAAATGTGATACCAAATCGAAAACTACTACTGAAACTTCAACATTTGCACCATACCACCACAATTTCACACATAAAAATGTCAAATCATCATTTATTTAAATGTTGTTGTGTTCATTATCCGAAATGAAAATGGGATTTCATTCCACTACTTTTAACCAAGAACATAAACTCATGTACATAGATGCAAAAGGACCAAACATACTCCTCTGCATCAAAATGCTCCACATCCAAGACTTCCTCATCCCAAATGAAAATATATTAATATGGGTCCAAATGTACTAATACAACTAATAATAATTTGCACTTGTCGTCCTATAAAGACCAAATTCAATACACATTGTAACATATATACTCTTGTGCACCAAACAATGGATAGTAAGCAACAAACATATTATGTATGCAAAAGAAAACAATATGTAGTAAAGCAACATCAATATCTTGGTTTCTACAACCTTATGAGAGTTGCTCATAAAATGTGAGACCCGATCATCACATTTTTCATTACAAATTAGCAATGATACACTGTTGTGATTAACCCACTACCTTCATTAGCTCGTGATGGTAGGTATAGATGAAGGATACAATAGTCCACCCAAAAACTAAAAGACCCATTATACAAAATCTGCATCCCAAGTTTTTATCACATCTCAAGAAGCAACAAGACAATTTGGTCACAAGGTTTCATGTAGATTTGGATTACTTTGATGACATGAATTTAGTAGTTACAATTACTCAAACTCAAATATTCAATCCTTTTATCTTTAGTTTATCATTTCAAGGGTAGTTGAAATTGTACCCAATTATTGGAGTTAAATCAAAACCTTTCCATAAATGTTGCATTTTCCTTGTAGCTTCAAAATACCAATATGTATTAACCATGATTTGTCATGGACAATCATAGGCCAATTTTTACCAATGAAGTGGAGAGGACCTTGAATACTGGACTGATAACACCATGAAGTGAATCACTGATTACATGCCTTCTTACCATCTCTCACATGGTTTATTTTTTACATCAATAAGGTTATTGCAATCACATGAATTTAACTTACCACTATATGTATAGTCTTATCTTAATGGGTTGGTAGTAAATCTATGTTGTACATTACAGCTTATACTATATTAACATATCAAACTCCATAAGAATATTTAGGCAAATTTGGCCACAAGCTAGATATAGAAGTTTTAAAAATAAAATAAAATAAATATTTTGGCTACATATTGACCATAATTTGACAACCTCAGACTTGATCAATTCTGAAAATGACAAAACCAAGGTGACATACATCTCAAAAGTGAGGAGGAAAAAAATGTATTTTTTACGAATGCAAATGGTCATCACTCATCTAAATAAATAACTAGTAATCTATTTATTGATCATTCCCCACATATGTAGACCTAAAATAGATATAAGATCACTAAAACTCAGAGTTGTCTTTTTACCCTAAGCCAATTACTTTCCACGTTAAAAAAACCCCAATTGTTAACCACTACCAATTTTTAATTTGCTTAGCTTACTTATTATAGTTCCCACACTCACCGTTTGGATCTTTCCAGAAACATCTACAAAGCATTTCACATTTCTTATTGAACAACCAAGTTTTCAAAACTAAATTGCTTCCTTAATTAAACCCACTCGCCAAAACAATCAACAGAGAAAAAATCCTAAATAGGTTGTACTGCTTTGGTACAGACAAAATCTCCAACTTTAAGATATGTGTAAGTAAGTGGAACCTAATTGAAAAAATATTTTGGAAAACCAAAAATTGGACAATTAGGAATTTAAAGGATTAGTCTTAGATACTTAAGAATAGGACATTCAAGGATTTGAAAAGTAGGCTCAAAAACTCATCAAAGGTTCCACCCAAAGGAAAATTTTAAAAATTGCTAAAACTAGAACCAAAACATTCCATTAAATTGTTAACCTTAAAGCCCTAAACCTTAAGCTTGAAAAACCATCACCTTCCTAGGGAATGTTAGTGACAAACTACCATGACTACCCACCCACTAACTTCAATAAGCTCCTAATTGTGGGTGTGGACAAGTATGTACTAATCAACCCAACATGTGGTCAAACCATGAATAACATATTTGGGTCTCCAAATTTCTGTCTCATTTCCATAAGCAATAAAAAGGCTATTTGGTCATAACATAGGTCACCACTCAAGAGGCATAACTCAAAGTGAAAAACAATCCAAAAAATTTAAAATAGGGATAGAAAAAAAATTAGTATTCAAATCCAAGGTAAAGAGCTTGGAGTGCATGTAGACCATCTCAAAATTTTCAAACTGTTGCTAAAAAGACTAAATACATCCTAAACAAAATAGCCTTAAAAGCAAGAGGAAATGAGGTTCCTTGGTCTTCATAGACACCAAACAAACAAAATGAGGTTCTTTGATATAGCCAAACCTAAAGCTATCAAGCTAGGGTCCTCCTCAAAATCTAGACAACACTGGCATATCACAAAGAAAAGGCCAAAAACACATAGTTTTTCTAGGCCACCTATGATAGATTGTGCATGTTTAAACACCCATAAATTTCAAATTCAACTAAGTTAAATAGACCTTTGAAAAAATCAATTAGGAGAAAACTTTGTAGCTCAAGCATTTCTCATAATCTTTCTTCAAGAGGCTAATACCATATGAGATCCTTGAAATTAATCTCACATTTTACAATCAACCAATTCCATTACCAAGTACACAAAGCCTCTGTCATGGTTTTATTTATGAGCCTTACATTGTGTTTGAAAGGTTCTAGGTTTTAAAGTGAGAAAACAAAACTTACAAAAAATAAAGACAAGTTATTGTTGGGCTCAAATTTTGAACTCCTAACACTCCTCCTTCTCTCAATTCACTGACCCCCCCCCCCCCCCTTTGGAATCTCTTGACAATATATTGATGTTTTTGATAGTTTGTCATCAATGTCACCAACGTCGGACCTCTTGACAGTCCAACGGTCCTCTTGATAGTCTACTACTAACATCACCAACATCGGACCTGTTAAAAGTCCATCATTGTTTTTGATAGTTTGTCATTGATGTCACCAATGTCTGAACTTTTGAAGCTTCGTCATTGATGTCCAGCATGCACGCCCCTCATTGGAGTCCTCTTTTCTCCTACTACTTGATTAACACCTAACCTCTTAAACTAATTACTAGTGCATTCCTCCCTTTTTCCTCCTAACTTATTGACCACAATCTAAACTTTTCATGAACATGTGGCAGTTTTCCTCCTCCTCTTGACCTTTCAACAGACCCATAAGCACACACCTCATGTCCTCCTCCTCTTGACCTTTCAACAGACCCATAAGCACACACCTCATGTCCTCCTCCTCTTGACCTTTCAACAGACCCATAAGCACACACCTCATGTCCTCCTCCTTTTGACCTCAACAGACCCATAAGCACACACCTCATGTCCTCCTCCTTTTGACCTCAACAGACCCATAAGCACACACCTCATGTCCTCCTCTTCTTGACCTTTTGACCTACCCCTAAGCACACACCTTTCCTCTTCCTCTCCTCCTCTTGAGCTTGCACCTTCCCTTTGAGACACTAATGATACACTAATACTACATTTCATTCTATGTTCAACCAAAAGGGAGGCACCAAAAAACAACTAGTAAACAAACCCCTAAACCTTGAAATGCAAAAATTCTCCCACCGATTTAAACCTTAACTAAGATACTATCATTTCTTTTTTTCTTCTTTTTTTAGAATAATTCGTTATAGTGACATTAAAAATAATCTCCTTGGTTAAATCTTTTTTTTTTGGTCACTAAATGATGATGTTTTGCCAAAAACCAATAATATTGATGCCAACTTTTTTTTAATATATTAAATGTAACCAAATAATCATATTGAAATTAAGTTTTTTTTGGTTGATTGCATATAACAAAAAAACTATATTAAAATCAAAAGTGTGATTTTTGCATTTTCAATAACCACAATTCAATCAAAATTTAAGACTATTTCCATAATTCTATACATGTGGTTCAAACATGTGACCAAAAACATTAAATTCAAACTAAACTATATTTAGCTTATAGTCAAATCTGGACAAATTTTCTATGTATCATTAATCTATTATTGTCATATTGACCACAACACGAATTTTACAATAAAACATTTCATGATCACATCAACACTCTCACCCCATGCCATATGAGACATTAGTATCATGTTGTCAAACACGATGGACATGTCATGTCATCATGCATCAATGATATAATCCCCACCTTTAAAAGTTACCCTGTGAACGAAACCAGAAAAATATTCACCCCTTCCCAACCCTTTTTTAGGGAATTTGTGTAGGGCAGGGCCCTGTGGTAAGCACCTGCCATCAAAACCTGGCGATCATTTTATGCTTGGGCACTGGATGTGCTAACTATTGCACACTGGGCATGCTCTAAGCATCCCTCCTCTTTTCTAGAACTGATATTTATGGATATAAGGTGCCCTCCAACTACACCAGCAAAGTTACTCCTATGCTTTTGCCAAAAATGATCAAATTTTCTGTTCTTTGTGCTGGGCTCATTTTGTCTTATCTATAAGCTTCATGAAATCTTTCATTTTAGGTCTTCCCTGTTGCAGCTCAGCTCAGCATGGAAGATTCTATTCTAAAGAGGAGAATGCCATTTTCAGTTTTCTACTCTCAGGTTCACCACTAAGCTACTACACTTGCATGAATAGCAACCTAAAAGAAACACAAGGTTGTGGGCTTTTTCAGCCCTAATTTCTGTTACTTTTTCCTTCACAGGTCAAATCCAACTTGTCCCCTCTTCATTAACATGTTTGGATTCTGTGCTTGATGTCAGGCCATTGCTTTGTGGACCAATTTTAGACTTGAAATCAATAGGCAAAAGACCCATATGAGATAGTTCCCTACAAATTTCTGCAAAGCTTTGTCTATTAAATTTTGGGAAGGTTCCTAATTTTTTCCCTTCCATATTTCTCCTTTTTTTAAAGACTTCATTCAGCTACCACTAAGTTTTGTACACACTACTGTGCATGGTATATTATTGAGACAAAAATCTCTCCTTTTTTTTCCCTCCCTCCCCATGCAATCTCCATGTGAGAGTGCATGTTATTAAACAAATATGGGCCCATCAGCCCATTATAATACAAGGATTTCACAATCTTGTTTCCCTTACTTCTTTCTTGCATTCTACATTTATATTTTGGCAAGGACAAATTTTTTGCAAGGACAACTAGAGACTTTGCACACCTATTGCTCTTACCACTAGCCCCCACCAATTACATGAGTTAATTACTCATGGAAGTTTGGTTTAGGTTGAAGGGGGCGGGGGATTAAGCTATGCTAAAGTTTGCTTACTTTCTAAGCCTTAGATGTTTGAGGTGTCCATTCCTGGCCATTGTATAATTAACAATGATATTGAATGTGGTAAAAATAGGAAAATTTTGTCTATTTTTTATTTTGCAATAAGATGTATACTTAAGATGCATTCCTTAACCAATAACAAGAAATATGACATTGAAAGTGGTGAAAATAGTTTTAAAACAACTATTATTGGTTTTGCAATAAGATGCAAATTGCAAATAAGGGCATTCCTTAACCCATAGCAAGAAATATGACATAGAAGTTCTAGGATAGAACTTTAGTGCAAAGTTTAAATTGAGTTCATGGTCATGTTGAATTACACAAACCAAAAATAAATAAAAATGATTGAAATTAATATAATTTGGGATCAAAATAATGCACAAAGGAGGCATGAGTTAACATAAATTCAAAAGCCACCACTCTTCTTATAATATATTTTGTAACTTTTTGCAAAGGTTGTATTGAAATGACATTTTTTTGAAGAGCTCCAAAATGATCAAATGGTGAGTCTTGCCATTTTAAAGGCTCATAACTTTCACATTTTGTATTAGATTTCAAAGCTTTCAAAAACAGAGTTGTAACTCTTGCAAAAAGAACTCTACAACAACATATCAAGGTCTTTCATCAAAACTAATTTGACCCTTTTATTTTGTTGGGCAACTAAAGCGATCAAGAATAATTTTGTGAGCCTAACTTTTGATGCTTCAAATGACCATTTAACTCGTGTTTTTAAGTCTTTATTTCGGGAATATGGCCCTCACTGTAGGATTTAATTTTGCAATAATGTTTTCAACTTTTTTTTTAAAAGCCCAATTTAAACAAGGCTTGACACACCCCCCCCCCCCCCCCCCCCCCTTCCCCCAAATTCACCTTCATCCCAAGATTCAAAAAAACTGGCAATTCTCAACTCATAAAAATAAGAATTCACTTTAGAACATTGAGTCTTGTTTCTTTACACACTTTCATATTTATAAAAATTGAATGTTTCACACTTGTGAAAATGTGTTTGAGTTACTTCAACCTCACCCAAAGCTAAAGTTACAACAAAGCTAACTAAGGTAAATTTACTACATACGAACTGAACTAAACGAACTTGAATGAATTCCATTATCATGCCCAACCTTAGTGGCAAGTCCAAAGCTAGAGTTATCACAAAACTAACTAAGGTTGATCTAGTACATATGAACGAACTTGTATGACTTTGTTGAGAACTGACATTGATATCAAACTTACCTGCTGGGAGGAGGAATCAGGCATAGCTGGGCCCACTTTCGAGTATGTAATGGGCAGCACCTTTGTAAATGGCCTGGCTACTTGACAATGTTGTAGCTAGGCTCGAGTTTTAACGTACCTAACTAATGCTCACCTAGTCCATGGGTCCATACAGTAGTGAGCTGTTGGGGAAAGAAAAAATTCTAAAGAAAAATGTTGGTTGTCAAAACAAACAAACAAAAGGAAGACTGTCTTCTGCCAAAACGTACACAATCTTATTCACTGCTGCTGCCAAGACGTAGGAAACAAAGAAAGGAGCGGCGTGGAGGGGCGTTTTATTATTATTATTATTAATGGCGAAATTTCGCCTTACGACAAACAAATTTCATTAGAAAGTGATTTTGAAGGGTTTTCAGTCGCCAGAAGTGAGGATGTTAAAAAAGAAGTAACAATCGTCAGATTTGTATATTTTGTTTTCATTGTATAGCCAAAATATACATAAAAGGATGATTAAAGATTTGTACTTTTTTTGTTTCTGGCCAGGTTTATAGCCAGATGTGGCTAAATCTTGTCTATCCTAGGGATGATTGCCACTTTTTCTAGATCTTACTTCCAGTGTTTTTCCTTTCATTTTTTGGATTTCGAAATTTTGGCGAAACTTTATCCAAAAACATTTAGCAAAATTAGTCGAAATTCACTACAGTAGCAAAACAAATTCCAAAATTTCCCCAGTTTCTTTCTTTGTTAAAAAATGGCGAAAATTGGCCCAGAGAAAATTATTTTAATTTTAAACTGCTTCCTTCTTATAGATGATAACCATTTTGGCTACAAACAAAAAAAAATCCTAATATAAATTTAAAAACAAAACACTGCAACAGCGGAAGAGGGTGCCGACGACGGCTGTCGCCTTTCCCTGCGCGACTCGTGCGTGCGAAGCAGCAGAGCCGAAGAAGCTCTCGTGACAACAAGCCAAAGAAGAAAACCAACACTGTCGTCGTCTTCGGCGTCATCATCCCCTTCTTCGTGCACACCTTCTCTTCTTCTTCTTCGTCTTCTACAGTCTGTTCCTCCCTCTTCCTCTTCCTCCTCCTGCTGTTTCATTTCATCTGTAGCTTTATTGACACTTAACAGGCCTGCAGCGGTGTATCACCACAGGTGACGGCTTTTTGTCCCTTTGCGATTCATCCATCTGTAATACAGCAGCTGCGCTCAAAAGAAAGACATGAGCACTAGGAATTGGAGAATTGGAAACTATTATTATTATTATTATGACTAGTATTATTCTTTGTATTATTGTTATTACCTGCTCTCGGCTCTGATCGACGAGGAGCGTGCTTTTGATTATTTTCTTTCGTATTTTGATGATCTTCATCATCATCATCATCATCATCATGTCTTGTTCTTTCTGCTGCATGTTTTTCATGTTCTCGGAGTCTTGAACATGATGCTCAGTCAAAAGCACACTTGCTCATTTTACCATTTGGTTTTTCTGAAGAAAGATATTGAAGAAGGCGGCCGTGTAGTACTTGTAAGATACATTGTTTGTAGATTGTGTCGTCTTCTTTTTTGTTGCTTTCATGCCGTGTTGCTGTAGCGTGCTTGCAATTGTATGTTTTGTCGAACAATCTTCTTTTCTTTTCTTTTTCGTTTGCTTGGTGAAAGCAGCGGGGTAAGGACGTTTGCAATAGTATAAATCTTGCAACTGCGATGCATTATAGTAGCTTGCCGGCGCGGGGGTTATGATCAGGCGGCATGTGAAGATACGGCAGGTGTTTGTGGAGTCATGAGAGTGAAGCAAACAGCGAAGGATAAAGGCTTGCCAAACCGGCTCGAAAAACCTTAGAGAAGAAGAAGGATTAGAAGAACTGTGTTGTTGAAGTAGATGTGCAGCAGCCGATACAGCAAGCAAACAAGCAAGGAATCAAGCAGGGCCTGCTGCAGAAACTGCTTGCTGTGAGACAAATGTCCAAAAACTGATTGATCGCCGGACGTGCGCAAATCGTTTGTTTGCAAGCAGGATTACAAGAAGCTGTTGCTGCTGCTGGAAGTCGAGTACTTTTGACGACATCGTCTTGTTGCAGAAAGAAAGAAACAACACAATCTGCCGGGAAGTACGACGACAACGAGGGTGCTTGATCATGTACAGCTCTCTGGGAGCTGCTACTGCCACAGCTATTTTGCTGGTCGATCTCTGGCAACAGGCCGGGTTCAAGCTGCACTTCTTCTTCTTCGGTTATTGCTGCTGCGTCTTCTTCGCCTTGATCGGCTGTTACCAATATTCGTGTGCTGCTGCAGCATCTCCACCTCTTCTAGGTAAGCTTTTAATCAGCAGACTCGTCCACGGATTCAAACTGGGAGGAATATATGGAAGCAACAAGAGCTGATCTAAAGATGATGCTGCTTCTTGAATCTTTTTCTTGAGTGTATGTTTTGCTTGATTTGTTCCAAAACTAAGCCCAGTTGCAGTTAGGGTTCCTCTCCACATCCTTGCAAAGAAACTCGAAGGTTGCATGGCTTGAATGTGGCCAAACCCTGTGCCTTAATGGGCAGCCAGATGATTCTGGACTGGCAATCAGGCTATGGTGTGTGAAAGATATCATGGTTGTGAGAAGATTTTGGCCTGTGTGGAGATCCACTGAGGACAAAAGGGACAGTAGACTTGGCACTTAGAGCTGAAACTTGTGCACTCAGTCATGCTTGTTTTCAGAAGAATGCAACTTCAGTTTTTTTTTTCTTCCATGAAGGTGTCTGCACCTTTCTTGATCTGGATCATCATGTGGTTGAAGCAATAGAATATAATAACCTTGACATCCTGATGCTGTTATGCTTGTGGATTTCATGAAATGCCTGATTCACCATGATCATGAGGTATAAGAAGATAATGGGTTTCTGTTAGACAAAAGGCTTGTTTGGTGTTGAACTGGATAGGATGCAGTTGCATACTAAATACATATATATCTATATGCAGAAGAAGATTCACCAGGCTTTGACACACAGGTTGACCATACAGGTACTAAGCCCCAAGATTAATATTGCAGCACCGTAGCCATGGATGTGGTGCTTCAACACTCTTTTTTTATAATGTTGGTAAAGCTTCTTCACATGTGTTGGTAACTTTTACACAAATGGTAAAGCTGTTAATTTGGGAGCTTCTTAATTTATGCAGAACATATTTGAAGGCCGCCACCATCAGCCAGTGTACATAAGTTGCCATGTGTATGATGAAGCGAATGAGGATAATGGTGAAGCAGCCATCCTCAAGATCCAATTCTTCTATCAAAAGCAGACCCAAGCTGAAGGGTCTGGATGATAGCAGCATGGAGCTAAGTGTCACTAATTCTAGCCAGTTGTCAAAGGAGTCACTAGTGTCAAACAGCAGTGTGACATCTTTGGCAGGAATCAAGAACATGCTGTCTGATGGAGCTATTATTTTCAAAGTTAAGGATCTGAGCATAGCAACCGACAACTTTAGTTCTGCCAGGAAAGTGGGGACTTCTGTGTTTCGGGGTTCAGTCCATGGCATGGATGTGGCAGTAGTTGTGCTTAAGAATGGAGTGAAAGTGACAGATTTTGTTACCGAGGTCAAAAACTTGTGTAGTGTACATCATACGAATCTTGTGAAACTGATCGGTGGGTGCAATAGTGGCAGTCAAGTTTATCTTGTGTATGAGTTTGTCGCCAGTGGAAACCTTCGGCAGTACCTTCACAGCCAGTACTCCCCAGGGTTCTCAGCTCTTCCAACCTGGACAGGCAGGCTACAGGTTGTTCTTGATGTTGCCAAAGGCCTTGAGTATCTCCATCACCATACACACACACCCTTTGTACATAAGTACTTAAAAAGCAGCAATATCCTTTTGGACAGTGAACTTCATGCAAAGATTGCCTACTTTGGTGTGGCAAAAGTAAAGGGAGAGATGGGTACATTGCCAGTGGGAAAGGTGCATGTTGCAGAGGAGGCTAATTCCAGCACATCAAGTAGTGGAGAGCTAAGGGATGGGGAGGCAGCCTCCAGAAGGTTGAGACGGTCTCTCACACGGTCTCACAGCATTAAGATTTCAGGGACACATGGTTATATGGCACCAGAGGAGAAGTCCAGTGGCTTGATCACACCAAAACTCGATGTGTTCGCATTTGGTGTCATTTTGTTGGAAATTATGTCAGGCAAGGAGGCTGTTAGCTTTCAGACCAACCCTCATTCGAACACATTCAAGAAGACACTCCTCCCCGATGTCATTGCGGCAATTTTTGCAGATATAGAACCTGGGAGAAGGCTTCGAGCATGGATGGACCCCCTGCTTGGGGACTCTGCTCCTCTAGACAGTGCACTGAAGACTGCAGAGCTGGCCAAGGATTGTGTCAATCCTGAACCTGAATTAAGACCAGAAATGAGTAAAGTGGCTCTGACTCTTTCAAAGATTCTGATGAATTCTCAGGCACGGGAGAAAAGCCTTTTGGCAGCCAGGGGAGCCCTTACAAGTACTATAGAGCCTCGGTGAGCTTACTAGTTTAGCTTATGACTCACAGATTTTGAAATCTGAAATTGGAAGCAATTGGTTTGCCAAAGCTTGGTGGTGATGGAACACTCAGAGCTGACACCCAATTTGGACAAAACAAGACTGAGTTTGATGAAGAAACAATGGAGAAGTGGGGAAGGCAATAGAATGGACATTTTGGGCTTATTCTAGTAGTCAGACTTGCAGTGACATAAGCTTCCCACATTTCCTCATGATGATTCTTTCACACTGCCTCAAGTGTTCCCAATACTGCATCCAAAGACCTGGAGGGACAAACTCATTGCCAAGGACCTCCACATGGATGCAGTACAGTGAACATGAGAAGAAATGTCGACTGTCCTCTTTGTCTCAATGCAACAGGTACAGAAGATCAAAACACCACCTTAGTGTTAGAAAGGTAGACAAGCCACCCTGAGTTTGATCACACACTCAATCAGACATTAGGCAAGGGAGGTTGGGGGGTGGAAATAGGGTCTAAATCTGTTGTTGAATCTCATAAGACCTCTCTACTGTCATTAGACCATTGCTTGCTATACCTTAGTGTAATTCCTGTGCATCCATAGGGTCTTCCTGGCAGATTGTGCCTAGATATGTCATTACCTTGGCATCCATGGTGACCCCTCCCAAGAGTCAGATACAAAAAGGTCACTTACAGATTCTAGGGCTTGGCACCCAAAAAACCATTGAAAACATTACAGAGGTGTAATGAAACAAACGGTTTCAACATGCAGCTTCTATTCAATGAGACTGCTCCTTACACAGTTAATAGAATTCTGGAACAATTGCATCATGTCCACTACTGGGTTTTAACTCTTTTTTCAGGGTCTGGAATCACCTGTAAACTAGGTTCTGTCTTGATAGGAAATAAATATATACATTCTGTCATGAGTAATATTATATTTCCAGTTAAACTTTTTTTCATGTTCAGGTTCTAGGATCCATCCATGAGATGCAAATGGTTGAGAGTTGTGGGCATTGTCAGCAACTTATTTCCTTTTTGGATTTTTTTTTTCCTTTGTAGAGCTTGGGGCTTTTTGTATCCTTAGCCAGTGTTTGCATTTTGTTTTGAACCCTAAAGAGGGAAAAGAGCAAGAGAAAGATGCAGAGGTGATGAAGATCTAGCTCTATAGTAATGGAAAATTGTTCCTGAATGAACTTCCACATGCTAACATTGAAATTTGCTGTCAGCTACTGAATTTTGTAGACATGCTAGCTTTGCTTGTTTGGTGCACATATTTGGTGGAGCTCATATAGATCTGAGACTGACTCCTGAATTGAATGGAAGTCAAGCAGCTATAACTTCTACATGTGGAAGAAATTGATGTAGATTCGATTTTACACAAAATAATTGGAAGATTTACAGTAAAAAAGTCATAAGATTTCGACTTAAGTTGCTGCTGACCATTTTCAGAAACATCCAAGTTTTCCCATTTAAGGACCCTACAGACAGAACTTATTTGTAGTGGCTGTGCTTGGTACCTTGCAATGTGTACTTGCAGGTATGCAAGTGGTCTCACGTACATGCAAATGGTCTCATGATCAACCTTAGGAAGATTACATTGTAATGCTTCAATTCAGATAATCCAACCCTAGGATGTTCTAATACATCATTTCAAGGAAACTCAACCCTAGGTTGCTATCATGCATCATCTCAGGGAATTGACGCGTAGGTACATTTTTGTAATGCCTCAATTCAGATAACCCAGCCCTAGGATATGCTGGAATGCATCATTTTTAGGGGAACCCAGTCCTAGAATTTTGTTTGACAACATCTTCAAGAACCTAGTGTTGGGCACCCGAGCAAATTACTAGTTTGACAACTTTTTTGTGTTTTTAGTATGTAGCACTTTGTTTTGGTTGTGCAAAACAAATTTGTAGTGCTGAGCTCTAACACATTGCTCAACAACAAAAGCTTCTGAATTTGTGAAGAGATGCTTGGAGTGCAGTTGTTGTAGATCCTGGTAACAATGGAACATAAAAAGGAAGGAGCACACAATGGACTGTTCAAAAGCTAGCTTTTGTATACAGTTACCCACTACTGATAATTGGCACTTCTTTGCCAAATATTTATTTATCTTAAAAAATGAGGTTTGGCAATTGCAAATTTAAATTTGAACAATTTGAACAAATAGTAATAAAATTTTCTCTTTTTTTCTGCAAGGCCTTTTGAAAATTATTTTGTGCCAAGCTGCATTAGTTGTAGGTATGATAATTCTTTCTATCTCTGCACACGGGAATGAATACTTCAGTATCTATCAGGCTTTGGGTACTGAACAGATACATGTGTCTGTGGAACCGCTTGAGTTACTGGAACCAGTGTTTCTTTTTTCTCTGGCTAAATTTAGGCAGTTGGCTTTTTTTCCCCAAAATGGCTAATGATAATATCTGTTTTTCTGGTTTTCTAATGGCCAGATTTTGACAATTGTTTTTTTTTTTAAATAGAAAAGTTGAAGGAATCCTCTATTGGGTTCTATAAGCATGTAAGGCAAAAATTTGAAGGATGATTTTTATTTTTTTACTTTCGTATAGGCAAATTCAGCTAAACTGTCTTATGGATGATGATTGCCGCTTCAGCTACATCACAAAAATCAAATCAAATCTAAAGGGAAAATGCACCCAAGGGAAAACGCTCAATCAAATTCATAACCTCAACTTCAACCTCTGCAGTAATGAGATCAGAGAAAATATCACATGGAGATAAGGAAAGGTATTTCCTTTTCTTTTCAAATGATGGTGCAAAAAAATATAAAGTGCAACTTATTGAGAAAAAAGTAAATTTTATCATTAAATTAAATATAAATAGGGTGTTTAGAATTGGATCATAAAATTATGTTTTAAATATAATCATAATATTCTCAATTTTCAATATAATATTTTTTAATATTTTGTTATTTCATAACACATTAAAAGAAAAAAAAATTACATCGTGTTTGGGTTCAAGCATGATTGAGATACCTCATTTAAAACATTAAAATAAAAATTTAGGACTACCCAAACTTATGTTTTCTTTCACAAATTTTTATATTAACATTTGTTTTACATTTCTTCCTTATCTTGAATGTCAAGTCAAACAAATTATTTTCAAATTTTATATGAGCTTTTTGAGTAATATTTAACATTTTCACCTGAAATAGAAATAATAAAATTTATCCAAGGTGAGTCATGTTCTTCTACTAATGATTTTAAATTCTCAAATTTTTTATTTTTTGAAATATTTTACATTGCAATATGGCACTCGATTCTTGTTACATTTAAATGTTTTATACACAGTAATGCCCAAGCTATTTGTGATTATTTTCAATATACATCTTATATATTAAAGTTAAGATGGTGTCTGTCCGTCTGTCTGTCCGTCCAGGTGTCGATCTTGGTTTCAGGACCTCGACGGACGGACAGGACCAGGTCTTGAAATCGAGGTCCCTAGATGGCGGCGTGCTGCATTTTCTGGGGCAGGGGCAGGGGGCAGGACAGGGGCAGGGGCAGGGCGGCCAGACAGGGCAGGGGCAGGGCAGGGGAGGGCAGGGCAGGGGGGGGAGGGCAGGGCAGGGGCAGGGGAGGGGCAGGGCAGGGAGGGCAAGGCAGGGGGGGAGGGTAGGGCAGGGGAGGGGCAGGGAAGGGGCAGGGCAGGGCAGGGCAGACAGTAGAGCTTAACAGAGCATTCAGGGTGGCTGGAGTGGCGTAGCCACGGGTTACCCACTACTCGTATCTTATATAAATTCACTTGTCTGTCCGTCCATCTGACGACAGTTCCGTGTTTTAATTCACCGGCGGAACTGGCCCGGACAGTCGGATTTCAAAAACGGGATTCGGCCCGGACAGATTCTCCTCTCCGACTCTTCTTCTTCTTTAAACATGAAACAAAAAAAGAAAATACAAAAAATAAAATAAAATGAAATATATATAAAATAAATACATTTAAACATGAAACAAAAAAAGAAAATACAATAAAATAATTTTAAAAGAAAATTAAAAATAGATGACAAAAAATATGAAACAAAATAATAATAAAAACAGAAAACGCCTTAAAATAAAAAATAAAAATAAAAAGTTTCAAAAAAAATCTTCTTCGTCTGCCATCACTTTAACAATTAGAAATTTTTTTTAAACACTTAAAAAATGAAATAAAATGAAATAAATATAAAACAAATATATTTAAACATGAAACAAAAAAGGAAATACAATAAAATAATCTTAAAAGAAAATTAAAAAATAAGTGACAAAAAATATGAAACAAAATAATAATAAAAACAAAAAACGCATAAAAATAAAAATAAAATAAAATAAAATAAAATTTTCCAAAAAAAACTAAAAGATGAACAGGGTTTAAAGAAAACGGGGGAAAGAAAACGGGGGACTTCACAGTGTCCGAAGGTCACAGGTACCCACTAGTTTTTATACATTCCTTACAAGTCCTTCAACCATTAATCATTAAAGAGATAAAGTCCTAAATCATTTTTCAAAATTTATCAAAAAAATTTAAGTGTGTTCAAATTAGGAATGGTTTGCATAAAATAATGATTTAGTAACATATGTATTTTTTGAGCAAAAACTAATTCCAACGTCAATATTACATTAAGCAATAGGAAGCCTCCATTTGAAAGGTACTCTTAATGTTTGGTGAAAAATTCTTTGAGCAGGAGGCTTTGTGAGATTTCTAGGAACGATGGACGTTGGTGTGGCCACATCACTCCCTCTGCATCTGAGTTCTTAAACCAGATGTCAAAACCAAAAGTTCTTGACTGCTTCAACTGAGAGAGAAAAAACAAAGCCCAAGGAGGACACAAGTATAAATGAATAAAAAATATGTGAGTAAAAATATAGAATATAATATATTGATTGTCGAGTAGATTTTATAAGTTGATTAGTTTTATAATAGGATATATTTTATTAAATTAATTATAATTTAAAATAATAAACTATAATTCATATAAGGTTATTTTAATATGTATAATTTTTTAAAATAAAATAATAATAAGATGATAAAAAACAAGTTGGACAATTATCTCATAGCGCCTAAAATTGATGTTTGACACACGTAGACACAAACCTTGCACTAAGTGTCCCCTCAGGGAACAAAGGTGCTGGGAAAGTTGGTGTTGTGTCGGTGTAGTGTCCGCGTGGGCGGCCTTTGCAGTGGGTGTTGTCTATTTCAGAGCATGCACAGTGGCACCATTAACAAGGAAAAGCTCATGAAGATGGCCAGTGTTGTTGGCACTGGTGGAAAGGGCAACGTTAGAACGTGATTCACGTTCGCTACCACTGTTTGTCGTGCTCGCTTTTTTCTATTGTTTTTTTCCCCGGGCACCTTTACCTGTTGTTGCTTCAATAGCATTTTAAGGTTTAGAGTGATTTCAGTTCCGGCAATGAGAAGCTTGGCTTTCCTTTGATAAGCTCATGGTTTGCAACCACTTTCCTGGTATAATTTTCTAAATCTACTGTAGGTGGTCAGCCTTTGTCGTTTGCTTCTTTGTTGATTTTGGGTTCGTGTGCTATGTTTTAGGGTTCCGAGTTTTCTTTTGTTTTCCTACCCTTTTTGTTCCCTTTCTTCTGAAATGTCTTTGGAGATTGCAATGAAGCTACTGGGAGTTAAAGGAGATGCTTGTTTTGGAGAGATTTCTTACAGCTAAGAAGACAATGAATACAATTGTGCAATGTCTTTAGACAGTTGTAATGGAAATCAAGCACGCGGTACCCAGGTTATCCTTCTAGTCCAGGGCCTCCAGTTTTGGCTTGATAATGCCAATCCTTTGACTACTCTGTTTTCCAGGTATTCAACAAAGAGCAAACAGCAAATAGTCTGTAACAAGGGCATTCTGCCAATGGCAACTCTTTAACCTCAACCCAGAGCTCGCTATCTTCCAAAGTCCTCTGCTGAGTGATTGTCATGCTCACTTGCACCATGTGATTCCAGATTTCAGGAGACCAAAGAGGACTTTTGATGCAGCTATGTCAACAACCTTTGTGTGCCTCGAGAACCCATATGAGGTTCCCACTTCTACATTGTGTTGGTCCACATCTCAGATAGTTGAATTAGCGCCCAATTGGCCATCAATTAAGCTACCTCTCAGTGGTCATGTTTCAGGATCTCTTGATGCTGGCAATCATATCAACCCAAAGCTCGGTGAGGCCCTACCACAGAGTTTGTGACCTTTTAAATCAAGGTCAAGCATTAAGGCGCCCATTTCTCACTTCAAATGCATCAGCCCTGAAGCCTGACGTCACCACATTGCCTGCATTGGAAAAGTGGCATGCTACAGAAACCCCTGAATTTTCAGATTATTCCTAGTTGTGGTGATAAACCTCATGGGCAACAAGGCACAAGATCATGAAGTTCAGAGTCTGAGCCTGTGATTGAGCATTTGTCTAACTGTAATTTGAAACCCACTGGTTTGGTTATTGAAAGTTGAAGCTGCAAATGAAGATGAATAACCAAATAGTCTGTTGACTCTACAGATAGTGGTGAGGGTAGTGTTGTTCATGTTCCTGCATTGTGTAGGAGAGAAGCTACATTACCTAATATCTTCATCACACAGCACCCCTTTTTTTGTCATATTTTACATTAGGTATTCCAAAAGCTTCTTCCATGTTTCAGGCTAAAGCTATTCATTTCATATACTATTCTGCTGAGCTATGGTTAGTACTGGTGGTTGCAGCACCAGCGTTGGTCGAATGGAAGTTCAAGCTAGACTCTTCCAGAGCGCTGGAAGCTTTGCATTTTTTCAAGGTCATAGTAGTCTAACATAACTCATTCAAACTTTTGTACCGTGAAGGCTTTCTCAAGCATCTGGACATGGAATATGGGACTGTTTGGAAGGTGGAAGTGGAATATTGGACTGTTTGGAAGGTGGAAGTGGAAAATGGGACTGTTTGGAAGGTGGAAGTGGAATATGCACCTCTTCACAAGAATTATGGTCTGGGACTCAGCACTTGGAGTCCTTTAACCTCTTCTGTGATCTCTGGAAAATGTAGTAAAGGCAATATCCCTGAAGGCAACCATTTTGCCCTTGAGAATTACAAAGTAGGTGAGTGGGCAGGTATACTTTTAAAGGAAAATCATGCATTGAAAGATTTCATGGGTGGTAGAAAAACTGTGATTTCTTCTATGTTGGGTGATAGTTTTCTGAGTGTGATTTTGAGATGGGAAGAGTGTTATGGACAACAAGTACTAAAAAATTAGGGTATGAGATCTCCTGCATAAATAAGACAATATTATTACATTGGAACTAATCAAACATGTTCTATTTTTCTGTTTGCAGAGTCTTGCAAACCAGTCACTTATGGCTGACATTTTGAACAAAGTGGAGAAACTAAGGCCAGTTGCTGCTGAGTTCAATGTGCCCATGTCACAGCTGGCTATTTCTTGGTGTGCTAAGAATCCAAATGTGAGCTCTGACTGAAACTCAGTATGCAGATTTTGTCCAATGGTCTAGAGCTTTGGACTGTCTGTGAATGATGTGTTTTCTGTGTTTGATACTCTATAAATTTACAAAAATTTACAGAACTTTTTTGCTCCTTTGTCTACATGGTCAGATGTTTGGGTCTGTAAAATGAAACAAGCAACCCATATTGGACAGAGTTTTGGTGATAGACATGATTGAGCTTGTATACAATCAGTCATTCATTTGAGAATGGAAAAATATGTGGTTGGGAATTACTCAATTGAGACTAATACTTTTCTCCCAAATAGCCCTCAGCTGGATGGTGGTCTTAGACTCTAGGAAGCGCATGTCAGTAAGGGATGGGTTTTGATCATGCTGCATGCATCCACATCTTTGGGTTTTTTATTCCTGGTGCTCATGTTTTATACCTGGTCAGGTAGAAAATGGCTGCTTATTATTGTCTTGTGTACAATACATGTGCTACAAAATGTCTATATGATGGCTTGGTTGCAGGGAATACCAAGAAAGATTTGATTGGATGGGAAGGTTACAACTGATTTGTTACAGTGGCCAGTGGAGGAAGTGGAAACTCCGAATCAACAATCTTTTTCTAATTTTTTTTATGCTGGGTGCAGGTTCAGTTATTACTCAATGACAGACATTACAAATCTCAATCTAGATAGATCGATTTGTCCAAGAAGCCAGTCGCCCATCAACTTTAGATGTCCAGTCTTACACAACTGTCTTTGGAGCCAGAGGTGAGAGTACACACATTGCCATTTGAATGCTCTAACCTGTCACTGTTTTGGCAGGGTTGTGCCCCATATCAGAGTTCATTGTTTGTGGATAATCTTGCAGATCAAGTGGCTAACGTCTTAGATTTTTTTGGGTGAGTCTTGACATTGAGCCTCTATTTTCAACATAACTAAAGGAGATATAATGTATCTTGCTATAAGCATAACCAACCTATCAGTACTTCTGATATGGAAATGCCAAAATGAAGTTGAAAGTCTGTTGAGAAAGAGGTTTTGACCAACTACAAATTACAGGGCCACTCTACCCTGAGCTTGAATAGAAAAGAATAATTTCTTGCTATCATAGGTTAGATGAAGTTACTGGCCTTGGGGTGACAGGTGGAGCCTATATTCTTACACATTTTGCAATATGACAAGGGGAATTATTTTTGTTTTATTTGCCACTGTCCACTCCTTTCTTTGCATTTATTGAAATAATTCAACTAGAAAGTCAGGATGTACATGTTGATATGTAGACATGAAGAGGATAGGTTGTTTTGGCTAGTATTTTGTGAATTGTGTCATTGAATGCACTAATAATAAACTACATCATTGGTCTCTATTCATGGCTGATTGGCTCCCATATTTGGTGGTGCAGGCAATAATAAACATGTTTTACTTCTATGGAATGTTAAGCTTTGTGAAGGATATTCTTTTGCAACGTTAGTTCCACTGCAGCAAATCACGTCCTATTCCACTATAACAACTCCACTCAAATCTATTTGAGTGGAGTACATCCAACCCCATGCAAATGTCCCCAACGAAAATCACTGCCAAACCATTGGTCACTATGTCTAGTGGTCTCCAAGTGGACCACTCTAGAAACATCATTCGCATGGATTTAATTGTAATGTTTTGCTTTTCTTCCTCACTACTACCTACAAGTGGAATGGGTCACATTTTTTTGGCCAAGTGCTTGAAATGTAGTTATAGTGGAATGAGCCTCCACTCCCCCATGCAACTTTATTTGACATGCAAAAACTTTGCAAAGTGTTGAAGGGTTTTGCAATTAGCTTCATGTCATGTTTATTACCATGTGGAATCTCAGAATTATAATTGTTCTATTGAGGCATTGTGCACAATGGAGGTTGGAAAAACATTGTACATGATATTATCAAAATGATGTTTGATGTACATGCTAGAAAAAAATCTCTTGAAACATTGTGCTTCGATTCATTTAATCCAAACTACTTACACACCTACAAGCTTACATTGGTGTGACCCATCAAAGAGTTTTACATAGGCATTATATGGGTAAAATGTTTTGTCATATATCTAAAAGACCTAGCAAAGAACTTAGTCAAGCTTTGTAAAAGCTTTTCCATCATTTTCTAATCCTTTGATGTCAACAATGGCATCCACTCACTCCACTTCTAGTGCCAACATTTCTTCCCCTTTTTTAAAATCCCTTGCGCTATCTCTTGTTATACCAACAATTTGCATGTCCATGAACACCCCATATATGTATGTCCCAATCATCAAGTTCACAACTCAACGTGCACACGTCAAGCTAGTGCTTCTTCTTGCACAACTATTCGTCAATTTTCATCGGCCACATTATATTGGACAAAAACACCTACAACATTGTAATGTGCATGGGTCAATACAACTATTGGGAGATCAAGGCACAATGTGCAAACTATTTGTTATTCCAAGAAAGTGAAAATGATTTTATTAGTCACTGCAATAGCTATGACATTCCACTTACAATCCACTAACATTCAATTACAAGGCGCCAACTCCACTATAGTGCAACTGGAACACACATGTAACACAAGTATAATATTAATGTAAAGTGACAATGAAATAAGTTACATCGCCCCATAGTGAAATTGCAAGTGGTATGTGGAAAGTGGATTCTACCACAAACACATCTATCAAGTACAACACCTTGCCTAGCATATGTGTACCCCAATGTTGACTAAAGACCCAAGCTTCAACCTTGTTATGATTGCTACATAATTCACTTGGATTGTCGCTCCGTTATTCCATAATGAAAACGCATGAACAAATCACATGTTTTTTTTTGTGGAAAATATAACACAAAATTTTTGTTTCTTTTTTGATAAAAAATAATACGATTTTTGCAACCCACCACTATTACAAAACTTGTCCCCTTTCCACTATGCACTTCCACCTAATTTGAAATGAGTGAATTGGACCTCAACAAAACCATTACACCTTCATTAAATACATAAGTTGTGGCTATTGGTGGACCACTTCCACCATAGACCCACTACAATTCCACCCCACCATGAAGCACAGTTGACTATTGGTGGCATGGATATTTGAAACAACTAGGTGGGTCATGACTATTAGTGGACCATTTCCACCATATCTCCAACACAACTCCACCTCACTATGGGGTATAAGGGATTCTTGTTCATATGAAGATTGCAAACCATTGGGTAGTGACTATTAGTGAACCACTTTCACCACAACCCCACCTCACTATGGGGCATAGTGGACTCTTAAATATTTGTTTACAATAATATTGTGGGTTTAAGATTTCTTTTTAATATTAATTTGTGGGTAATGTTTCCATGGGTTTAAGTTGAATTAGCCCATGTCAAAAACTACTATAATTGTACATAATGAATATTTCACATTAATTAAATTATACATTTCACTTACTATTCCCAATCTTTGTATATATACATGTGAAATATACATGTGCATATATATGTATATTACTGGGCAATTTCAACTTTACACAAGCCTTAATGGAACCACAACACGTAGATTACAACACAAAGTGCAATTGCTAATTCATATTCATAAGATGTTTGAATACACATTAATTTTTCTAAATAACTTGTAAATATCCAGTACAATAATTCAATTTGCCTCAATCATGTACATCCTAAATGTTACATACTATCCATTCTACTCATCCAATTAGTCCCACGTCGCACTAACCTCCCTTAGCCACAACTTTGGCATTATATATATATTTTTATATTAGACCAATGTGCCTTGATGTGCCTTTATTTCATGCCAAACTAACTAGCTAGTTGTTGACACTTGTTGGATCTAGTTGCTTCTTCTTCGAATGAACATGATTGTATAGTGTTGTGTTGCCTTAAAACTCCATATTGGGCAAAGAATAGAATCTCACTAGCATGTTCACTATAACAATTACAAGAAGTTTAAGGTTGTACATTTCTTCTTGTCCTAGTTATAGAAAACATGGTGTTGAGTTTCTCCTCCTATGTGAACTAAATTCATGGGAAAATTACCCCATAGTAATTTTGCATGTCCCATTCCGTTTGTTGAACACTTCACACTACTAAACTTTGGGTGTCATTGTGATGCTTGTTAATTTTACTTTATGTCCAATTCCACTTTAATATAATATGCACTTCCTAGGCTTTCAATACTAACCCACTTAATTTAGTCATTTTGATCAGATTTTTAGATATATATGTCTAAGTTATATTTTGACAACAACTACCCCCTTCATATATTAGTTGAATTGGTCAAATTATTCCACCTCCATATTGCCAACCTTTTCATATAGTTATGACATTGGGCAAATCGCATGTCCCATGATGTACACATTCAATTTAATAATGCGGAAAAACCTTTAAAGGTACATATGCTTACTTGCATCCAACCAACGCACATTGGATCAATAAAAACACTAATGACCCTTTGTAAACCTAGACCTTACAATGTGCATCAACAAGTCATACCTTAAAAAGGGTTACATGTCTAAAACATATACCAAACCATATGTGTATATGATAACGTAAATGTTGCCCACCTCAATTGCAATACCACTATTCATCATCTCCTTCCACTTTTGAATCATAGTCTATTTGACCCATGTGCAATTATGCATGCAAGTGTTCAACTTTTACAATAAATACCTTCTCCCCACCTTACCCATTGTTTGCATGACAACTCCAATACAATGGGTAGAAAATATAATCTCACTACCATGTTATTTATAACAATTAAATGAAGTTCAGATGTGTACATCTCCTCTTGTCCTTGTTATAGAAAATATGGTGTTGAGTTTATGTACTTATGTGAATCGGTCGAGCATTCAATGGAAGATTACCCCAAAAAATGTGTTATATATTCCATGGCTCAAACACATCAATTCATACTAGTACATACTAGTATATTAAACCTATAGTATCATTCAAAATAGGCTAGTTAATTTGGCTCTATGTCCAAATCCACATGTACACTAATCTAAGTTATGCACCTTTTTTTACTTCTAATACTGACCCCCAAACCCTATTCCTTTTTATCAAGTTTCAAAATCATGTTTGTCTAGGAGGTGGTTCCTAACACTATCAACCTATAATATAATTGTTGAATGGGTAAAAAAGGTTCAATTACATATTGTCAACATCCAACCCTATCTTTGTGGCAGTAGTAGGTCAAATGTCCCATGATGTACATGTTCAAGTTGGTTTCAGCAAAAAAACCTTTTTAAAGGTATACATGTCATGCTACATCCAATCAATGCACATTTGAGGACTATGTATTAGTGACCATTTGTTGAACTAGACCTTGTAATCTACATCAACAAATCAATATTCAAGAAAGGTTATATATGCGAGAAACACGTACCAAACCATGTGGCCACATGATAGGGTGGATGTTGCCCAAATGTAATGTATATCATTTTTTATCGTCACCTTCCACCTTATAATCGTAATCTACTTGACACATTACCAATTTTACATCCACATGTTCAACTTTTATGACAAGTACCTCCTCCCCACCCTCCCCACTATATAGTTGTGCAATATTATTATTAAGTCCCACATCCACCACCAAGCCAACCCCTTCACCATCGATGTTCACCCCTAACAATAATTCTTCAGCTTCAAGCACCATAAGTTTGGCATGAGGGTCCTTTTGCAACACCACTCGCCAATCACCGCCTCTATCTGCATCTCACACAAAAAACACCTAGATTACCGTGGTTTTTTTAAAGAAAAAAACCTATTTTTAAAATGCACATAATGAAAAAAACACCTATCAATATCAACATGCAAATTAGGGTTATCATGCATGCACACCCTATTGCAAGAGGCATTCCAAAATAAATTGCAACATCATCATTGAATCTCAAGTTGCCCATGGTGCCTTTACTTGAAACATAGTTGTAGGAAACACATACATCTCCACCATTTGAGGGAGGAGACATACAAAGTTCAACACCCAAAACCCATGTTTGTCTTGTCGTATGGTAACATTGCCTTATGTATTTTTGGGGTTCCAAGAACATTCAAATAGAACTAGTAGGAGGCTAAAGTAGTCCACAACAAGTATTTCCTTGAGGACACCAATGTAATTCAAATTTACCATTACCATGTTATGATCCCTAGTGGAGCTACAACTTGTTGATCTAAATATGCATGCCACCTTAGAATCATATGTCATATGCATTATTGGCTCTGATTTCATGCACACACAATAGTGGTTTCCATACGCCTGCATGCTTTCATACACATAAGCATTGTGAGCATGGGTTGTGACAATTACACAATGTTTGGATCTAATTCAACTCTTGCATCTAATTGGCTTTTCACATGAGCTTGTAGCCAAATGTCAAAAGATGATACATCCTGTTGCAAATGAGGGGGGAGAACAATGTCAATATGCCCTCAACCTCCCCCTTGTGCATGTGCCCTATCTTGCATTCTTTATGTGTCATGATGAAATTGTAGTTTTGTACATTCCCTATATATAGTGGCCATTACCATGTCATTCACAAATCACTCGTGACATTCAATGTACATTGAACCAAGTCACACATTAACACCTTCAAGAATAAAACATTACATTGTCTTCTTAGAAACACATATTCCATTAGCTCCACATCTTCCATTGGCTCCACGTTGGGTAAAATTCATGACTTGGCTGAAATGCAAACAATATGCACATGGGTTAGCATGGTACTACATGTATGGTGCTTTTGTGACCACATAGTTTGTTAGGACATGTTTGTGTATGCTTTCCATCTTTAGAGGAGACAACTTTTTCAATTTCCCATTCCCAACCGAGACTTCCTCAGCATTAGCCTCCTCTTCATTCACATCTCATATACAACATTTTATGTGTGGGTATAGTGCAACATATTATGTACAAAACCCCAATGCTTCGTCATACATGTAGCCTAAAGCCATACAAGCTTCAGGCTTGGTTTTGTTCCTAACATATTTTTTCAAAATGTACAAATAATCTTCAAGTGGGTAGCACCACCTTGTTGTAACTAACCCACAAATTTGTTCATTATTAATAGCATTGATGTGAGGATGGGCTTAGTAAGTTAAAGTGATGGCAAGAGGCTATCATACCTTGGGATAGATGATACTTGGTTGTAACATGGGAGATGTATCATGTTTTACAAGATCAATAAAATATTACCTTGCACAACCAAAAGCACACAACCCTCAATTACATATAGTGGGCACAAAAATTTGATTCTTTTCATATTTGTTCCACACCTTTCAAAGAGGTCCCAAGAATCTACATACTCTGTGAAATAGCCTACTACTTGACTATTACAGTTGAGAGAAATAGTCACAAGGAACTTGCATTTCATCCACCCTTTGTTCATTTTAGATTTCATCCATAGTAATGTCTATGGTATCACCAAATCAGTTGAACAGAAATTCACATTTTGACTATTTGCTGATTAAAGAACATTAAGCCTCAAGAATGATCTAGTATTGGCCTTTAATCAAAACATGCTTGGACAATTGCTTATATACTTGAAATTTTGATGAAATGGCTATACCCACTTAATTTTGAACCCAAACGCCTTCACATTTAACCTCTTGATCTACACTTGCACATTCCACCCAAGAGTTCTTATGCTTCATTAGGTGAAATAAATAAGCAAACAAGTCAACAAGAGTAATAGGATCCTTGTGAACATGCACTAGGATTCAAAAAAAATGCAACATGAACAATATTGTTGGAACAATCCATGAACAAAAAGTAACTATAACAACATTGGGTTCAAAACATCGTGAGGTGGGAATTTGGTGGCAGTGCAATTCCATGAACAATTATTGAACATGTTTAACCATGGGTGGGGTTTAGATATGTATTACCCATATGGGCAAACTATGAAAATTGACAACATATTGCCAATTTGACAAACATGCACAACATCAACGACATGTGTAGTTTAATTTTCACCTTGTAATCAACTAAGAGGATGTTTGCTCTAGCGAGACCTGCATTTAAACCATGTTGAACATTTGGCCATGTTAATCCTAATTCATTAAAAAAGTTGTGTAATGTCCCCGATTATGTGTCACTAGAAACCCATTTAACAACCATGTCCACACACCTTTAAGGGGGATTGTTGACAATCTCCATTTGAGAGGATTGATTGCATATTGTATTTGTAGTGGAAGTGGTTGGTGAAGTTAAATGCAATGGAAGTACCCATGGATGGCCACTATGACTCCACCATGTGTCAACCTATGCCTATGAACTTGTCATTCACAATAACCCAAATTTAGCCAAATTGACATGTAAACCAACATAAAAATTATGATAATATAAACACGCCTTGTGAATTATGTTGTTGGTTGAATGATTGCTATGAGTCACATTAATGAGTTGCCACATGGGGCGGATCACCACATTCCTCGAATCCTTCTGACCTATGAATGCCCTCTACCTACACATAGAAATTTAAGTGACCTTGAACGCCTAATATGGGCATGATGCTTATGGATAAACTTAACAATTTGTTTCTTAATATGATTTGGTTATAGGGCAAGTATGGATAACAAATAGGTTTGGTAGCAAATGCACCAAATGTCATATATAATAACATATGTTCAATATTGGTCACACATGAATTACCATGGGTTGCTTTAGATGCTAGAAAAAGGAAAAACAATGTTTGTTTTAGTGGACATTATAACCCAAAATGCCTAATCCGACTTTATTAAGTGGTAAACATTCTATATTAGCTTATAATTTGACTGAACATGAATGTATAACAAAAATTCAAAGTATATACACATAGCATGATTGAAGCACAATTGATTAATTATAATTCTTTGTGTAATCACATGTGGATTCCACCCATAAATTCAATGGTGTTTTAGAAGATTAGTAAATATAGTTTACATGGTTTTAACCATATAGATGTAGACCCACCTTTGATGATGGTTTTTTATGAACCCATCAAGGCCCACACTCCTTCACCTTTAGCCCCCATATGGATTGCACATTCCACACCAATTTTGCATTGATTCATTGGGCATGTGAAAAGGCCTAAAATTTGACAAGATGAATAATGTATTAATGTATTCAAAATAGTTGGCAATAGCAAAAGAGAAATAAAATATCTAAATTGTTGGAAATTAATCCATGATTGTAAATTAAGTACCACAATACTACCATATTGGATTGTTCCCGAGTTCATATTTTAAGCCATAGTGCATGTGGGTACATGTGGCACATAATGTCATGACCTTAGCCTTGGGCTCACAACCAAGGCAAAGGCATGGAAAGGTGCAAGTCAAAAGTGCAACACACGAGTCACATTTGCACTCCCGAGTATTTGAAGGAGTGAACTTACACATTCCCAAATGGACTCCCATTTTGGGAGTTGGAAGCCTTATGGAGTCCCGGATCTTCAAAGAGGTATTTTAAGTGTCAAAATTCATTAGATTAAAAAGTTCCTTATACCATTAGAAATCTCTTGAAATTTAGATGTATAAACTTGGATTACATGACCCATTTAAGTACTTAAAACATAGGTTATGGCCAAAAGAAGGGCTAGGAATCAAAGTGTCAATTTAACTCCCGACCATTAAAAGTCAGGAATTGCCCAAAAATACGTGCGTGCAGATGGCGTGCCACATTTTGTTGGAAAGCTTTTGACAAGGGTTACAACTTTTCTTTAAACCTCACCTCAATCGAAGGTGTGCAAAAGAAATTAAGGCCCTCCAAAGTGCCAAATGTCCCAATTTTGGGAATTTCGAAACTTTCAACTTGAGAATCCAGGGACAAAATGACATTTAAACGTAACCCATGTGGCTAATCACAAAGAATATTATAAAGGGTAAGGTGGTGGCTTCCCCCAACTTGGGCAGTGGTGAGTCTTATGAGTCCACGTATGTTTGTGATTTGTCTGTGCACCAAAAGTGTTCCAACTATGCATTAACCAACTTATTATTTGGTTTATGCGGTTATGTGTGAATAATTGACCCACTTGTCATTCGTCATAATCCCCATCTCGAATTTCTAGCACACCCTTTTACCTTCAAAGTGTTGCAAATTAAATAACATACCCCAACTCCTTCCAATGTTTTCACTTCTTGACACACCCCCAAGCTCCTTGATGGATTTAATTGTGAGTCCAAAGGTGAAGACAACGGAAGGAGAAGGAGTGAGGGTGTGCTCCTTGGTTCACAACACTTCAGGGGTAGAGGGGTGTGTTGGAGGTCCGGGAGGATTAGGAAGGTTGACAAGCAACTCAATTACTTACACGAACCTACACAAACTAAGCCACAAGTTGGTTAATGCATAGTTGGAGCACTTTGGTGCATGGATGAACCATGAGCAAACACGGACTCACAAGATTCACCACGGCCCGAATTTGGGGGGGAAGCCACCACCTTCCCCCTTATAATATACTATGTGCATGGCCATGGGGCCATCACCCAAATGTCATTTTGTTCTTGGACTCCCAAATGGGAGTCCCAAAACTCCCACAGTTGGGACTTTCATAATTTTGGGGGCCCATAACTTTACGTGCAGACCTCTGATTGAGATGAGGTTTAAAGTACAATTGTAGCCTTCATCCAAAAAATTTCAATGGTATGTCACACACCACCTGAACACGAAGAAATCGGGTCAATTTCTAACTTTTAGTAGTCAGGAATCAAATTGCTAATTTGACTCCCGTCCTTTCTTTTGGCCATAACCTATGTTTCAAGTGTCAAAATGGGTCATCCAAGCCCATTTCAGATATTTAGATTTCATGAGCTTTCCAATGATATAAAAAAAATTTCAATCCAATGAATTCTAACCCCTGAAATTTTTCTTTAAAATTTGAAAGTCCATTGGGACTTCAACTCCCAAAATGGGACTTCATTTGGGAGTGTGAGGGTTCCTTTCTTCACATTCTCCTGCACTCCCGAGAGCATGAGATGTGACTCATGGGCTTCCCTCTTGGCCTGCACCCTTACAAGCCCTTGCCTTGGTCGCGAGCCCAAGGCTAGGGTTGTGACACTTTCAAACTCACATTTGAATCTTTTAAAGAGCATGCGGGTGCATCACATAAATTGCAGGTCAAGTGGTAGGTGAAAAAAATGGGACAACATAAAATGGATTTAAGATGAACTATGAAAACCTACCAACTTATATAAAACGAAAAGTCTTAAAACAATGATTGGATGTATTAAGAAGAAAAAATAACATTTAACAAACCTAATTGACACACCCCCACACTTCTTGAAAGACTCAAATGTAAATTTGAAAATGAAAACATTCGAAAAACGAATTGGCTATAATCTTTAGCTTGTAACACTTCGGGGGTAAAAGGGTGTGTTAAAGCTTCAAGATGGGGATTAACATGAATGACAAGCGAGTTCATTATTCACAATGACCTTCACAAACCAAACAACAAGTTGGTTAATGCATAGTTGGAACATTTTTGGTGCATAAACAAGCCATAAGCATAGACAGATTCACAAGACTCACCATGGATCCATCAAAGAAATTTAGGACAAAGTTTTTTCATTTGCATCATGTCAAAATATCCATATCCATGGAATGTTAGCAAAACACCACCAAATTTGGATTTGTACTAATTTGTACAAAAAAAAAGCTAAAAAAATTAAATACAGAACTCCAGGCAAGGGTTGGATATTGAGTGTCTATTAATCATTTGTAAGCTTACAAGATATATGCGACAATGATCAAAATGTTCATTCCAAAGTTTTTGAGTAGCTTGCCACAACCACTTAAAAATAATCCATGGTTAGAAGGCCCCACAAATAAGAATTTCAAAACATGATTTCATTAGCAATGCGATTATCTTTTGGGATTACAAGCGTCCACAAAAATAAACAATTCAATCCTTTAAAAAAAATGGTTAAAAAATGATACCAATGGAGAGGATGATACATACAAAACACATACGTTTACTTACAATAGGGAAATGGACTAACTAATGGTGGCTGCGAAGCATTCTTGCACACCTTCAACATGTAGATATGCACTCACAAAAAATCGCTTGGAAGTGGAACTACTATGTAGTTGTAGTTTAACAAGTAAGGTGGTTCAATGTAATGCAATGAAGTTCACTAAAATCTAATGCGTTATGTTCACTTGGAAGATATAAAGACATTATGGGAGAATCGTAACTCACCATGATGGAATGTGAAGGTTCATTCAATGTCATGTTTGATGGTTGAACCCCTCTTGTTCCATTCGTCATAACATTTACATACAACCTCCTAATCTAACATGCATTGGATTTCCGAAAGCTAATCTAAAGGAGCCATGTTACAAAATCTTATAAATTTTTATTTTTTATTTTTTGATCAAGAGTTAAGCCTTGGAACTAACAATCACTTTGCTTAGATTGAGGGAAAAAAAAATAGTTCAACCCCCTCTACTTCCGACAAGTGTACCTCCCTTACAACCAAACCGATGATGCTAAAATTTGGAGAGAACTTTCTACACCTCCTAAAAAAAAATTGTTTTAAGTTTGACACAAATCCAACGGTGGATTTGGGAGGAACAACCATTTGAAATAAAACTCCAAAGGTTTTGTCATGGAAATCCTTCCATGCTTAATTCTTGCACACATCTCTTTCATGAACCACATTTTTTTTCCCACATAAGAACTAATCCCCCCTTTTTTTTTCTCACACCTCCCTTCTCCTCCTTCTCCTCCCAAAAAAAACACACACACAATGCCCTTCCCTTGGTAAGCTTTCATGACCTTTCCTTGAGCTTGTTCCCCTTGCCCAATGGAAGCTTCGAAATCCTCCCCTTCAATCAATGGCCTCCTCATCCTTCAAGAGCCAACGAGAATTAAGAATGATGTGCCCTCCAATTGATTTTAATATGAGAATTCTTGGGCCCAATGGGACACAAAAAAATTCCATCCTCTAATAAAATAAGATGACAATCCTCATGACTAATGGGATTGGAGGACTCATCCTTTCCTCTATCTTAAATATCTTGATGAGGTTCTTGAGCTTGATCCTTATCCTTTCTGTCTGTTGACCTTCACATCCTACTTCTTCATCCTAATTATTTCAAGTAACTAACTACTAAGACAATTTATCGGTAGTAACAAGTAATCATCCTTGAGTCCTTACTTGATTAATCAATTCAATGGTTGAAGTAACATCATCGCGTACCATTTACTTTTTTGATATCCCCTACTTATTTTATTTTTTCTTCCATGCACTAATTAACTATGTAGTATACAATAAATTGGAATTAAAATTTGCATCACAAAAACCCCCACATACTTCTAGATCCACCGTCGAAATTAGGGGTCGATGAATCCATTAAATCTAGGATGTTCGAGTTTTCATGAGGTTCCGCCGTCACTCCCACACCTTACACCTACCCTAATTTGTTAAATAAAAAAAACCTCGACCCCTTTTGAACGCAAGTACCACATTGTTTCTACCACCCTCTTGGTTTTTGTTGATGCACGTGAGGATTTAGTCATGGTGGATGATGTCGCTACGCTCTCAAATCCTCCAATTTCACTAGCAAAAAAGGAAAAGCTTGAAGAAGCATCGCTTGACATGAATGTCTCTCAACAATTGCACGAAGAAGAACCATCCAGAAGACTAGTGCGCACTCGAGTCGATCGTTCAACATGGGATCGTCGATTGCCTCCTAACTCGCATGCTTTAGCAATCTATTTAGAATTTGTCCCTGATTATGCAGCCGCACCAGAAAGGTTTTAAGAGTGTCGATGTGAAGACGACAATGTTCGTCTTCATTGTCGAACTTAGGTTCCCGGTGATGGTCATTATCGTTGGTTGTGAGGCCCAATCAACCCCCTTTCCATGGAGCATCGAGCCGAATACCTAGCTTGTAGCATTCGTCACATTCCAGAGTTTTTGCAATTGTGATCCGCTTAAAGTTGTTTACTAAGTTGTAATTCACCAGAGGCCACTCAGGTGGAAATGTTAATACTTAAGTTTGATTTTTATTCTATTTAAAAGTTTGATAGAAGTGAAGACTAAATAAATATGTATTAGGACTACATCCAAAAAATCTTTCAAGTACATCATTTGTGCCTGAGGATTATTCTACAGATTAATTTGGTATTGTCATGGCGCAATGTCATTGTTAATTACGGGCTTGTATTCCCCATATATCAATAAAATCCCATTTAATTCTACATCCCATTTCACCTCTCTACAACATGAAAGGACTAGGTCTTAAAATTAACTAAGCCCTACATCAATTTAAATAAAAGAACCTTCTACACTGAAATATCCAAAGGCTAATTCAACTCTTAATAATTATTACTTTGGAGGTTTATCAGAATTCAAATCATTAACACTAAGGAAAACTATGGAACTAAAGCTTAACAATTTGTGGTATTATAATCCATGGCTCACAGTGGCCAACACAATCAATAATGAGATAGAAGAAGAGAATGTTCCAGTGTCGCGACCCTAGCCTTGGGTTCGCAACCAAGGCAAGGGCTTGTGAAGGTGCGGGCCAAAAGTGAAGCCCAGGAGTCACATTTCATGCTCCCAAGAGTGTGGGAAAGTGTGAGGGAATGAACCTCCACATTTTCAAGTGAGCTTTCACCTTGGGAGTTTGTAGTCCTGATGGACCCCTGATTCTTCAAAGAGTAATTGCAGGGGTCAAAACCCATTGGACTAAATATTTCCTTATATCATTGAAAATATTTTGGAACTTAGATGTCTAAAATGGGCTCGCATGACCCATTTGGGTACCTAAAACATAAGTTATGGCCAAAAGAAGGGTCAGAAGTCAAATTGGCAATTTGACTTCCGACCACTAAAAGTCAAGATTTGCCCCGATTTTCTTGCATTCAGGTGGAGTTTCACATATTGTTGAAAATCTTTGGACAATGGCTACAACTTTGCTTTAGACCTTACCTCAATCGGAGGTCTACACACAAAATTATGGGCGTCCAAAGGTGCAAGAATCCCAATTTTGAGAATTTTGAGACTCCCACTTGGGAGTCCTGGGACAAAATGACATTTGGGTGCTAGCCCAGTGGCTAGGCACAGAGAAAACTATAAGGGGGAAGGTGGTGGCTTCCCCCAAGTCCGGGTTGTGGTGAGTTTTATGAGTACGTGTTTGCTTGTGGCTTGTCTGTGCACCAAAGTGTTCCAACTATGCACTAACCAACTTGTTGTTTGGTTTGTGCAGGTTCATGTGAGTAATTGATTTGATTGTCAATCTTCCTAGTCCCCATTTCGAAGTTCCGGCACGCCCCTCTACCCTTGAAATGTTGCAAGCCAAGGAGCGTGCCCCAACTCCTTCTCCTTTCATTGTCTTCACCTTTGGACTTGTAATTGAGTCGATCAAGGAGCTTAAAGGTGCGTCAAACAAGGCCAGATGACAAAGAAAAAAACAAAGGGCTAAAAAAAACACACATGGGAGATATGACGACAAATTTGAATGAAGAAGAGAAAGAACCAACAACATCAAGGTCAATAACGGACGAGGAAGTGAAAGAATCGGTGACACCAAGGTCAAAAATGGGTTCAAACAGTGTCAATAGCACACCAAAAAAAATTGGTTCTTCTCATTCTATCCGACACAGAGGCCCACGAAACAACTGATATTCACAAGAAATAAAACCAAAACGCCTAGATCGGTTATGCAAAACTCTAGTTAGACATATAACATAATTGATTAGAAGGAAATAAACTTCAGAAGTTGTAGGGTTAAGTTATGTGAGTATGTAGTGTAGATTGAACATTCCTAGCTAAGATTATAAATTTTTCAAATTTTCAAAATGGACATTGAAAAGTCTAATTCGAAAATGTATGATAATAATTTTTTTGGAAAAAAATAGAGGTATTATAGTAACCATTAAAGTGAAGTTGGAGAGAACATGTTACTTCCAAATACTGCAAATTGTAACAAAAGTTCATTAGGTTGATGCCACAAATATCTAAAATAAAACATTATCTCCTAAGCTAAACTCCATACATGTGAGATAAAATAAATAAAAATGCATATTGGTTTCAACCTAGGGCATGGGGTTAATAAGTGCAAGAAAAGAAATCTTGTGAGTATGAATTAGATACATTGAAGGTAAGTGCAAAAAAATACATTGAATGAGAATCTTTCAATGGTGATGTATGCATTGGTACATAAGTTATTGCAATTTTTTTTGAAAAGAAATCCCAATCCAAAAAAATTGTATTATGAAATAGAGCAAAATCAAACTCCAAATCCAAAATAAATCATATTACTAAATGGAGGAAAAACACAAGCCACACTTATCTATCTTTCAATTGCTTCAGAATCTATGAATCACATAATTATTGTAAGTATGGGGGGAAAAGAAAAGTGGGAAGGAGAAGGGCATGTTGCTAGAATTTAAACATAGTCTTTTGCATATGAAGGCAGCTAGGGGCTTGAACGTGGGCTTGGAAATATCACAAGAAAAAAAATGTATGTAGTTTGAAGAGCTAAAGACACTTTTACATCACACATGAAGGGGTGTCATTAGTTTGTTTGAATTCAATAAAGGAAAGCAAAAAGCAAATTAGGTGGAATGGTTAGACTTATTCATAATCCAAATCAATTTTATAGCGTTTATGGATTGGGGATTCAAGATCTAGGGAACACTTTGGCAATTCTTCGCCTTGGGATCCTTCATCTTGAGAAAAAGGACAAAAAACCTCATTGAAAACCTTTTGATCTCCATCAAATGCCAAAATGTGTTGGCCTAGATTGTGGCATGCCAACACACTATTACTTAAAAGGAAGAGCATGTTAGATGAAATTCTAAAATGAAAGTACAATGCAATAATAGAAATATTAGTAACAATACATACCAGTTGACACTACGAAATCAACAACAAAGGATTCTAGCTTCAAACAAGCTCCAATCAAGGCTTCAAATCTTAAAAGATGCATTTTTTCACCCACATGAAATGGCTTCCCAAAACTTGAGATTATCATTGTGGTGCTATTAGTATAGTTGTATAGAACATGTTGTTCTGCAATCCTAATCCCTTGCTTAAATGTGCTAGAAGCAGGTGCGTGAAACTCAAAAGTTTGGGGGGTCCTCATTAAAATTATAGCTTGGTTAAATAGAATTTAAAAGAAAAGAAAAGGGAATTAAAATGGCAACTGAAAACTAATAACAAAATGGATGAGGAAATATATATGGGAAGGGAGATGTACTTTCAACCTAGGATCCTCAATGGTACACAACGAAAAATTATTCACCATCACCCACTTCATTTGGATTGACATGGAGTAACTGTTCGAGAATTTTTTAATTTATTTGAAAATTTGTAGGTCATCCAAATGGAAAAGGAGGATGGCACCACTTTGGGACATGAACTTGTCTAAAAAAATGAAAACAGAGTCCATGTAATGTGAGACCTTAACATTCCACTATAGAATATAATCTATAGATTGAGACACCATGGGAACACCAACACCTCGTGGCATTTCCAATCACATGACCAACAAGGCCTTGTGGATTCATTTGAAAGACAAAATTTTGTAAAGTCATTGAGACCGGTAAAATAATGAAAAAAACTTGTTCATAAAAAACATGTTATGTTTTTAATTCACTTGACAAAGGTAGTCAACGAAAATGGCATGTTCAAAAGGCCACTTTCCAATTTTCATTCACAAGGACACTAAAAAAGACCATGAAATATGCATCACCTTCTCTTGGAATCCCAATGGTCTTTTTGTTTGAGCTATAAACAATTCCCACCAAGATGATAATGGTCGACAACCTCCTAGTGAATTGAAACCTAATGTTCTCCTTGAACTTCCAAAAGAAAAATTAGGCCAAGAGGATGGGTGACAACTTTTTGGTGAAAGGTCAAGGCATCTACTAGAACGTCTCCTCTAAGTTCCTTCAAGAAGGTCATCAAAATCCTTCTTCGAGGTTGTGACCTCATAATTGACCATGGTCACGTCTTCTAGAAGCTCCACAATCTCTTGAGGAATTGTTTTTTCCTCCCCTTCCCCTTTCTAATAGATTTTTTCTTGCTTGCTTAAACGTATGAACCCCCAAAGCTTGCAAGTTTCTCTTGGAAATTAAGTTCATGGCTTTCTTTAAGCATAACTTTAGATGGCAAGGTACAATATCGAGGGCACAATGTACCAACCGTAGTCTTCAAGGTGGTTTGGCGACCAATCCTTGAACCAATCCTTGAGAAGGTCCTTGCGATACATGGTGTTATTTTCTTTCGGATTTCGCCAAATCCGAAACATATAAGGAAGCCCATTGATAACAACCCTAGGGAAAAAAACATGGTTAAAGAACTTGAGGAAAACATTATATGAAAAATTTCATCATCTCCAAGATTCAATGAATGTTAATGTAGTGCAAGAGAAGGAAAATAAATAAAATAAATGTAGAAATTAGAGTTTGAATTCTCACCTATAAAGAATTCTTTTGAGGGCCTCCTTTCTTCTAGATTGTTGCTTCCAAGTTTTGTTATGACGAATACCATCCTTGGGGGCTTGAACTCCCCAAAAAAACAAGTCTCCAAAACCTCAAGTTATCAATGTTGAATATATTCCCGCGATGTCTTTAGGCCGTGGACCTCTCTCATTGTGAACTTGAGGCCAAAGATTGTGGTAGTATACAACTTGAGTGCCTCAACTTCAAGTTGCAAAAATCAAAGGTAGCAATAATAGGTAGAAAGTGGACAACACATTAAAAATGGAAAACCATGCGAGGAAGTTTGAAGTCTTACCTGGTACCAAAATGTTTCCTTGTGCAACCATTTGTTGAATTGAGAATCTAAAAAACCCTATTTTTGGGAACTACTTAGCTTCCTTCAAAATTACAAACTCATTCCATTGCTTCAACCAAAAAACTTTTTGCTCCTTGCTCATGACAGAATACACAAGCATTTGAAATTTTTCTAGGAACATTCAAGTTTTGAGTTGTTGTCATAATGGGCTTGAATTTCTTGTAAAAATTTAATTCCAAGACCTAGATCACAAATAAGGAGATGTTTGTAGAATGCTTAGTAATGCTCCTTTTTCATTTGTTCCATTTTGTTCTCCATCAATTCTTGCATCTTTGTAAGAGATCTATCACCTTATTGGGGAATGTCTTAACAATATATTTTAATTACTTTATTTGCAATGGCTACAAGCTCCCTTTGTAATCAAAACATGAATGTAATGAGCCTTAATAGGATCATTTCAAAAAGTAAAGTTGCATAGAAATGACACTATCTTATTAAAGGAAATACAATTATCTTGTACATATAAGAAAAAAAAGCCTTTGATGTCAAGGAATGTTAGGTCTTTTTCTACTTGCTCCCACATTTCTTATAGACGTCTACATGCAAAATATCCTTGAATTGTTTTAAGGGTATGATTCCAATCCCTTGAATTCAAAAAAACTCGTGCACCAAGCTTCGCTGACATGATCAAATTCAATGCCCCTACACATGAACTTGAAAAATCAAACTTTGGAGACAAGAAATTAAATCATGTTTTTAATAATCAATCAAAATGAGGTCTTATTTGTTCAAGTTAGTTATGGTTGTGAGCAACTCCACAAGCCCTTTAGAAGTGTGGAGTAAAATAAAATCTATAGATATGTGTTAGGATGGATCATCATTGTGTAATTTGTTAATGTATGGCATCCAAGCCTAGATGTGGTGGTTCTTATCCCACACAAAAAACATCTTTTTGGAGAAGTCCACCATTCTAGGTCTTCATGCAACACCTTCTAAAATTGTTCATTCTCAATGACCCAATGTTCATCCCATGTTCCATTGTGCAAAGAAACATCTTGCTATTCACCTTTCCAGCTCATCAGAGACAAATACAAAACCTTGTCCCCTTCCTTGTATCCCATGTGAAAGGCTTGCTCCATCTTCAAGATATTAATCTTGAAAGTAAGCTTCACAGTCAGCATGGGAACCATCTTGCACAATGGAACAACCATACGCGCCTTGCATTTGGGGAGATTTTACACTTCTTAAGAATCTCCTTTGTGTTGATTTTTGTTTGGTTTTGCACTACTCGGATTATCCTAATGAATGACAAGTTATCATCCTCCATTTGAGTTATGAGGTTGAGAACTGCTAAAGAAAATTAACAAATTATTGATTGGAAACCAGAAGAATGTTCTAGAAAAAACCTTGTGAATTTTTCTTAGCATTGAAGGAAGCTCAGTGGGTTTTTTTAGAATGAACATTGCACATAATGAGGAGTGAAGAAAAGAAGAAAATGTTTAGAAGAAAAAGAAAAGGAAGATTTTTCCAAAAAAAATCCCATTGAACTTTTTTCAACATTGAGAAAAGCCCAATGAGATTCTAACCTACAACAAAGATCACAACTTGGGAAGACCTTGAAGAAACATAAAACATGTCAAGGAAGAAGATGGGGAAAATTTGTTGCAAGAAAATACCTTTTGAGCTTCTTTTGGCACCGAAAGAAACTTTATGTCAAAAGAAGGTCAATAGGAAAAAAATGAAGATTTGTAGAAAAAAGTTGTTGAAATTTTCTTAGCGCCAAGAGAAGCTTAACATGTTTTCTTCTACAAAGTCGAACTCACATGGAAAGAACACATGGAGCTTCTTTCGACGCCAAGAAAAGCTCCACAAGTGCGTAGCTTAGAAATCTTACTGAAAAAAATCCATTGAGCTTCTTTCAATGTCGAGAAAAGTTCGATGTCAAAAAAAGCTCGGTGGGAAGATAATGAAAATTTGTAGAAGAAAACTTGCCGAGCTTTTTTCTGCAAAGTTGAACTCACATGGAAAGAACCCGTGGAACTTCTCTTAGCACCGAGAGAAGCTCCATGGGTGTGCAAGCTAAAAATATTGCAGAAAAAAACTTGTTGAACTTTTTTTAGCACCAAAAGAAGCTTGGCGAGTTATTTTTTATCAAGGAGGATCTCAGATGGCCATAACTACATGAGAATACAAAGAGGAAGATGAAGGCGAAAAAGGATCTAGAAAAACCTCGTCGAGCTTCAACAAATATTGCAACAATAACATCACTCAAAAAGACAAGAAAAAAAAAGGAAGCTTGATCTTACCTTCTCGAGAAGGTTTTACCTTCTAAAGTCAAGTGTTGAGAAAGCTGGGAAAAACTTACATTTTGACTTTTCTCACTTCTCCTCAAAAATATGCTCACTCTCTTAGTGCGATGTTGCCTCCTCTTCCTTCAAGGAAATCCACTTTGATTAAAACTTCATAAAGAGGAAGGTGAAACATCATTTATACATTCAAGAAACAAATAATTTCAATAAATGAGGATGAAAAATGTGTGAAGGATGTCGATTACATGACCCATCATGTCCATGTGATGTGTGTTGATTTCTCCTTCAAAAACGGCTGAATCCTCATCACTCTCCTTTTCTAAAATTATGAACAAAAATTAATTCTTCTTTCTTTGCTTCAAACTTGTCTAGTTGTGGCCGCACCTTCTTTGATGTTGACGAAGCTCCTTCTTCTCAAAACTGGACCTCTACGTTTGGAAGACTTGCAATTTGAATACTTGGAATGAATTCACAAAGCAAACATTAACTATATACTGCATGATCGAAACCATAAACCTAAAACATATTCAAAATTTCAAAAGTTTTATTATGTTTTCATTTATTTAAATATTTGATGGGAATTTTATTTCCATGGAAGTTTTTATTGCATTTATATGCTTGGTGCATATATCCCATGGTTTGTCATATTAATAAATGTTCCACATGCAATAGGATATGTTGACATGTGCATCAAATTTGATTTACATAGCACATGCATATATATGTATGTATGGTACATGTGTATTAAAAAAGTGCATTCTTTCATTCAAAGGGCCAAGAGATGGAGCACATACATTTGACATTACTAGATGGCACATCACTATTGTAATCATTTTGTTTCATGCATCATTCATCTACTTGTGGTATGGATGTAACAATATTACTTATTATTCTTATGATACATATAATATGTGTGTTCCATACAATACATATGGCCCACATCATCAAATGGGAGCAATTGTATTTATGGGGCACATGGGACATATGGACATGTGACAATTTTTGTGCATATGGTGTGTGTGGGACATGTGTTACGTATGAGGATGAGAATTGTGCGACAATTGTTGCATATGTTACATATGGGACATATGTTACACATGTCCCCTATTCACAAGTGGTTCACACATGAATGGACCTTCCAAATGAATATAAACATGTTTTTACATGTTGGTCCAAAATGAAAATAATGTCCATTCCAAATGTTCAGGATTTTGTTACATCACGTGGATATGAATAAACATAGTTTTGTATATAAATCAAGATGTATACCACATTAGTAACTAAGGAAACCTCTCTATAAGATGAATCTTACTCATTATAATATAAATTTTAAATACATGTCCCACATATTTGCCTATCCATTTTAATAGACTTTCCACAAATTCATATGTCCCACATATTTGCCTATCCATTTGAATAGACTTTCCACAAATTAAAATCTACAACCTTACAAATGATTTTGAATTTATGGGTACAATTATGGGTCACAAATTTCATCTCAACGATTTTCATATTAACAAAGGTAGGATGATAGATGCTTGATACACATATATTTATAAGGACAAATATGGTTCTAAAAATAAGTGGGCCATTAACAATATGTCGATACATCTCACAAGTGCACATTGATTGTATAATATCTAGTTATGGCACTTGTTCCATATTTACACATGTGCGAGTATAATAATATACAATAGTATCAAATATATTATGGGTTTTGATATTTATGAAATCAAATAAACTATTTTTTGGATCTTTTTCCATGGCCTTAAAGAGGCCCGGTGGTTCCATGTATATCTATCACTACTTTCTTCCTCTTATTCCCCTATCCACTTGATACAATATTGTATTCCACATAATTTTTGTTACCCTAATTGTTTATATTGTATTTTGCTCTGTATGTCCCTCCATCACCTTCTCCAATATTTTTTACCCTTGGTTCAATTGTCCTTCTAGAAATGCACATGTATATTATGGTTGCTGATATGTTATAAATCAAAACCCATCCTTTTTCTTGGCCATAAGTTGCCAATTGATATCTATACAATATATATTTCTATGGGTTATTATTGTTTTACCTCATTTGCCACAATAAAACATGTCGATCCTAGTGCTTGACATATTTTAATTTTGTATGGTGTATTTACAAACTATTGACAATGGGTTGGGAGTGACTTTTTCATTATTGTTTGCCATATTTTTTGTCCTCAATGACCTATCCCTAGTAGTTTTTTCCAAGATTCGTCTACATTGTGCCAATCATCGTTGACCTAATAGGGTTTACATGCCTTAACTCATATACGATTTTCCTTTTGTTTAAATGTTTTTGTCGACCTATGTTTGTAAACATTCTACACCATTTTCCATTGCAATTAAGGATAGTCGATTTGTTCATGTTTAAAGGCTTGCTTCTACATTTTTGTTTTAGTAGAATATTCATTTCTTTTTCATATGGCCTATGAGGATATAATTTATGCTTTTATGGTTTCCCAAATCTCAATCAATTGTTTTCCACATTAGTTTCCAATTTTTCATTTGTGTTTCGTATCCATTATGCTTATGCATTTCAAATTTTTTGGTAAGGTAGTTCAAATTATTCATTGCACTCTAAATGTTGTGAATAACCACATATATATGTTTTCCGACTTTCATATTCATTAAATATAATGATCCTCCCTGGTTTAGTCTTTCAAGGCTGGCCTTGTCATCAAAGAGACCCATTCATGAAGTTTTCACTTTCATTTCTTTATGTGTGGTTTAATTTTTCATTTTGGTCTATACCATCTCATATTTGTTGTTGTTTGTTGCATCCTCTTGTGCTCCTTGATACATGGTGACATTTCAAGTTATTGGCCGTTCAAACCTCACCATCATGGTGGATGAATTAAGGACAACAACAGTCTTTGAACATTGTTTATGCACTATGTTTGCCTTTCAGCCAAGTTTTTTACATATATCCAAGGATGTCTTATATGACTTTAATAACTTGGTTTTGAATTTGTTATATTAGATTCCTACCACCTCCTCTCAAGGCCACCAATGGGTTGTTAGATGTGGCTAGTATCGCATTGTTGGCAATAATTTGAATCACAACTTTTTAAATACCATTTTCACATCGGGAATCGTAGGTTTTGTTGTCAAGATTGTGAAATATAAGCATGAAGTTTTTGACATTCTCCTTCAATGTTCAAATGTTCTTGCATTTTTTGTTTTCATTGAACTATATGATTCCTCCTTAGGTGTCGACTTGACACTCGGTGGTTCTTCGATGAGATCGCTAATTATAAGTTTTCAATGTGTTGCCTCACAATTACCACAACCTTCCAACCCTACAAGCAATATTCATTCTATTGTTTCTTACTTTCGTGTTATGGCATTACCAAGGCATATTTCTAACAAGTTGCAAAATCAGGATTATAACAAAATACCTTTTCAAAAAGTGCAATTCTTACCAACTACTTTCGATGGAAATGTTTTGTTTGAATTGCCACATGTGTTTTTGATTACACATAGACCTTCACAAATGCAAAGCATGGATAGAAAGTATGATGGCCATGCTTGGTGCAAGGTGATCACAATTAATATAAATAATAGTTTTGGGCTTAGTTTCAAGAAAGCTCATTGCTTAGGTCACTTGTAGTGTCTACATGATGATTAGGGAAGCTTTGTGTGCATTGGCTTTGCAATGAAATCTTTTGGTGTGATGAGTGCGCATATATTCTAATCATGGGTCAAATGGCACTATACCCATCCACTTCCTCCATTGCATACAAATTTTCTCATTCTATTCCCCTATGTGTGGCGGATTGTTTTGGATGAATTTATTATGTTGTGCATAAATTACCATCAATCACTAGAGCAACTATTCATCTTACGTCCATAAGCATTTTGTGGCGAATGGCAAGTGCAGGGACAATGTGGACGAGACTAGAAGGTTGATTGTAAAGGAGGTCAAAAGCATGCTTGATATGAAGATATATGACACGCTCCCAAGTTCCTTCATAGACTCGAATGTGAGTCTAGGGTGAAAACATTGGAAGAATAAAGAGTTGGGGCATGCTCCTTGGCTTGCAACACTTTGGGGGTAGAGGGGCATGCTGGAACTCCAAGATGGGACTACGAAAATTGACTGGCAATTTACTTACTCACATGGACCTACACAAACCAAACAACAAGTTGGTTTGTGCATATTTTGGAGCACTTTGGTGCACGGATGAATCACGGGAAAACACGGATTCATAAGACTTACCACAACCCAGACTTGGGGGAAGCCACCACCTTTTCCTTTATAGTATACTTTGTGTATGGCCATGGGACTAGCACCCAAATGTCATTTTGTCCCAAGACTCCCAAGTGGGAGTCTCGAAATTCCCACAACTGGGACTCCCGCGACTTTGGGGGCCCATAACTTTGCATACATACCTCCAATTGATATGAGGTCTAAAGAAAATATTTAACCTTTGTCAAGAGCTTTCCAAAGAGATGTCACATGCCACCTACACGTAAGGAAATTAAGGTGATTCCCAACTTTTAGTGGTTGGGATTCAAATTACCAATTTGACTCCTAGCCTTTCTTGTGGCCATAACTTGTGTTTCAATTGTCCAAATGGGTCATGCAAGCCCATTTTAAACATTTAAATTCTATGAACTTTCCAATGATATAAGGAACTTTTCAATCCAGTGGGTTTTGACCCATATAATGACTTTTTGAAAATTTGAAAATCCACCAAGACTCCAACTCTTGAAGTGGGAGCTCAATTGGGAGTGTGAAGGTTCATTCCTTCACACTTTCTGGCACTTTCGAGAGCATGAGATGTGATTCCTAAGCTTCTTTCTTGGCTCGCACCTTTGCAAGCCCTTGCATTGGTTGCAAGCCCAAGGTTAGGGTTACGACAATATATGTGATTTCGGTGGGTGTAAGCAAGACCTTCTAGGCTACACATTTGTTTGATGATAGTGGTGATGACATTGTGGAGGTTTTGAATGAAAAATAATCGGAGTAGATCCAATACAAGTTCTCAGAACTTAGTTTGCCCAACATTTGTAACCTAGTTGTTGTTTTCAAACATCATGCAAGTCGTGATTATATTGATAGGATCCTTGAATTGAAATCTAAGAATGGCTATGATTACATCCATGAGTGTTGTTTCCCAGGTCAAATTGTAGGACAAAAGGTTTTCATTTTCAAGATGTAAATAAATGGCGTGGGGAGTGGAACGAAGCTTGTCATGCAAATGCAACTTGGAGGGGATTTGGAAAACACTTGGATCATGTTTGATCATGTGAAGCGTGTTGCTAGCCGAACAACTATGGCTTGTCATGTGTATGATTTTTCTTATTATAAATGATGACCATTATAATTTGTGACATGCAATTTGAAGACATTGAAGTTCAATAGATTGTGTGGACAAAGTTTAATGAAACCATGTTGAAGCATGTGTTTTTTAATACTAAAATTTAAAGGATTCATGGCTAATAACGCACAAGTCGATTAAACGTTATTAAAATTGTTTATGGTTTTAAAGACCCTTTTATCAAAATGGTTGATAAAGAACACACTAGTTTATTCCATTGGGTTTGATCATTCAACATGCACACCCAAAAACTAATCAAACTTGAATTGCAAAATCCCTTGTGGAGGCTAACAATTTATATAATATAATTTGTTGTTGGTGGTGTCATTAGGGGTTGTTTTGGAGGCATGTGTCCACGAGTTTGCAAATTGGCTTCACTTTTGGCAATTTCATGTCATGCAATGGGGATGTTTCATGGTCCATGTGAACATTTCACCTACGAACTTCCTATGACTCCTTTTATCTTCTGATTATTCAAAATTGGAATTCCATTTGCACTCAAATTCCATCTACACTCCACTTCCATCTATGTTGTGACATTTGAAATTTTGTTGATCTTTCCTTTCTTTTCTTTTGTAGAAGTCTAGCGATGAAGAGTGGGCTGACATGCCCGATTGTAATTTGGTTGATTGTGCATAACATTTGGTTATAGTAGTCGGGAAAATGTGGCACTTGTTTATACGTAGCAATGTTTAATGATTATATTCGTGCTTTCAAACAATTTACATTGTATAAAAAATATTTACAAGGTGGTCCACCTGGTCATGGTCCTAATAGGAATGGATTGTTGTACACATGTAACAACCACCCTTTGGTTCTAATAAGTTGCTACCTTTGGTATTTTAAGGTGGCCTAGAGTTGAAGGAAAATATTTATGTTGACGGCCAATGGCATATTGAACATTGCCCATTCAATTCTACAATTAAATGTTTTATTTTATAGAAAACCATGGCGCTCAAATGCAAAGCAAGGATCAACCTTTGTAAATCTATAAGTGGAACTCATGCTCCATGTGACTTAGGTTTTTGGGTACAATATCACAAAAAATCACTTGAGCATAATAAACACTGGTTTTGTTTAGATGACTTGAATCATTGCGTTGGTGGAACATCATGAAAATTTGCAATTGTTAGGCCTATAGTTCGAACTATATTGCCCATCCAAGAAGGTATTAACTTAGCTCAAAATGAGTTAACAACTCTAGAAGAAGCAAGGTTTTCCTTTGACCGCCTCCATAAAATCGACATTCAAAGTTGATTTAGTTCCTAATCTTCTTATTTAAACAATTCCCAAGTGCTTATTGCAGTGAGTTGCCCCAATCTTGTGAGGCCCTCTGATGCAAGTTGTTGGCTTACAATTCAAGGTGGCAAGAAGGTGAGACGACATTTAGTTCTCAAATTGACACAACAACACACTAACAATTGGGAGGTTGGCATCTTGCTTCTCTAGTGCACTATTTTCCTCATTGTTGATGTCCCCCCACCTAGGTATGGATGAATTTATAGTACTATTTCAGATGATAAGTGATACAATGCGACTATTGGAAATTTCCTTGGACGTTCATTTTTTTGGGTGATAATGTTGGTAGGTTCTTTAAGTGGCCCTAGGACATATGTGCAATGTAAATATTTGTATCACGTTTTGTAGTTGATTATGTTTAGTGGGCTTATGGAAGACTTAATTCATTATTGCAGGAATTGGGATGAAGTGTTGCATTTGTTACAACACTCTAAAGTCTTAAGACTCTAGTGATAGTACATCACAATTGTAGCTATATCAAATCAATTGTGATTTTCTCATTCGTGAAGCTTGCAATAAAAGTTTTGATAGTCATAAAGTGTTTCCTTGTATATTGTTTCTTTGTGTATAATATCATGATACCTAGACCATTTCACAAATATTTCTCAACCATGCAATTTCCACTTATTTTAGCAGTTCTTAAAATCAAATAATCTTTTTGACCCCTAGATATTTTGAACATTGGTTGCATTAGGGATTATGAAACGTATGTTTTTGTTTTTCTTTTTTGTCTTGAAGCCCTCACATGAAGCTACATTCAAAAACTTTGTTCGCCAAGCCCATGTTCAAAATCAATAAACCTTTGTTGATTCCAAAAATATTTTGGTGATGTGGTAGAATATTTGATGACATGTCATCGAATATTCTACCACAACACTTGAAAATTGCCATGTGGAAAATGAATATACCAAGAATATTCCAAAGATTATGTCTTGCTTAAGTGAGCAAGCTCACTTATTCACCTACCCACCTGCTAGCATTGTTGAAAATACATGAACTGAAAAGATTTCATGAATTCTAACTAATGGATTATTGTCATTAAAAGAGGTAGAGGCGGCCTATGGCAAAGATTTAGGGGATGAAAAGAGCAACACATAAGATATAAATCATCATCCTTCAATAAGTGTTAGCACAATTCACTACTAGAAAATTTGTCTTTTACAACCAATCACCATGCAACTGGCATGCAACTAGTTGTCATTTGCAACTATCTTGGTGATGTTTACAACTATAAAATTGGTATTGTATAATTTTTCAGCCATACGGTTGTGTATGCAGTTAACATGCAACTAAATATGTACAACATGGACACATGTCATAAAAATAATGGTCTAAATTTATACATATTTAAATTAATATACTTAACATATCTATATAAGCTATGTATAATAATATTATGTGCCTTTAGTATTAAGGTTAACCCCATGCTAATTTAGGCTAACTTAAACTAACCTAGGTAAAAATAATCATAGTTAAATTAACCTAGGCTAAATAAACAAAAAAGTTAAACTAACCATGGCTAGATTAAATTAGGTTAAAATTAACCATGCTTAATTTTATTAGGCTAAATTTAACCATGCCTAATTTTATTAGGCTAAATTATTTATGGCTAAATTAAATTATGTTAAAACTAACCATGGCTAAATTAAATTAGGTTAATTTTATTATAAATGTTCATAATTATCAATTAAATGTCTATTATAATTAAAATGACAATCAATTATATATATATTCAATAGGTACTATATACATAAATTTCATTATTTATGTATATTAATGTAAATAGGTTGCACGAATTAACTTACAAATACAAAAACATTTTAAGTTAATTACTAGTTTAAGCTAGATAATAATGTTAAAATCATATTTTCATTAAGTAATTATAATTATTAAAAAAAATCCTCCAATCACCTTTGAAGTGCAAAAGACAAGAAGTAATGAAAAATTAACAAGAAGAAAAACACGAAAAATAAGAAAAATAAGTTTTTTTCCAAGTTACAAAATGTGTTTTTTTCTTTTTTTTGGACCCCTCCCACTTTCAAACCTCATAACTTTCTTATTTCCTATTCATTTTTAACGATTTAAAGTGCTATAGGAGCGCCAACTGAAGTTTTACAAATAATATTCAATATTATTTTAATAGAAAAAAAACCAATATAAAAGGAAATTTTTGGGTGTTTAAGAATCGACCTTTGTAGTGTTCAATGGTTTTTTTGAATTTCTGACCCCCTTTATTTTGGGGGATCATAACTTTCTCATTTCTAATACATTTTTGATGATTCTTATTGTGTTAGATGCACCAAGAAGAGGGCTTCAAGTTTTGTTTGGACACCAGAATCAACAGAACCCTCCCCTGGCTGCTATACTCTAATACATTAGTTACATCTGATGTGCAACTAAGTTAGTTCATGAGGTTTGCAATGGAACTTTTTATCCCGTATCCTTTGGTTTCCAATTCTATTTAGCTCAGTATATAAGTAAGAACAATAATTGTGTTGTAACAAAACACCAAATGCCATTGGGGATGACTGAATTAAAAAAACTTACCCTTTATGAAATGGTTAATTTTAAAAATAAAATCGGATTATTCTAATCTTACTTATATAGCCTTAATTGAGCTATGTTCGACCTATTAACATACCTAAGTAAGCCTATTTACTTAATAGGGTTTAATAATAACCTAATTAACTAGGTAACATGTGTCAACATCTTATCAGCCATAAATTGGACAATTTAGAAATTACTATTCAATATTAAAAAATAGATGGGCCTTAATTTCCACGTGTCACCATATAATTGGTGTTTTAAAATGGACACATGTCAATTGGTCAATGAACGTTCCATGGTGTGCCACATGTCATCATCTTAGTGGCATAAATTTTAATGATTTAAATTAATCCAATGATTTTTTTATTTTGAAAACAAAAAATTAATTAATTAGTGACACGTGTCCACAAACTAGTTGTCCAATTTTAAAACATGTGTCATATTTTTATTAGTCGCATTATAGTTGCAAGGAAAGTTGCACATAAGATGCAACTACATTTGGATTAATATGTATGGATGAGCATGTATATTAACACCATATATACATGTTGCATACATAATGTCGCATGTAACTAAATGTCGCGTGCAACTTGTCTTATGCAACTACACAAATTTATAGTTACAAACGATAGTTGCAAAACCCAAAATTTATAATAGTGATTATGTTTAAAAGGGAAACTTTTGCGTAACAAAAAATTGTGTTCATAGTCTAGGCTTAAAGATTTTTTCATATATTAACATAACAATGTGTATACATCAATTTATGATTACATTTGTGAAGGTTGGATAATTCCAAGTAGCTAAGTATTTGTAAAATTCAACTAAATCAATTTGAAGCGCAATTGAGAAATTTTTTTATTTCAACAACAATTTTAATTAGTTCTTCAATTTCTTGCATAGTTCATTTTTTATTTAAATAATCAATCAAAACATAAAATGTATAAAAACTATTGTTTTGATACAAACCATTAGTCGAATGTTTGGAAACCCCACTTTAGTTTTTTTTTAGTTCAATAAAACATAACTTTTTATAAACAAATTATGTGCCTTTTTTAGGGTTTCACCAATAAAGAGTTAATTCACCAATTTGGCTCTAAATTCGGAGCCAAATTAGAGTTCAACTCCATTTTGGGGGAAAAAAAACCAAGTTCTAGCTTAGTTCTTATTTAGGAACTAAACTCCATTTTTTTGTTGCAACAAGGTTTTCAGTGCCGAGAGAATGTCAACTACAACAAAAAATAGGAATCAGCCTCCTTTTTTTTTGTTGTAGCTGAAGGAGGCTCGGCTCTAGCAAAAAAAACAACCAAGGCTCCTTTTTTTTGCTATTGTTCAACTTTGTTTTTGCTCTTGTAAAGCTAGTTGCCGAAAGAAGCTTAGATTGAGTTCAATGGGCTAAGTTAAAGCTTAGAGAAGACCTTGGATGTTTAACTCTTTATTTTTTCCTCAACTTGACCTTTTAAGGTTTTTTTTTTTTTTTGAAAGAATGTTGAACTTTCTTGTGTCTACTTTTGTAGGACATATATTGTAAATATAGCTCTGTCACAAAGATTATAGAGATGCCTGAGGTATTGGGTGCATTGGGCACCCTTTTGTTTGCAAAATTTGAGATTGTTTTCATAATTTTAGTTGTGCATTTGTAACATTCTGAATTTTTTGCAAACTTCCCAAGTGCTATCATATGTAAACTCCTTGTCCTTTGATAGAACTATTCAAGTTGTTCAAATCTAGACCAAGTTCAACAACTTTAAAGTCCTTGACAAACACAAGATGGTGTCAAGGAACAAAGCCTAGATGGCTATTCCCTTGTGTTAGATAATATCCATGTTGGTTGTTCATCTTGCACTCAAGATCAACATCCTCAAAATGGAGCAGGCATTTCAGATTGGTTATCAAGAAAGGGACAAAGTTTTTTATGTTTCACCTTTTAATAGAAAGGGGGAGAAGGAATTCCAAAAACAACATATGTTTTCTTGGAGTCAATATCAGATGTCTGAAAATGAAAGACTTGATTCTTTCTTACTTATCGATCCTAACTTCAAGCCTTCCTCTAGGCGCATGTTTTTTGTGTGTGATGGGAATCACAAGTTGTAGGCTTGGCTACCTTACATTAACCATCTACACAATGATGAGCCTTCATGGCACATCTCTATTGATTCCATTGTCCTTGACACTTTTCATGGGCTTGTTGAACTCCTCACTATCGTGACAGAGCCCAACAAGTATGTTCTTGAAACTTTATTTTTTTTCCTACATTAGGTTAAATTTAAATGATTTTGTTCGCATTAATTTTTGTATCTCTGCAAGTCAATGGAGTTGGACCATGTAAAACCCAACCTTGTTCATGAATTCTTTAGAATTTAGTCAATTGGCAAAATCCCCTTAGAGTAGTTTAAGGAACAACCAATAAAGGTTTACAAGAAATGCCAATCCAAGTCCCGCAAGACATGACATTATTTGACCTTAGAAGCTTCTTTTGAATATATGTATAAAGTATGGCACATTTCAGACTCCCCTCAACAAAGTTCTTTTCTTATGTTTTCAACTTGTTCATCCTTGTTTTTTTAATATTTTTGTAACGAAAGATTTCTATAGTTGGGGCCGTCATGGCCAAATTGTATTATGAAAAATACCCTAACGCAAGGGACTAGTAACCACTAAAGCTCCAATAATGAATGGAGAAAACTATGGAGTACCTGAAGAAGGATCATTATTCAACCTTTTGCAAGCATTTGCAAGTATGTGATCCTTCTCTAGGTGCATATTTCTTGAGGGAGATACATGTTCATTATGATATGAACTTGGAGCCAAAAATGTTAATACAAAAGCTCTAGATGTTCACCTACTTTTACTTCTCGGCCGAACATAAATTGTCTTGGCTTAAGATGTGGAATGAATATGTTGTTTTATGAAGGCTTAAATTTTTTCCCAAGCCCATGTTTTCTAATTCTCAATATAACAAATGGTTAGACAAAACAACCTTATGGCATTAGGTATTCTATTTATGGATGATTTTTTTTACAAAATTCAAAAACATTCCTTTTTATTTCACTTTTGTTCTTACAATTTGAAATTCAGGCAATCAAGCTCTTTGATGCAATAATATTTGATTTTTTTAAAATTATGAAAGAGGTCCCAAATATGATCTTTCTCCTTTCATTTATACATTATTCAAGGTTAGTTGTATGACATACTTGCTTTCTCCATGGCTTTGAGCCTAAGGATGGCATTTGGAGAAGCAAATCTCGGGAACAACAACTTGGGAGCAAAAAGGCTGTCAAACGGGTTCTATACATGTCTTCCAATTATATAACTTCATTCCATTTTCAAGTTATTTCAAATTGATTTATGAGTGTTTGTTGGTAAGCGTACTTGCTTTTGCATCACCAAATGGCTTCCCCTTGTCTTAGTGCTGAGAGTAGGAAAGTTGGTAGCCATTTATCATATTTCTTTATGAAGTGTTGTTTATTATGTTGCAAGTATTTATATCATGTCTTGTTATTCCATGGTGCATTGATTAATTCCCCAAATTCTTAAACATTTAGTATGACCCCAAGGTTGATAACATTATGTTCCAGAGGGACCTACTTAAGGTTTGATTTGCTTCCCATCTTCTCCAGTGTGGCTGGTACCTCGATTATTCGAAAAACAACACCCCCACCTTGGAGATTCCTTTGAAGAAAAATATCAAACCCGTTTGCATGGAGGCCTTTACAAGCTTTGCATAAACACAAGTTGAGGGTGGGAGGCAAAAAATGGCCTTTAAGGGAAAGGGAAAGTTGAAGGAAAAAGTGACCAAACCTCCCTCCTCTGACGCTTTTGTGGAGGTTCCTTTGAGTTAGACTCTATAGACAACTAACGATGTGAGGAGAGAAAAAAAGGCTACTACCCCATTTGTTCTTCCCACCCCTCCTCTTGGTGGAGTCTAAAGCACTATATAGGGATCATTCTAGTTTTTTCCATCTCGCCCAAGTTTGATTGTTGTTACTTCCAATAAGGCTCTTGGCTTCCACCACATGGTCCCCATTCTCCTAACGTTCCATTGTGGCAACCAAGATCTCATCCCAGACCTAGCCCCTGAAGTATGAAACGATCTCTAAGTCCATTCATAAGGTATGTTTACATTACATTTTATTTCCCTTTGCAACATAGTTATATAAGTTTTTTTTGGATGCATTTATTTTTTTCTTCTTTTTATGTAAATGAATCCTAGTGGCAAGGTTCAACTTGTCTTTGTAGATGTTCCAGGAAACCTCCCTATTCCTTTCATGTCTGAAAGCCTAGAAAATATTCCTACATGGAACAAGAAGTTTGATGAATACATTGCTGGAGTTTTTTTTTTTGCCTATATTTGTTTGACCTCTTATGGGGTTGTCTTGTTATTTCATTCGGATGACCTTAAAGTTTTGAAGGAGGTCAAGTTTTATTTTGAAAACTATGGCTTCCAAATATGGATGAAGTGGGTTATGGTGAACTCATTGCCATTGACGAGCAACAAGGACCCATCTCTCAAGGTTCCATCTCGATCCATTAAGCTCTACTTGCATTTTTTTTTGTTTTCAACTTTGGCTGAAATTTATTTTAATCGTGTAGACTCTCTTCGGCCGTGCAACTCTTTTTGTTAGGGTCCATGATGCAAATTCCTTGGGCATTGGGAGGTTCGTATTCTCCTCACCATTTGTTGTGAATCCAAATAATTTTATTGATTTTCACAATGAGAATGTGTTATATAATTGGACAGATAGGGCGTCTATGTCTATATCCAAAGCCAATGGACCCTTCAAGGCTACAAAGGAAATGCATACTTTTATTGTTCAGGCCTTAATTGATGTCTATTCCAAGATAAGATCCTTCATTGTAGATTTGTTTACATTCACAAGTATGTCCTCCTCAAAAATTCATTCACAATATTTGCATCAAAAAATTTGTATGACCATCTTTCACCTTGCAAGCAACACAGTTAAGGCTTGCCAAAGCCTTGGCACCACATCTTGGCTTTGGAGTTGAATATGGAGGTTTTTACAAAGGTGTTGGATCCTCTCATTGAAATGGCCACGCCCGAGCCTTATGTCAAGCATGTTCATAGTTTCAATATTGACTCTCTTATCAAGAATTACTCCAAGAGTTTACTTGATTATGAGTAAGTTGTCCACTTGCATCAATATTATGCATCCTTTTTGTTCTTTTTGTTGTATGCTTCACACTTTCCTCTCTCTTTATTTGCAAAATGTCATTTCCACCGAGGAATTTCTTTTCATTCGGGGAGGATGGGATGCTCTGGGATCTTACCATTTCTTTTTTACTACCATCATATGTTGAAGTTCAAGCCTTGGCTTTGGAGTCTTTAGCTTCACCTCCTTCATGGATAGTTTCTTGAGGTTACCATTTAGGAGTGAAAGCTTTCAGTGATGATGAAGCATTAGAAGATGTTTAGGATTTTTTTTAAGCTTAGGGCTGGATCACTAGGTTCTTGAACCCATTGGGCGGTCTTAAGGTTGGGTGGAAAACTTTAATGATCTTTTTATGTTTTGCCTTAAACTTTCATTTTATGTATGTTTTCACTCAAAGCTCATTTTAAATCACCTTCATGGAACACTTGTAATGTTTGCATCAAAGCTTGTACATACCATAGTGTTTGAAAAAACTTTGTCAAATATTATTGATAATAAAATGTTATATATTGGAAGGCCTTCTCCAACTTGAATCCTACTTTTAAGATCAGTTGTATATTCTACCTATGCAATTCCATGTTCTTTGGGTGTTTTTATTTTTTCATAGGTTTCCACATTAGATAATCTAGGTTATAAGAATGATTTTTGTTTTGTAATGATTGAAACACACATCAGGGAAAATCCAAAGTTTCATAAATTGCCCCCATAGAAAATAATTTCTTATTTGCGAGAAATTTTTTAACTTATTACTTCTTTGGAAAAGAATTTAATATATTGAATTACTTTCAAAATGATCTCAAACTTGATATGACTCTTGGGAATGCTTAATCGAACCACCTTTTTCACTTGTGAAATTTTGCAAAAGAATTGGGTTTTTTACAGTTGGAATTCCATATTGGTTTCTACACATTATATGGATGCCAAATAAAGATTATATGTTTTCTTCCTATTTTTAGTGTTGCAATTATGTTTGAAAACATCTTTATCTAAAGTTCCAATGTACATGTTTTTTGGAAACATATTTCAAATTATAGAATTGGAGATTATAAGTAATAACTTATGCTAATGTCACTTATATCAAAGTGGTTATGTTCGAAACTAATAAATCCTTTCAATTTTATTAGTTTAACACCCTGACACACAAATGTATATAATTATTCATACTATCAATGTTTCTAATGATTGTTATGCCTTGTAGTGGGGAATCATACCTAACAATACCTAAACAATATCTAAACAATATATAACAATACATAATAATTTCCAATAAAGTTTTTTGCTACTTGATAGTGAATTTCAAATTTAAATAGTGAATAATCACATTAGGAGATGGAATTTTATCTTATATACTTATTTTAGTTTAAATCAATCTTGTGTGGAATGTGTTCTCCATTTATGAATGTAATTTTCATTATATTTGAAGCCATTTCCCACTTGTCTTATTTTTAAATGGCCATACATATTCCATCTCACCTTCTATATCTTACATTGCATTGGTGCTCAACATATATTTGTGGAATCCAATGTCAAATGTTTTATTTAAAGTATGTTTCATACAATGAATAAAATTTCCATCCAACTTGATCTAAATACAAATTTCGAGAATTACAGTGGAAAAAAAATTTCAATTTATAGTTGGATTTGTTAATTTATTTGATTTTCTTTAAAATTACTATCATATGGTTCTATTTTGGTTGCAATTGTTCAAGTAATCATAACTTTCATTTGTCAACTCCTGAAAGAAAACTTAAAATGCATTATTCGTTAAGTGGCCACGATCAAATAACGAAACACACATAGATAAATACACATCATGCACCAACTCGTTTCTTTCATTTCAATAATGTTAGTTCATTTCAAGGTTTTGCAAATGACACATTTATAGTCCTCTAATACTTTCTCATGGTTTTAAAATGTCATTGATGTCAATGGCCTTGTTTGTGGTAATATTGTGGAAACCTTTGACATTTGGACTTGGTTTGTCATTCATTTCCCTTGATGATTCTACCATAGCTTTTGGTGTTCTAGTGTTATTGTCGTTCCAAGATCCTTGCATTCTTGGTGGAGTCTGAAGGCTTATTCTCACCAATGGCACCATTGCATATGTTTCCTTACAATAAACAAGTGTTGGTGATTCATATTCGTCTTCTTCCAAGTCGTTTTGGTTATTTGGCCACTTTTTGTTGATGGCAATTTTGAAGGAATACTTATTTGGAGACACAAATTCTAATAGATAATCAAATTGCCTTAAGAATCAAATTTTGTAGTATCAATTTGTCAAGTATGTTGGCCATGGACTGTCTCTTGGAGGCTGTAATAAATTGTTCAAAAGCCCTCATCAAACATAAAATCACTGTCGGATAGATTTTGTAGTCTTACAAATGGTTCTTTGTTGCCCAATATCCAACTTGTATATGGTATTCTACATCGATGGACTTTATTTCTTTCTTCCCGACAACAAGGTACAAGTCTAAGTCTTGATAAGTTCGATAAGCCATGTTTGTTGTCTTTTTCAAAATGGAACAAAATAATTGATAATGTGTGCACGAAAATTCGCAAATTAAATACCCACCTCCCTAAATAATTAGAATGTGGTTTGCATTGCATTATATTAGTATCTTAACATGTGTGACAACAGCCACATACTTGTTGTATTTAATTACAACAACAATTAGATTTCATATGGAAAGTGGCATTGCTAGGTTGCAAATAAATAATCATAATAGTGTACTTGTCAAATTTTCGCATTTTCCTCTTACATTCCTATAATGATGTCTTTAATTACCTAACCTTTTGTAATATACATCTACAAACTATACATTAATTTTCAATTTGTTTTTAGAATAATTGCTTCACAATAATGTTGTTAGAATTGTTGAAATATATATTTTTAGAAGATTTTTATATTGTATAGATAATTATTATATATAACCACCTATGTTTTGCTAACAACTTCATGTTCTAGCTATGTTTAACTTGTCTCCCATTACAATGGTTAAGATGGTAACGACCATGAATGACATGGCAATACAAAATATGCTTTTGTTGACAAATAATATTTTGTCACATAAGACATGTTTGGAACCAAGGGGCATGATTTTTAATAAAGGTGCTAAAAACATCTTTTTGCTTCAACACATGGCGCACAAACCTTGGTAGATTTCTATATTTATGTTGAATTGAACAAAGATATTATTGTTGAATGTCCACGTGAATCAATGGCATATAAGGAAGTAAAAGTGAAGTAAAACATGGTAGAAGTATAAAATATTCAATTAGGCAATAGGGGTGGAATAAATGTAACTTCAAGTATATATTGGAAAAACTGATAGTAGAAGGGGAAAATGCAACTTGATTTGTTGCCACAATTCATTAAAAATTTCATCCATTTTATTTATCATTCTTTTTCATCCAAGAAAATCGTTCATCCATGACACATGGCATAATATTCTTCCATGTCACAAATATTCTATCATATGTGTCAAATAATATTTTTTCGATGTCAACAAAATATTCTTAAGAAGATTCCCTTGGGCTCACTTGTTCATGTTCATGTGCTCACCGCTCATGTTCACACACTCATGAAATAACATCCATGTTGTTGTTATTAGGTTTTTGGACCACAATGACATTTTCATTTTAGTCATTTGTTTTTCATTTAAAGTTACGATGGGGGGTTTAAGGTTTAAGAAGTCATTAATAATAGTTATAGCTTATTTGCCTCAAATTAAGAACTAAAACTAAAAGATGATGTTGAGGACACAATGTACACCATCAATCAAATTACAATACCTCTTTCTTGTGACATATTCATGTCTATATTAACCTTCTAGTACTCCAACACCTCAAGTGAATGCATGAATGGGTGGACCAATATTGGTGTCATAATGTAATATTTTGTAAGCTAATTTTGTTCCAACCATTTGGAGTGTAGTGTAATCAATAGAATATCCTATGGACATTGGTTTTAAGTTGTCAACTTAAATATGAAAACACTTATGTGATTATATTATAAAATAAATGACATTAAGTTTAAGTGTGTGGAGTTTTAAAGTTGTAAGATATGGATTCATGGTTTCATAATTGAAGTTTTATATGTAGATTTTGTTTTGTGATTCCATTTTAAAAAACATGAGATGGCCATGAAGGTGAAAATATAGTTGCAAACCTTACAACTAGGCCAAAATTTCCCATACATTCCCATGTATGATGGTTAGTATGATGTGGAACCCCAATTTGCAATTGCATTTGTGACTACATTTGGGATAGTTGCATGCTACTAAATGTCCCATTGATGGGTGGTTTGGATTTAACCATGTGGTAGTTCAAAAGACCAATGGCAGTAAAACACATGACAATTTGTCATTTGTTCAACAAATATATATTATACTCATAATAATTAAATATTATAACTAATTAATTAATTATAATCATCCTAGGCTAGGTAAAAATAAGTTACCCAACATAGGCTAAATAAATAGGTAGGAAATTATTTATTTTGTTGCTGACAATTTTTTTTATTGGTTCATCCCAAATGGCACATGCACTATGTTCATAGTGCATACCGTGAATCTATTCCATTCATTCACTAATTATAGACATTACAAAATTGAAATTATAAACAAAATATATGGGATAAATTCGAATGAAATGGATACACTACAACATTACAACATTATCACATGTTTTGTCCTATACAAAAGAATTATCATATATTTATACAAAAAATATATTTATTATTTTTCCTAACTACCTACTACCAATCCTACTTACTACCTATCACCTACAACCTAGCTTGCCTAATTAATTAATCAATCTTATTATTATGAAAAAATCATATATCCACACAATAAAATATCTACAATTTAACCTACCTACTACTTATCCTACTTATTACATATTACTTACGCTATGTACCTTTTATCTACTACTTAGCCTAGTTTATGTATTAGGTTATAATAGCCTCATCTACCAACCTATTATCCAATAAATTAATTTAAACATTTTGAATTACAATAGCCAAAACACCACATGTCATTTAGTATTTATGTATAATTGCAAATATAGTTGCAAAAACAAATTAGTCGTTAATTATTAATGGATGCCACCCATAACGATTGACAAATGTTCATTTTCATCAATATTTTCATTTAATCTTATGGTATTCACACATTGTAATTGCACGTATGATTAAAATTTGAATTTGTTAAAGTTTGGTCATGCATGCGATTATGAACACTTGCAACTAATGTGCCATATAAGGCACTAGAAGAAATATTGTATTATACAACCATTCAATTTGCAATTATATGCAACTAAATGTCATTTATAACTATGTTTTGGCATTTTGTAACTAATCACATCCGTTTCAATCTATTATTTTTCTTGCAATTATGGTGTAATGAATTTGCAACTATTAGGATTTATATCCCTCTATGATAATAAAAATTTTAGGTTATTTATCTAAGAATGGGCCTCTATGTTCAAATAATCACAATAATAGTCACAACTTAGTTATTTCTATGTAATGTACATATACCTTTGATATATATTAAGGTATTTAATAATGTATTAAGGGTATATTTATATATTCAAAAAATATATTATATTATATTTATGACATATTCAATATACATTTTGCATATATTGTGATTGTGTAGGGATGTATTTTCTATATTTAATATAATATTAATTATTATTAATTACAAGTTAATTAATTATTTCATTGTAATAATTTATAATAATAATAATAATATATTAAACTAATATAAAATTAATAGCAATAGAATTTATTGTTGATATATTATTATTATCTATAATTAATAATGAAATGAAATGAATTTATTTGCTAAGTTTATTAATTACTGAATTTTATTATTATCGAATATTTTAACTAGTTGTTATTAATAATATAATTTAATAATTCAAAATAATAGAAATTACCTAATTATTAATTTATTTTAATTATAAAATTATGAAATACTTTGATTTTTATTGTTCATAATATCTTAAAATATTATTATGAATAATAATAATATTATTATTATTATTTAAATTAATTAATGTATTAAATATATTAATTAATTGACTTGACCATTATTTAATAATTTAGTAGTTTATGTAATAATTTAAATAATTTATTCTATTATTAATTACTACTTAATTAATAAGTGATAAGAAGTAATAGGTGGGTTGGTAAGTGGGTAGAAAAATATTTAGTTTTTAATTAATCAATTAATTATAGTGAGTTAATAAATTACCTATTAGATATATAATTTACAAACTTGAAAAAAAAGACAAAGGATATGGGATAAAAAAATTGTTGCAACATAGTTTCAATTTAGTTGCAAACTAGGTTGCAACCAAAAAAAAAATCCGATATGTTTTGTCTTCCATTTTCATCTTATAATAATACATAAGGAAGGTGTTTTGCTTTACATTTTTATATTAAAAACATGTATAATTTGGGATGAGCCAATGAAAAAGATTTAACCCTAAATGCTAGATTTAAAATAAAATAAATTTTTTAACATATTTACTTCCTAGTTTACCTATCCACCTACCCATCTAGTCCTATTTACTTTTTTTCGTACCTTCTTACCTACCAACATACATGTTGATTTAAATGTATTCTGGCCAAAATTCAATTAATATACCATGTGGAAAACTTTTTATTATGCATGATTTAACACCATCCAAAATAGATGATGAAGATCCAATATGTAATTTTAAAACATAATTTTAAAAAATTATCATGTTGCTAGATGGCACTTTGTAATGGGTTATAATATAATTGCAAATAATGGTGAATAGTTGCAAATTTTATATGAATGGTCAATCGATGAAGGTGCATATGTTGACCATATACATCATCCATGTGGAATGTGATGACATTATGTGTTGCATGTGACTTCATATATGCAACTAATGGAAATCTAATTGTACATGTTGGTTGTCACATTTTTTTTGTTCAATTATAGTTAATTTGTAATTAACTTTTAATCAACTCATAATTAATTCATAGTTTGATTTTAATTAATTTCCAAATCATTCTTAATTTAATTTTAATTAATTCATAGTTCATTAGTAGTTAACAAACCTTTTGAAAAGCTTATTTAGTTAATGGGCATCTGGAAACTTTTGTGGAAGCTTTTTCAAGTTAGGTCCTCAAAAAGGTATAAATAGAGGTAAGATTCCCCATTATTTTTAGTTTGTTCAACACCAATTTAAAGTACAATATTATTCTATAATTTTTTTCTATTCTTTTTGTCTTTATGTTTATTTATTTTATTACAATAAACACTTGTTTGTACTTTAGTTTTGCACACTTTTTGTTCTTGGTTTTAGCCTTTGTGTTATTGTCTTGGTTTTTTTATTTCATGTTTTAAATTTAGATTTGGATCTATCCTTTCGTTCTCTGTTTTGATCATTTTTGTGCCCATGACACTCATCACATTGTAAAATTACCTTCTAAAATCCTTCTTCATTTGATATTTTTGCTCATATTTACTTGTTTCAAGGTTTCCCATAGTCTATCCTAGGGTTTTCTCCACTTTAGTAAGGTATTTGGTTGTTGTTGTAAATTATCTTCTCCCTAATAATAAAAATAAGTTGAGTCATTTGTTTTTTTGCCAATGTCGTAGGTTGCAAAGTGCATGTCATGTGAATCAACCAAATGTTGTGTTGAGTTGTTCAATTAAAATTCCACGATCTTTCATTGGACTTTTTCTTTCCATGTGACCTTTATTTTGTCCAAGGCAATAAAATTATTGTTATTGTGGTACGACCTTTGGGCCTATCATAAATTTTTTGCATTTAAAAAAAAAACAAGCACAATTCACTCACACCTAGACCCTTGAAATACAAATCAAAGTTGCACACATAATTGCAAACTTGGACAAAAAAATAATCACAAAACTTGAGTGGATGGCCATGGCCCACACATGTCCTACATATGCCAAAAAATAATGTGAGGATAAAACTATGTATAGACACACATAAGGCTTGAAAGTAACAAAACTAGTTTGGATACCATACTTTTCATCAAAGATTGGTGTTATATAACTAAAGGGAAAAACTAAATTAAAAGGAAAGAAAAGATGCATGATTGAAAATCTTGAGGTTCAAATTCTTAGCTTTTCCATAAGGAAATATTTTGCTTGTCATTGTACTATTGCTTTATGTTTCAAAGCCTATGTGCACCTCTTGCATTTGAAGAATAATTGTCAAAAAATTTAAAAAGAAAAAAAAGGTTATTAAGTTCCACTTTTGATGATTTAAAAAAAAAACAAGAATTGTCAAATGTTAATTGTGTATGATATTCAAGCAAATGAACAAAATTTCCATGATTATGGCCCACATGTCCTACACATGCCAAAGAATCAATTGAAGATTAAATTATTTATAGATTGAAAATAGACCTAATATTATGAAGGATGAATTATTCACAATTGAAAATAAATAATTAGTGACTACAAATTGAAAATATGTTCCTCTTTCATTGTATTATCATATTTTCGTTCAATATTATGAACATGCATGTACAATATTTATTATCGTGATGGCAAGGTGCCTTGTAACCTAGTTCCTAAAACTTAGATGTAGGGATTTTCATTGCATTAAACCTACCCACTCTAAATAACGATTCCAAGTTGCCAACATAGCTACAAACCTCTAGGAAGTAATTAAAAGTCTTCAAACAATAGTTACATACCCCCTAGGATGAAAATGTGATAATCATTTATGTATTCAAACCTCCAAGGATGCATCATACCACCTAGAATGCAAATGGTCATAAAGTGTAACCTTTCTAGATAGTTGCATATCCCTTGGATGTAAATGGAGGCCACTTAAATGTATTTAGAAGTTCAAAGAGACATCCTACCACCTTTGTCCATAACCATAAAACGTCATAACAAGAAGGACACAAACAAATAAAATAGGCACATAAAATCAAGATCCAATTATTGTCATATATACTAATTTTACTTTTAATGCAAATGTAATTTGTTTGAATTATTCGACTCTAATAAGTCAATCATGTGCATCCAAAATTCTAGGCATTGGACTTCAAATTGCAAATAGTTGTAAAGAAAATAGTTTGAAAATCCTTGCATTGAAATTGTTTGGTGGTAAGAATAATTGTTGTATTTCACAATTTCAAGTGCATGCCATGCCACAATGTTTGCCCATAACTTTATATTAGACTATGTTTACTCAATGAAGAAGCCACAACATTGGAGGAAGCAATAGGCAAGCAAGTGAAAATATGTTCAACAACAATGGTATTTATAAGAGAAAGGAGTAGGTAACCAAGGTCTTTACTTTTTAGTTCATTACTATGGTGAGCTTTTGCATAGGGATGTCCTTCCTTCACTCCTAAAGTCCTTATCCAAAGGTCCATGGCTTTTGTCTTTATTCATAATTTTATTTTTTTGCTTGATTTGACATGATTTCTTTTAAGTGTGTGAACATGGGCACTACATGCATTCAAGCACCTACAATAGATGGTATATTGAACAATCTTTCTTTTGGTTGCTACAATGCATAATGGTTTTGACATGTCATGCATAATTTGAATCTTTAAAACATATTTGGTAACTAGCTTGGAGAATTCATGACTTCCTTTTTTGACTTCCAAATCTTAGTCACTAGCTCTAAACCTACAATTTTGGAAGGTCATGATTGTCTTTTCCTCCTTTATAGTCCCAAATTTCATGGTTTACCATTTGACGTTGTAGAATTTATAGCCAAGTTGGCTAACACCAAAAGGTTTTCCATTTTACAAAAAATTCTAAACCTAGACCCAATAGTTCTTCTAAAAACCAAAAATTGACCAACATTGGTCTATTGAAGCATCTCACAAAGCTTGCAACAAAATATGGAAAATGACCACAATAAACGGATGAATGTCTCCCAAAAAGCAAGGTCTTTGGCATGGCAATTGTAAAATATGCATTTTTCTCCTTGAACATTGGGTATTAACACCATGTTTCCTTAGTTGAGACAAAGAACACATGGGAACCCCTAAACTTCACTTGGAAATCTTTTTGGGATAAATGTGTTGTTGTTTTCACCTTTTGCTTATATGTGACATAAGATAGACCTCCAACAATACCCATAGTTTAAAGGAGACGTTTGATGTTCTTTCCAAATATGTGTTTGTCCTACTATAATTACATATGTTTTTGTGCATGTTTGTTTCAATTTGCAAGATATCTATATGCACACAACATGTTATTCCTTTATATGCACATTCTTTTTCTAAACCTTTGCACAAGTAATATTCACTTTGTGTTACACACTTGCACATTAGGTGATTGCAAGATAAGGTGGTTCATTTTTTGTGTTGCATTGAATTTTTGTAGAGTGTATTTTATTTAAATTCACAAATGTATGATAAAATTTTCAATGTGGCAAAAAAAGATTACAAATTTGAATTAAAATTTATACATAATGTTGAAATTGAATAAAATTATATCTTTAACATACAATATTGGATTTCAAATATACATGAAGATTCAAATGCATTTTGCAATATAATTTCATTTCAAAATATCTTGTGATAAACTTTTTTAAAACATGAATTCAAGAGAAAAATTACAAAAACATGAACCATAATTATGAACTTTTAAATGATTAGATTTTAATCTTATTTTAAATAAATCCTATTTAAATCATTTAAAATTGGATTAATATTTTTTTGATTTTAATATGCATGTCAAAAAGTTGTTTACTTGAACTCTATTCATATGAACTCTAATCAAAACATAATTTGCACTTAACATTGTGTTTAAATTTTTAATTATTTTCATTTTGTTGTTAAAATATCATCTTTCGTGTTGCATTTGTTGAAAATGAACCACTCTAACTTGTAATCATCCCATAACATTTTACTCTCATAGTTTTTTTAAAAAACAACTCTCAAGCTAGCTTACAACTTTTTTTTGGTGATGGGCACCACATTCAACACCAATCTTACCTGACCCCAAGTTTGAGTGCAAAATCCAATTTCCTACTCCCATTAACTCACCTTGAAAAATTACATGTCATGTTTATAATCTTGACTTCGTTTTGGGGAAACAAAGGTTCTAATGCTAACTTTGTCGAACTTAGCGGATAATTTCAAGTATATTCCAAGAACTGCAAAGCTTCTTCCATTCTAGGTTATGTGATAGCAATTAAATAGCAGTTGTTAGCTCCTTCTCAACATCCGGTTCTCAAGAGCCGGTTCTAGATAAAAGCCGGCGTTATGGATTAGCTAAGTTATATCGCAGCACCATTAATGGACAACTAGTGGGTGCCCGTGGCCGAAGGCCACTGTGAAGTCCCCCGTGGGTGCCCTTGACCTTCGGCCACTCTGAAGTTTTATAAGTTTTATTTTTTCTTATCTTTTATTCTTTATTTGGCCCCCGCCCTGCCCTGTCTGCCTGCCCTGCCGTGCCCCCCTGCCCTGCCATGACGTGTGAAACGGGATCCCAATGTCAAAACCCGCCGTATTGTGTGAAACGGACCCGGATTGCAAAGTGCAAACCGGCCATGTCATATAAAAAAGACATAGAGATCAGAACTCGGCCCTGTTGTGTGAAACCGCACCCCGATATCAAAAGGGCCCGTGTTGTGTAAAACGGGTTTCAGTGATAAAAACGTCGCTGTGTTGTGTCACAACGGACAGGGGCCATTTTGGAGGACCATGAGCGGAATTTTAATGGACAATGTGGAATATACATAGCACATTAGAATACAACCCTACACCCGCGTAATGTGAGTTGACAGCAGAAAACAGTAGGGTGAGAAACTTCTTTGCATTTCGCGCATTGTGCATTTTCCACACGTTTGTCTTTGGCGCAGTGTTGTTGGTGTTGCCGCTCGGTTTTTCCTCAGCGATGGCGGATGCTACTACTCTGCGCCACAGAGGATCCGTTGGTCAGCCTCCTGCTGCTGCCGCTCCTCTAGATCCAATACCAGCTGCTGCTGACCTATCTCCAACTCTGAGTATCAAATGGCGCAAGCTCTTGTTGTTTGCTACGCTTTGTTTGACCCCTTATTTGCTGCTGCTGTACTTGCTGGACGTGGAGAGGCGGATGCTGAAGTCCATCCTGATCAACTTAGCCATGAGCGTCGGCGCTTTCTTCTTGACCATTTTCTTGATCCCAATTGTGTCTGTTTACGTGTTGAGGAGGAACATGTTCGGCTATGATATTAACAAACGGGGATCGCCTGCTGGCACTGTGAAAGTGTAAATTCTCTCAACCTCCGCTCATCAAATCTCTGTCTCTCTGTCTCTCTCTGCTCCTCCCCAAAATGACTCTGTTCCAGTCTCTTCTTCACAGTGGATGTAATCACATTGTGGAGTCCATTCCATTTGCCGTTGTTTTGGAAGCACTGGGATTTGCAAAATCACGTATGACATTGCCCTAAAGCCAGCTCTCAAAGATTGCCAATGACATTCTTCATTGCTTCCTGTGTTGTTTCTGTTCTGCGTTGAGGAATGGTTCTAGTGATATCTCTGTGTTCTCAACCACTGAAAAGGCTTGGAAGACACTACTATGTTTTAGGGTTTTCTGTCGTTAGGGGCACAAAACCCTAACCCCTGGTGTCCTATTCGACGTTAGGCCTTACTTGTCCTTTTCATCAGTGGAGTGGGGAGAATATTTCAACAACAGCAGGTGGATGGATTGATGCTAAGGTGGTGGTGGTTGCAATGGCAGGCCAGAGTCGCTGGGCCTGGTGACTGGGGTGGTGTACTTGGTGGTGACCATCCTGTTTCAGCATTCGTACTTCACACCTGAAAACACTATAAGTGAAAGCTTCCCACCTGAAAATGCTGTATGCGATAATTTCCAGCCTTCTCTGTGGTAATCAACCCCTCTAGGTTTGTTTTGTTTGGTACTGTGCAAGTGGGGTAGTGCCATGGATCCACAACAGCTTGTTTTTGGCCAAGGTCAACTCTGAAGGAACACTGCTATGAGGTTCCTCAGTAATTACTGCTTACCATTTCATGTTCATCAGTAGTTTAAGATGATCCCAAAAGACCTTGGGCCAACAGCTGCTTCAAAGATAGAAAATTTCACTTGAGACTGAAGATCCCCAACTGCAAGGGCCAGGTCTTGTACTGCCATGAGGACCTGTGACCTTGGTAATTGAGACAGCCTAGAGAGAAAGTAGTCATTCTGAATGTGCTGCTGAAGGTTGATGGTTTTTGGTTTTGTTTGTAGCAATTCAAAATGTTGTGGGTCACCAAAGCAACAAATTTAGGAATATAAGTTCAGTTGATGGTGAGGGTTTGTATCCTGTGTTTGAATCATGGTTGAGGATATATTGTGGTGTGTGGTATTGGGCAGTGGCTGACAGAGTATAATGCAGCACTGGCATGCATATGCTTCATGCTTTTTCTGGGATTTGTGGATGACGTTTTGGATATCCCATGGCGGGTGTAAGTATTTGCACCTCTCTTCTAGTTCAGTATGGCTGTTGATTCTCTAGTTTCCAGTTACCTGGCCTTCAGTAAGCATTAGGAGTCTTAAGATAAGTATTTGTTTTTTGCAACAGCAGGGACTACATTTCTGCTTAGTTAAGATTCTGCTTAATTGTATTCCAGAATCCACCAGCCAGCTACTTGAGGTCCAATGCTGTCATGTATCTTTTGGGAAGGTCTTGTGCAAGTTGTAGGAGCTGAATGTAATGAATCAGATGACAGTAAATGCTCGATTTTCTTTTTTTTGCAGAAAGCTTCTTCTGCCATCTATTGCTGCTCTCCCTTTGTTGATGGCATATGCAGGGAGAACAACCATTGTGATACCAAAACCTCTGAGATCCTCACTTGGTCTTAAGGAACTTAATCTTGGTAAGTCAGTGTATTTTCTCATGTGGTTGAATTATCCTGCCATGGAGTCTCATGAAGTTGTGTGCAAAGTGATACAATGTGACTATAGGGGTAATGGTTGGTTGGGAGGGTGAGATGCAATTGGTTGCAGGTTGGGTGTACAAGCTGTACATGGGTCTGCTAGCAGTCTTCTGCACCAATTCTGTCAACATCTTGGCAGGTGTCAATGGCTTGGAAGTTGGGCAAAGCGTGATCATTTCTTGTGCGGTAGGCTCTCTTCTGTGTTGTGTTGCTCTTCCTTTTCTTCTAGACAACTTGATTATTGGTTAGGAGGGGCCTATATATTACATGTCTGTGTGTTATATGAAACCTAGGTGTTTTGTATATTATTTCTTATTTCTGGGCATATAAGTATGCTCTTAGTGACTTCAAAAACTTATAAGGAATTTAGTGAATTGTATGAAGCACTGTACTCAGAGTGAATGATGTCACATGGAGTTAATATTATTGTGGTTCTTCCCTTCTTTGTTGTTTCTTCTTCTGGGTTCTGAAAGTCCTGACCTGGAAGTCTTTCTTTGACTTCAAGGAAAAGTTTGAACCTTGCTCTGGGTTTCTTAAATTCTCATGAGAGTTATTGTATTAATATTGTTGTAGTCCTGTTCAGGTTCTGATACATAATGTGATGCAAATAGCTCGCAATTCTGGAGAAATACAGCATGCACATGCCTTCTCCATCTATCTGATGCAGCCCCTTGTGGCAACCTCACTTGGTCTACTGGCTTTCAATTGGTGAGTAATGCTACCCAGGTGTCTGTGCATGCCATATTTTCTATGCCATTCATCTGGTGCTATGCTAGTTTTCTTCAACCTGATGGTTGGAGAAATGATGGCATATCTCAGGATTGGTCTGGTTGACTTACCTGGACAGTGTAGTCAGGGGATGATGCTTTGCTGCAGAGGTCTACATTATGAGTAGCAAAATGGCTTTAGCCAAAAAGTTCAAAGTAGCTAACTGTGCTAGGGTGCTATGGTGCTGCAGGTACCCATCATCAGTGTTTGTTGGTGATACATACACATACTTTGCTGGTATGGCATTGGCAGTTGTTGGCATTCTTGGACATTTCAGGTAACGTGTTCTGTTTTCTTTGGCTCATGCAGATGTATTGCATCCAAGTAGTCACTCGAGTGGTGTGCTTAAAGGATAATTCAGTGTGCAGGAGATATCAACGAGTACCCTACGTAGGCTTCTCTATGCTTTTGGCTTGGATGCTTGCTTGTACAGGGGTGAGCTAACTTCAGATGAAGCTTATCCTCACAAGCTTGTTGCAGCTTGATCAAGAAAATCTTTAATTTTTTTTACTAGATATGTCTCTTGAGTGCAAACCAAAATCATGACCGAGCCTTCCTGTTGCTTGTGAAGATGTGACAGAAACTTAGGATGCAGATTATTATATAGTTGTTTGCCCAGAGTTTTGAGCTGATTGTTATCTACTTACAGACACCCAGTATTGGAAGCTGACAAAAGTCAGTGCTGAGTGGTGGCAGCTAGTTACTGCCAGTCATGATGAAAGTGATGGTCTAACACTTTAAAGTGAGTCACTTTAATGTGAGGCTTATGGATGCACTCATTCTTGTTCTGTCAATTGTGGTTTTGCTAAAAATGACACAGTGGTTCCTTTCAACCCTATACTGTGGAGTTTTCTCTCTAATCATATTGATATATTTCATGTACGTTGCTATGTGGGATGATGCATGTCCAAGCTTTCCTAGTGTGGATGCAGGAATATCATTTACAGATTAGTTTGAAGGAGGTGATGTGTTCTGATTTAGGGCTTCTGATTACACTGTGGTATCTGCAGTGCAGTGAAACAACTTTTACTTGTTGATCTGTGGGAGGTGGTGTGTTCTTCTTTGAGGCTTCTGATTTAGCTGTTGTCTGTGCAGTGAGACATTATTGTTGTTCTTTTTACCACAGATCATAAACTTCATTTACTCAATACCACAGGTACTCATCTTTGTGTGTAAGGCAATAGGACTTCCTGTTTGGGGGTCTGATTTCTCAGTAGTTGCTGGTGCCAGGATCCAATAGATTATTCACATGCAAGTGGTTTTGGGAAGCCTTCTACATTGCTGTTCTATGTGTTGAAGTAGGATGAGCCAAGTCATTGGCTAGTTTTTGAGAATGTTTGTTTGGTTGGAATTGCTGGACAGTTGTTCAAAATTGTCCCATGCCCACGACATCGGTTGCCAAGGTAGGAGACCACTGATCCTCCAGCCTGTTTGATCCTGCTATCCAAATATCTCCTCTGGATGGTGGTGTATTGTAGAACTAACTCTGTCCCTCTTCCCCAGAACTTTAAGAAAACAGTTTTATGACATAACACAAGGTCTCTGTGTATAAGGTTGTTGTGGTCGAAAGGGAAGGGGAGCTCAGGTTTCTGCTCTCTAGAATAGTACTGGAAGTATTCTTTTGGCTATGGCTTTCTTGTCTCTCTCATGTGCTGAATGTAATAAAACGTTTAGGATTCTTTGTTTTGCTGGAAGTTTTGAGCCATGGGAGAAATGGGTGTTTGATGGTTTCAGTTTTGATCCAAAAACCGGTCTCCTGACTGGCAGCAATGACATGAATCTGGTGAATCTCTTTCTACGCTGGTTTGGTCGTTGCTCTGAGCAACAGCTCTGCATACGCCTCTTGTTGTTCCAGGTATAACATCTTTCTTTTCTGTTGTCCTCTTAAGTACTCTGGAAGCTGTGAAATACCTTCAGTGCAGTTCACTACAAGAGGCATGAGGGTCCTGACATGTGTGATGGTGTACTGTCTACAGGTCTTGGCATGTGGTTTCTGTTTTGCACTCCGATACTTCATGGCTGGGTGGTATAAGTAACTGGTACATCTGTACAGTAGGTGGATTGGAAGATGCAGATTCCTTCATGCAGAGAAACTCTTGAGAGTGCACCATTTCTAATAGATCATAAGCTCCCACTACTGTCTTCAACATCTTTTAACTAATGCCTTTAGAACTCTCCTCTAACAAGGTCCCTGCCTGAAGTATTATTCACTGAAGCATGCTGCTTTATTCATATTCCTAGTTTTCTCACAGTCTTTTGGCATCTCCTTTGTTGAAACTGTGCCACCACAGACATGACATCTCTGATCCAGCCAGCTACAGTTGACTGCCTGGGAAGCAAACCTCTGTACACTGTTGACATCTTTGTATCAGTCTCACAGTGTGATATCAATTCAGGACAGAGAAGCTCATGTAGTGTTGATAAACCTTTGCTCGGACTCATGCTCAGTTCCTACAGTTCATTTGCTTGGGGTGGGGTCAGGAGTAATCAGCTCCATCACTTTGTTCCTTGTCCATCTTGCAGTTTTCTTTTGGTTAAAATAGGAGAACTGCTATTTTCATCATACTTTGCCACACTATAGTGGGAAGCTTTTCCCCCAAGCATTGGAAGCAGCAGAAAGCAGGTCTATGATATATGAAAAATGGAAACATGAATGAGAATTTTAGCATTCAAGCAAAGCTCTTTGTTGATGAAGCTGTTTTTGTTGCTGTCTCAAGCAAAATCCAGTTGCCATAACCACTATATCTCCTCTTCTTTGTGGAATTGTTGTTGAGAAAATGTGTGTACTGTGTGGCAGTTTGTGATGTTGAATCATTTCTGTGCTTCATGCTTTTGTCCTTGCAAAAAAGTCTGCTCTGTGCAGTAGCAGACTTCTGGAGCTCCAGGAGAGTATGAAGCAGAACATGGTGATTTGTAACGTTGAATCATGTCTGTGCTTCATGCTTCTTTTGTTCTTGCAAAAATGTCTGCACTGTGCTGCCAAACTTCAGAAGCTACCAGAGGAGAGTGTGAAGCAGAAGGATGGAATGAAATAGAGTCTTGTTGACTGCTCCAGTCTAGGGTTTAGCAGCTACTGTTTTGGGTGAAGTCACAGTTCGGGAATTGCCATTACAAGAGTGAGATGGGTGTGATCGATGAACACAGGTTTCAAGGAAAAAATTTGCAGCATTGTGAAGAACATTATTGATGGTGTCATCATACGCAGCAGCAGCAATAGGGGCAATGGTGGTAGAGGTTTGTAGGGGTGCACTGATTGTACTTGAAGGCCTGGATTGCAGTGGCAAGAGCTCGCAGCCGTTTGACCTCCTTCTTGCATACCCAAGGGCTATCCGTGGAGGCTTGGTGTTTCCTGGATCACACTATACCCATGGGGAAGATGATCTCCTCCTACTTATCCAGCCAGATGGACCTTGATGATGCTTCCATCCACCTCTTCTCTTCTCTGCAAATCGCTGGGAAAAACAGTTAGTTCCTCTACCAAAGAACAAAACATAGAAGTCTTTGTCTGCTTATTAATGGAGCAACCGATTGGGAATCCCCTTGACATGTTAAGGTGAAGAATCTGCTGGAAAGGGTAGACAATTTTATGAATTACGGTTTAGGTTTTTAGGTTTAGGATTAAGAGTTGCAAAGGAAATGGGCAGGGTAGGTGATCTTGAAGGTGTTGGGAAGTATTATGGCAGGGCTTTGATGGAGGCAAAGCTAAGAGTGGGTGCAACCTTGGTGGTTGACCGATATTCATACTCAGGAGTTGCATTTTCAGCTGCAAAAGGCCTTGATCTGAATTGGTGCAAAGTAAGCAGGCATCTGTACCCTGCACACCTGAAGAAGCTGCATTCTATGGCCAGCCAACCCTGTGCATCCTGAAGAACAAATCATCTTTTCACTCTGAATCCTGAATTATGCACAGTCTGTTCTAGTGCTGACTATGGAAAGAGGCAGGGACAAAACAAAACCCAGGGCACAAAAGATCACATCCTTGTTCAGAAATTTGTGGAGGATGTGAATTAAAGATAAGTGTGATTTTGTTATACTTTCTTAGCTTTCTGTTTGAGGATTAAATTTGCTTGTGTTGCACACATGTGGACTTTTGAAACTGTATAGAATGGACAGAGTTTAGTAAAGGTGTGCAAATTGGTGGTGCAGGCACGAGAGGCAGGGCTGCTGGCACCTGATCTTGTGCTTTATCTCGATATTCCTGCTGAGGTAAAGTTTATGAAGTTTCTATTTCTTTCATATCCCTGCTTCCAGTTTACTTGAGTGGCATGCAAGTTATAGTCATTGTGGCTTCTTTTCGGGTTTAGAAGTTAAGATGTGATTGTATGCCTGGTCCATTCCATGTTCCATTTGCATGGGGATTTTCTAAGAATATGAGCCAATCATTAGTCGTTGTGGGTTTAAATATTCAACTGTCAGAAAATGTGATCTAAGGGCTTCTGAATTTGGCAGGTTGCTGCAGAGAGAGGAGGCTATGGTGGTGAGCGCTATGAATAAGTTGAGTTTCAGAAGAAGGTTGAACTCAATTTCAAATCTTTGCAGGACTCATCCTGGCAGGTAGGTACAGTCAACAGTATGTGTAAGCCTTCTGTTCTGACTACCACTTTAGAACCTTGTGATGAGTTTGTTGTTTGGATACTGTTGTGAATTGTTATATTCAATTCTGCTACAAATGTGGTTGTCCATGCCTTGATTGGTAGAATTTAGCAATATCAGGCTCATGAGATTTTAGTTGGAATCTGCAGTGATGTAGATTGACCATCATTGGAATGTTTTTTCAGAAAACTGCAGAACATGGATGTGACTCAATTGATTGATACCCTGCAATCCATGATCAGGATCACAGCACTCGAGGTTGTCAATGATTGCCACTCTGGTTGGGAGCTCTTTCAAATGTGGCCAGTGAAGAAGCTAAAAGTATCACCCCATTGAAGGCACTACTATCAGGGGTGATTATTCTGACTATTGCATAGATTTGGCAGCTGAATAATTTAGGCAAATGCCAGTCATGTTGAGACAATAGAGCAACGAAGATTGACAGTGTCCACGGGAACAAAGGTCAGAATGTTGGATTGTAGAGAGGTGGTTTTTGAAGCAAAACTGGCTCCACTCATTATACAGATTGTTCAGTGAAACACTTCAAATGGATCAACGGTTGGCAAATAGAAACAGTAGATTTACAACATTTGCAGGGCTCATCGCTTTTTATCTGTGATTTACTATTGGTGATTAATGTTATATGTGATTTCTTTTGCAGAAGTGAGTACAGAATCCTTTTAAGTAGCAGCAGGCACACAGAGGATTCACTCCTTAAACCTTATAAGTTACAGTATGTACATTGTATCCAGGTGTAACAAATCAAAGCAGACTGAACCTGTTAGATCCAGAGTGAACTGGTGGCTTTGTTGTTTTGTATCATTGTACTGGTTCAGTCCAGGTGTTGGCCGGGTATTGAGTTTTGATCTGGTTACCAACCCAGGTATTGATGACCTCCCAATTGGGTATTGATGTTTGATAACCGATTAATAACCTGCACACTTTGTATTGAATTTTCAAATTTTTTTAACCTACCAGGATGACCTGATTATCATCCAGCTAGGTTATCAATTCTAAAATTCTAAACATGCTTACGATAGAAAACAGCAATACAGAAAATAACTGATGGTATAATTGGTGGGTCTCAATTGGGAATTTTGAGAACCAACCTTTACACATAACTGGTGGTTATTACTAAAACATAATCAGGTAAATCGATAATGGGGGCATTTAGTTTGATATTGATATTGCTAACATGTGTTGTCCCAAAATACAGATTTTACAAAAACGAACCTGACCAGTTATGAAAAAAATCAATAACCGGTCAATACCGGTTCAGTCCTAGGGCTGGGGCCCCTGGTTTTTTACGAAGCGTACGTAGCTAAAGTGACGATTATTCATTGGAAGATGTAGAAAAAGTGGAGATCATCCCTAGGAACATTTATCCAAATCTAGCTAAATAAAATACATAAGTACCCCCAGTTATAATGGGTGTATTAGTGCAGGCTAAAAATGGTGAGAAATGGTTTTGTATATAGAAATTTCATGCAGCCAATGGGAAGGCTCAGCATGCACTCAAAGTGCCTTGATCTTTTCTCTTGTAAGTTTTGAGTGGCAGGGTTGCGGGGGAGGATTTTTTTTCAATATGTTCCCTAGGTTCCCAATGTGTTCCTCCAGGATGTTCCTAATAGGAGCTCGATTTAATTTCATATGTTTTGCCCAAAGTTCTCCCCTTCTCACTTATATGGGTGGCCCAAAGGCCACTCCATCTTTCCATAGAATCTTCTATTTTGGGGAGCCTCCATTTTCATTGGAAAAAAAAGAAGTTAGACTTGTGAGACACCCCAACCAATTAATATGAAACTCAGTTTACTATAATCTTTGATCATCCTTCTATATGTTAAGACACATGAAAACCACATATAGTTTACTATAACCTTTAATCATCCTTCTATATGTTCGCCTACACAATGAAAATCACATATATGAATCCAATAAATTCCCACCCCTACTTCTGTCAACTGAAAACTTCCAAATCACTTATTTTTCAAATTTCAAAATTTAAATTTTGCAGTAATTAAAAAAAAAGGTGATATAAAACCTACAGACATTGCAATTTTCAGAATACCCCAGCTGCCAAAAGTCATAAAATGGACTGCCACAAGGAAGAAGAATCATGTGTTCCAGGTTCACCTGTTTTTCACTCTGTAAATAAGAGCAGCTGTACAGGGGGAGGTGGTGAACTGGAATCTCAATGGATCTGGCAACAGCTGGCCAGAGAACAGAGATTTGACTTAAAAAGTTCCACTCAGAGAAAAGACTCAGGAAATCAAGCATCAAAAGCATTCCATGTGTGATCAAGAAAACAGATAGCAAATTGATTCCATACCATAACTTGAAAAACAGGTCTCATTGTCCTTACTGGTTTTTCCAGTTGTGCCTGTGGACAGGTATCCATGAGGTAGCTCGTCACTTATGAAGGAGAAGTTTGATATAATCATGTCTTGTGAGTCAGTGGACAGTTTGTGGCTGTGGTATACCCACCAAGCATGCCTACATGTGAGACTTTGCTCCAGGTTTGACGACTCTTCCAATGCTCCAGCACTCCATGGTATCAGAGACTAATCATTTGGCACAGAGCCTAACTCTCAACAAATGTTACTGAGGCCATGGCAAACTTTTGAAACTCTTCAGTGCATACATGTATGGCTTCCACTACTTTACGGGCATAACTCACAACTCTCTTTGTGTTTGGCCACAACCATTCTCTTGCAGAATCTTGAATGTACAGGAAAGTGTGCATTGTTTCAGTGAGCAGTCATACCAGCTTTGCATGATGATGACTCTATCATGACTCTTCCATGATATCAGGGCAGGTAAGGGGCAGGGGGAGGTGGTGGTGGTGCTGCCATTGGAATTGCTCCAAACATAGTGTTAGGATCTATGCCACCAGATGTCACTGTTGAAAGTGCAATGAGTGCAGCAGTCAACCCAGCATTTCCAGCCACAGTTGGCTCTGCCTGGCCATAGCTGTCACGGTGATCCTTGTACTGATCTTGTGAATTTGGCCCCCCAACCATGGCACCCTCAATAACATGAGGATTTGGAGCATTCTTGTACAGCCATTCGCGGCCTTGTTGACAACCATACCGGACTCCATTCTTGGGGATTGATGCAGCTCGGTGATGAACTTGTTTTGGGTACTTGTTCCCATACCCTACTACATAGCTCATGTTCAAAGGATTCTTCCCAAGAATGTAGTCTATTTGATTTCTAGAAAAATTCCGCAAAGATTCAACTGCAAAAGCATAGGGACCACAATTCCAGCTTGGGACATCTGCAGCTCCCAAATAGTCTGCATAAAGTGCGGACAAAAATGCTGCATTCACAACATACTGCAAAGGCTGCCCACCCCCATGGTTCAATTCCAGAAGCCCACCTCTGGTGCGATTGAATCTTTTGAAATTGGGTAAGTATGAGCACATGACAGTATTTGTTTCATTCCAGTATTGTAGAAGTTGTGCCTCATATGGGTACCCAGGAGATTGCAGTATATGCAACCTTGTCAACAGTACCTGGGCACCAGCAAGCTTATTATCCCAAGAGAAAACACCAAACCATGGGCCTCCACCTTTTGCACCCGCATGAGCTGCCAGTATTGGGTTGGTCACAAGAGAAAGATATGTACTATTCCCTGTTGCATAATACAGCCATGCACCTCCCCATACATACTCATCCCAGTAACCTGTTGAGTTGTAAAAGACTTGCTCTCCTGGTGGAAGCTGAGTGACAAAACGACTCCGTTTTCCACCATCCCGAGCAAAGGTGTATATATTTCTAGCAGCCATAAGCAGTTTCGAAGAGTATGTTGGTGAGTCGGCCTTGAACACTATGGAAGCTGCTGCTAGGGCAGCTGCCATTTCTCCACCCAGGTCTGGACCAGAACTCACAGCATAAGCTGGCCGGGCATAATCCATGTCCTCAGGGCGCTCCCAGCAACTATGGTCATTACTCACAGAGTCATTTCCAGCACCCACCTGTGCAAAAACTGTCTGGATATTGGTGGAAGAGATATTGAACGTCTTCATTATATAGTCTGTCCCCCACTTTATGATCTCCTTCACATGGTCAAACTCTCCAGCTGCTTTGTATTTCTCGGCGTACTCAATGGCACTCCAGCTCAACAAAGTCATTGCGTAGGCACCTGGGAAGCCAAACTTGATGTTGTCACCCGCATCATAGAATCCTCCAGTAAGATCTGTGGGTGATGCACCAATTGCATAAGACCCATCCCTCATAGCTGATGTCCCTCGCCATGAAATGTTGTTTGAAGGAGGCAATCTACCAGATTTTTGTGCATCAAAGAACAAAAGAGATTTATGGAAAGCAACTGTGTAAGTGTCAGGGGGCAGTGGGGATGAGTGCTTGTGAGGTGCCACTTTCCATATGAGAATGGCAAAGCCCACCACGACACATGCAGCAAAGAGCACACACACAAAGATGAAGAAGAACTTGCGGCTACATGTCATGCACCCAAAATCAATCTGTGGTTTTGATTTGTTCCTTGCAGGTTCTAAAAGCCAACTCTGCTGAGTCTCTTCCAGGCTTCTTACAGATGCCCGGTCAAAGTCCAGGTTTCGGCTCCGATCATCCTCTGCACCAGAGTCCATCGCCGCAACCTCCAATGGACCTCCCCATGAATTATACATCTTTCACCCCAAGCAAAAAAACACTGGTTGGAAACCCTGGTGATGACACAAAGCTCTTCACAGAAACAGAACTGCGTGCTCTTCCTTAATGCAATCTGTCCCAACCACCAAACAAAAGATGAAATCAGAGGGGGAGGAGAGCACACATATATGTTCATAATAAGCTCCCTGTCAATGAGACAAAACCCACAACACCTGATTATCTGAACTCCTTAAAGGCATAATTGGTGCTAGGATCTGGTTTAGGTGCCCACCAGTGTGGATTGCCCAACCTGCACACTAATCATGTGCAACCTTGAAACCTAACATGCATGACCACTCAATCTCAGCACAGAATTACTATGATCCAACTGTCTGAATTGCTGCATTGCCCATAGATATGCACACTGAAAGCCCAAATGTTGCATGAATTAGATACTGCATAGTAGTTGGTTGCTCTCTCTGACTCCACCCCACGGCAGAAGGACCTTGACGGATCATGAGAGAAAATCCCAACTAGGAAGATGGGTGAGAGTGTCTGGTAGTGATCCTGAGAAATGACTTAGAGCAAATCGCAGGAGAAAGAGAGTATGATTTTTTGAGACTTCTGGACTTTCTTTGTTGATTGTTTCAGTTTCTTTGGTCTTTTTCTCCCATGTTCAAATTTGCCTTTTTCTTCTTCTCCTGAAGGTTTCCTTCTTTCCTGACCATTTTTAGCAAGCAGTCTTGTGCTCCTGAAGTTGTGGTTTCTGTACCAAGGCTATGTTTTGAACAGCAAGGAAGGATGCACAGAGAGAGAGGGAGCTGAAGGTTGTGAAAATTTTCAAGTGCACAACAACTACAGGTCCTAAGTGCAACGGGAAGTGTTGAGGACTTGTGAGACCTCGTCCGGTGACAAGAACTCTCCTCCTCCTCGTCCTGCACCTCGGTTCTTCAGCTCAGGTATCCCTCGTCCCCTCCAAAAGAGAATGAGTCTCTTCTGTTCCCACGGCTTCCAAGACCACGGAGGGCAGCAAACTCACAACCTTCTTCCGAAACCCTGCCCCCACAACCTTCTTTCCTCCGAAATTCTGTCGCGACTTCCACAACGGCACTTCTTTCTTCCGGGTACAGGAAACCAAAAAATCTCGTTTCACCACCTCCACCACGGCGGCCACGACAACGTTATACTGTCCACCTTCGCCCCTGCAACCAAAAAGCAAAACGAAAAGCATTCAAAACCAAGCTCAAAACAGATGTACCTACAATTGCATTACTGCACAAAAAGTACACAAGGTAGATAACAACAAACCAAAGAAAAAGCACGCACACAGAAAACCACTCACATTCCCAAACTCCGCCGCCAAAGAATAGAACCGAAAAAATACAAAAAGAAAAAGAAAAAAATCACAGATAACAACACAACACGATTGAAAAATAGTAGGAATCATACCTGATGTGAAGGAGCACCTAATTACGCGTGAGAGACAAGGAAAGAGCGAGCGTCGTCATGTTCACAAATGTGGATGCAGCAGGAAGCATAATGCAAACGGGTGGAGAAAAAATGAGAGAGTGAAGAGAGAGGGCGGCTACAACAATGCGAAGAGTTGACATTACCCGGAAAGAACCACCCCGGTACCCGCTTTCGGGGTAAGGGGAGCTGGGCCCACATAAGATACAACGAAACAACGCACCATCATCCCGTTTTGGGTTTCGTTGCCCATCGATTGTTGGTCAAGTTTAAGGCTTTTCCCCCGTCTCACAAAAATATATTGCTATTCACGATTACCCACCTACTTGCCATGGACTGCCTACCGACCTTTTCATTACGGCTTACCACTTAGCCATTACTATCTACCTACTTACCTTCAAATAGTACCTTGGGTCGTTTTTGTTGGGAATTGACAGTGGATCGATGAGAGAATAGAGATGATAAATGCACTGATTTTTATTATGAGCTCTTCACCCAACCTTAGGATCACAAAGATGTTGCTATAAACCTTGTGTTTCATACTCAAGCTTTGTCCTAATCTAAATACGAAGTGAACACATCCATGTAGATGTTACTTACCCTAGAAGTGCATGCAAAAGGTTATCATCTCATGCATTGACATGCACAAGGTCAATGACTTAATTTGCTTAACATATTTCATACTCTCCAAAGTTTGTGCATGTAATGCAAATATTTCAAATATCTATAACTTGGTATAAATAACTGAAGTAACTTGCCAAGAAGTTGATATCTAACAACCCCACACAATAAATATCAAGTTACACAATTAATCACACCCATTTAAGTGTCGAAAATATTCATGCTCATCAACAGAAAGTCCTTTGGTCAAAATATCTATAACCATATTCTCCATGTTACAATACACCAACTTGACAAAGCTTTTTTTAGTCTTCTCTCACACCAAATGATGATGAATCTTGATATGTTTTGTATGAGCATGAAAGATTACATTCTTTGATAAATATATACAACTTTGATTGTTGGCATATATGACAATGGGTTTCATTTATGAAACACCAATGTTACCAAAAAGTGATGAAAGCCACATTGCTTGTTTTGTTGCTTGTGAAGTTGCCATACATTTAACTTTTATTGATGAAAAGCAATAAAGGTGTGTTTCTTGCTATTCTAGTCAATAGCACCATTCCCAATAAGAAAATGTAACCTACTACCAATTTGCGGTCATCCATATTGCTAGCCCAAACTACATCACAATAGGCACACATTTGTGTGCTTCCATACATAGTATCATAATCCCCAATATTGGGACACTTACTTCAGTAAACATTCCTTTCAAAATGCATTTAACCCATATTGTTTCCATCAATTCCGTGGTTATGATAAATGTCCATTTCAAAATGCATTTGACCTTTCATGTTCTTGTTGAAACCTTGGCTATGGCTTACATTTCATTCGAAATGTGCTTGACCTTGGCTATGGTTTACATTTTCATCAAAATGCACTTGGCCTTTCATTTTTTTTTCAAAACTTTGGTTATGGCTTACATTCTTGTTATAATGTGCATGGCCCCTCACATGTTCTTTGGTTATAGTTTACATTTTCATCACAATGCACTTGACCCTTCATGTTCTTTTTGGAACCTTGGCCATGGTTTATATTCCCTTCAAAACATGCATGGCCATGGTTATGGTTAACATTTTTGTCAAAATGCACTTGACACTTCATATTATTTTTTGGAACCTTGGTTATGGTTTACATTCTTTTCGAAATGCACCTAGCCCTAATTATGGTTAACTTTTTTATCAAAATGCACCTTGCCCATAATAACATCCTTAATGTTTCTTCCAAAACACAAACCAAAAAGGTCAAAACATGACAATGGAACCACAAAGGGCATGGAATGTCACATTATGTCATAAAAATTTATAGATTTTTATTTTTATATTTGTCATTTGAAACCATGGTAATCATGGCACATTAAATTTTTTTAACACAAATGATGTCAAGAAACTCAAATTAAAAATCTAGTTTATCCAATTTTAGGTTTTGGTTTAGTTGAAGACTTTTGAAAGTGAAAATTTCTATCATTAAAAAAGGACGCTTTTACAAAGGACTTTCAAAGGACCCATATAATAGAAATAAGTTGATGGTAAAAAATATGAAATGATAATAACCTACTAAAAAAACCAAAAAAATTTCACAATTTTTAAAATATGGAATTTTAAAACTTTGAAAATTCAGAGCATTTACATTTGAAAATTCCAAATTTCAAAACTTTAAGAATGTTTAACCACATAATGTACATGATGCATTGAAAAAATTTGTAGTTTGTATAACATTAAATTCTACTTTTGAAAATTAACATTTTTGGTTTGATATCAAATTATCATTATTTTTCAAAATGAAACATATAATTTGCAAGGAATTTTTACATTTTTTCAAATTCTTATTTGTTAAAAAATTATTAAGATTTTGTTTTGACTTATTGGAACAATTTTATTCATTTTTCATAACAAATTGAAAAAAACTCATTCAAAACATCATTTGTATGAAAAAGTTATTTTGGGGGAAAAAAAGATGTAATCCTAGTGTAAAGTAACACTTATAGTTCCTTTAAGTGCATTTTGACCCAAAAAATATTGTGTTTTCAGATAACAAAAAAATTGTTTCATTGTAATATAATATGATTATCCAAGATTAGCCATAAATTGGCTCACAACCCCCATTGCATGTGCAATATCAAGTTTGATGCATACCATTACATACATGAAACTTCCAATAACATTTTGAAACAAAATAGCCAAAACTCTTTCCAAGTTTACATCATTTTGAAGACCCATATCTTTTGAAAGTTTGCAATTAGTCATAGAAGGAGTAATTTGTACTAACTTGCTTTTAACCATTTCAAATTGCTTCAATATACCTCCAATGTGCTTGTTTTGGTTCAAATAAATCGTTCAGTTTTGTCAAACATGATTTATTTGTATCCCTGAACAATATTGGATATCACCTAAATCCATCATTTTGAATTTTTTTGAAAAATTATCCTTTATCTTTTTCAACAAAACCAAGTCATCAAAGGCCAAAATTAGATCATCAACATACAAAGTTATGATCACATAAGAATTTTCTTGAACTTTCTTAAAATAAACAATATTGTCACCATAACTCCTTTCAAATTCTTAAGATGAAAAATATGCATTAATCTTGTGGATCCATCCATAAGGAGATTGCTTCAAACCATACAAATATTGAAGCTTCCATATCGTATTCTTTTTACCTTTGACAACAAAACCTTTGGTTATTGCATATATTTTTCCTATGAAAAAATTCCATTCATAGTTTTAACATCCATTTGAGCACCTCAAAATCTTCAATGGCTGTAACTACAAGCATATTTTGAATTGATTCCATTCATGCAACAAGGGAATAGGTTCACTAAAATCAATTCCTTCAACTTGTGTAAATCCCCTAGCCACCAAACAAACCTTGTGCATTGCCATAAAGCCATCGGCATTATATTTGATCTTGAAGATCCATTTGCAACTTGTTGGTTTGTCATTAGGCAGAAAATGAATAAGTATCCAAGTTTTATTGTTTATTCTTGTGACATTCTCTTACAAAATGGCCTTTGGTGCCATTATTGTTGCAAGTTCTTTTCTTCTTCTATTTCTCATTCTTGAACTTCCTTCAATTTACAACCCTTTTGAACTTCCTAAAAGCGTCTTCAACATTTAATGTTCCATGTCTTATACCATGGTTGAATTGTACTTATTTCTTTCATCACAATCCTTCTTGCAACAATTATCCACATACTAACTCCATAGACGATTGATTAGTATGGGTACTAAGTGAAACCACAAGGGTATGGAATGACAATGGAAAATTCCCTAAAAAGAATATCAATCCTCATTAAAAATGATTTGCAACCATTTGAAGCTTGTCAATATGAACTTGCATTAAGATGCATTCTTCCATCTTAAAATTATAGAGCTTTTTACATGGTTGCAATATGTTGCCAACATGTCTTTTCTCAAATGTTGCACAAAGATTTTCTCATGCATCTTTTACAGTTCTTGCACGTGTTACATGATGCAACCAAAAATCAACATTTAAAAGAACAAAATTTCAATCCAATTTTTCCTTTTTCATGAATAAACAATGTTCAAATGTGCATCTTTCAAATTCAACTTTTGGTGGCAATAATTCTCTTGAGGCAATCTCCCACAAATCCTTCTCATGCAAAAGAAATTTCCTCTTCATCTTTCGTGTATGAAAATGATTTCCATTCAACTTTTCAATATTTTGAGCATCAATTTAGTGGATGCCATGATTGAGAATAGAACAATGCTAGAAAACAAAATTCATAGAGCTTTGAAACTCTTAACAAAATGTTACAAAAATACAAAACACACACATTATTTCATAAATTTCAAGAATTATGTAAAACAATTCCAATCTTTTCTTCCTCAAAAACAACCACGCTTTAATACCATGTTGGAAATTGACAACGGATCAATGAGACAATCAAGATTATACAAACACTAATTTTACTACAAGTTTTCCATTCAACTCGAAGATCACAAATATGTTGTTACAAACCTTGTGTTGCACCCCCAAACTTTGTCCTAATCTAAATGGGAGGTGAACACCTCCATGTAGATGTTACCTACTCTATGAGTGCATGCGCAAGGCAATTATCTTGTGCATTGACATGCAAGCACATGCACAAGGCCATTGACTTAACTTATTTAACATGTCTCGTGGTCCCAAAAGTTTGTGCATGTAATACAAATATCTCAAGTAACTATAACTTGGTAAAAATAATTTAAGTAACTTGGTAGGAAGATGATATCTAATAGTTTTCACATATTGCATTTTTCTTTGTCTACTTACATGCAATTCCAAGCTCCATTTTGTCTCTTCCATCATCTTGTTCCATTTCCAAGAATATACACATTTCCAAATATGTTAGCTATTGAAGCAATGATGCTTTCTTTTTGTGTTTTCATGATTCCTCCATGTAAAGTTTCAAGTTTTTAAAACGACCTAAAGATTTTTCTTTGGTTTGTTGTGCAAGTTGCAAGACCCTTGAGGGGATGTTCAAACTACTCAACAACCACTCTTCTGCCCCTCCATCACACATTCCATTCAAGGTAAGTCACATTATTATGTTTTTTTTTGGGGGTGTTTAAAAGGTTGTCATGGCTTTTTGTTTAGTTTAATTTAGTTTTGCAATGTGACAATGAGTTCATCAAAGCTTGTTGTTTTATGTGTGTTTTGTTTAATGTAGGTGAAATGGGGGGCTCCTTGGAGTGTAACCAAAAGTGAGGGTCTAGAAATCCTACAGCCCATACACTACTTCATGTGGACCCTTCCTTCCATGCTCAACAAATCGATCCCTCATCGACTTACATCTAGCCTCCCCAAACTCGAACTATCTTCCTGCTCTCTCGCTGATCCGTTGCAATTTGAAGACCGACAGACTCAACCACACCGCATTCTACGCAATACACATTTCTGATCATGTCTTCCCTCACAGGTGCATCAAAGAAAATGCTTGTATCTTATTCACAGATTATATACATACTCCGAAAGCACAAGCATGTTCCTTCAACACGAGTTTTTGCAAAAACCAAAGAGTCTGATTGTTCCTGAAGTTCTTGTTCCTTCTCTACATCCTCTATCCTTCTACAACATGAGCTCAACTACCTATCAGACGCAGCGGAAGATCTCAAACATAGCTAAGCTCTCTGCTACAGAGCTCCTCACTCTTCTCTTTCCTTCTTTCTTTCTCCCAAAAACACAATCCCTCTCTGCCTCTAACTCCCTTAGCTATCTGCCACCTGCTATATGCCTTCTACTATATGCCTTCTAGTTGCCAAAAAATTGTCCTCCTTAAAAAAAACGATTCCTGATCTTTTCCTCCAGACTTCCCTTGGCTTCTTCCAGAAGCTTCTCCAAATCTTCCAACGCCGTTCCATTCCCATTCTCAGTCCAGAGTCTTGCCACCTTCATTAATCTGGCTCCATCAATGCCAGCCGCCATCCCCAATCTCACACACATCACACAGCTCAGAAGCAAGACAACCATGCATTTCCATGCAACAATGATGGGGCGCCGTCACAACAAGTCGGTTGATGCAATTATGTCTAGAACCCAGGGTTAGATCGGATTGCACACTAGCTAGACAACCTCTTTCACATTACAGGAGCTCATTGTCGTGATTTTATTTTTGCAAGGTGATGGAAAATTCTTAGGAGCTTGTTGTCATTTATTGTATGTTGTAAGCATAGCACTTGTGCATTATAATGTTATTTTTACATAATGCATTAATTTTCCAAGTTTGTTTATTTGTTTTTGGAATGTTTATAAACAACATTGATGCATTGCAAGGAACTAAGAAACAAAGTTTACAAAAGTTTGGTATTTTACCTTTGTTGAATTTTATATCTTCATGCCTATTACCAAAGTTTTTTTTTTTTGCTTCGAACAAACTTTGTGACACCACCAAGCATGAATTCATGCTAGAAGTGGTCCTTTCACATTGATGAGCTGCCAACTTTTTAAGCATTGGTATGCACTAAAAACAATTTAATCTATAGTTGCATACAATGTGTTACATGACATTAACAACTAGAATAATAACTTTAATGGGGGACCTCCTTATGGGGAACAATAACATGTAACATCATTTATTTTAATGATGATGATTCATTCATTGAAGTTGATATAGGTAGATTGTAGGCGCAAGTTTTTATCTTTTGCCTATTAATAAACAATACAATTTATATACACAATAACATTTAAATCACATACAATATGTTGTTCTAAAAAATTCAAGTTATTTTTCATACTACATTCACACTATATATTATTAATGTTCCATTATTTCCTAGATTCAAAATTATTTTTGATAATTAGACTCTATGATCAAATTATAATTATAATTACTTAGTTAGAAAACACAAAAGATCATAGTATACTCACTATTGCCTCATCAATATGTTACTATTTTCTTTATTCATAATTGAACATGTCAAATATTTGTAGTATAAAAGTGTAAAAACCAAAAATGAAAAACAAGAAAGTATTGTGTCTCTATTCTATTCTTCAACAACTCTTTAAGTTTGTCTCTATGTAAGAAATAATCCCCTCACCTTCATCACAAGCAATATTTAAATCCTAAATCCTTTCCTTCAAAAAATAATTTGAAAATCAAACTAAGCAATTTTTTTAATTCTATATTGTTAAATCTTTGCTATTCACCTAGTAACAATAGAACAACTTTAAGTTCCATAAATCATAAGTTGTACGTCATCATTTGGATAGTTCAAGATTGGAATTTGTTTAGTTAATTCCCATGTAATTACGCATGAATATATATCTTTTTGAATCTATCTTTTCAAGTTTTTTTTTCCAACACTGTATTCATGAATAGAATTTCAATACCTTTTCCATTAGTTTACTTCAAATCTCTTTTCAATTGGATTTGAATTGAATATTAGTCCAATTGTTAAATTGGAATTCAATCCATTTGAATGCAATTCAGTTCAATTCAAGGTGCATGTAATGTCATTCAATATTTCATTCAATGATAACATACTTTCTATGATCTTAGTCCATTTTAGCATTCGATCTCACTTAAAATTTAAAAATGTATTTGTATACATGAGGTTAATGCAATCATTTCTAACCATCATCAATAGGTTTGTGTAACAAATGAAGGTATTAACCTTTACCATGTAAGATTATAGTTTCCAAGAAATTGAAGGTACTATAAATGTTCATGCCATGTTATATCATAAATGACCAAAAAATCGAAGGTATTGCAAATTTGTTGTTGCATTATCAAATTAAAGTTTGTAAAACAATATTGAAATATTTATTCTTTTTTTTTAAATGCCATTTTCAATTATATGTGTCATGTTGTTGAAAGGATTGCATTCATCTTATATTATCTTATTTGATATTATAGTTTGCAAAAATAATGAAGGTATTGCATTTTGCAAACTATATTTGCTTTAGGGAATTTTGATTGAATTTTGGTTGCCATTTCAATAATTGGATAATTTTACTTTTCCCCTAATGATTGAAGTCTAATCCCATAAGGATCAAAATTGTGGACCTAGGTCTCCTTGAGACAATTAAAGTTTAATCTTGGAAAAAAAAAACTCAATAGAAATCAAGTTTGTCAAGATGGCAACCCAAATTTAGTTGCCACAACTAACCAATCTACAATTTGAATTTTTGTTTAATGTCTTTTTGAACATTGTACTCAAATTTTCATAAGGATTAAAATTAGTTTGGTGGATCAAAGTGGATTTAGGTCTTAGTATCTATGACAATTCAAGTTCAATCTTAAGAAGGGAAAAAAAAATTTAGATCATCAAGATGGTGACCAAAATTTAGTCACAACATTTAAATGGTTTAGATTTTTTGGGGGGTATTGAATTTTGGTTGCCATAAGGATTAAGACCTTGGTCCACTTGCTCCGTTTTATTTTATTTGGGCTCCACATTGCTTCACACTACCAATGACAATGATTAAATACTTTTATGAGCATAATAGTTTTTTTGTAATCAATTTTTTTTTTTCAAAGGATAAATTTTTATAAATTTGACTATATGTCATTTTATTCCATTATCATTATTCTTGATTTGGTATGCAAAATGTCAACAAAAGTCCAATTTATTATATAAGTTCACAATAAGATACAATTTTATTTATTTTTTAAACATTGAAAGAGTGTAAGAAAAATAACAAGATACAATTAAACAAAAATATTTATTTTATTTTATAAAAAATTATAGACTATCAAGTCATTAAAAAAAATCCCCCAAAATGTAACCAAAGCATTTGCAACTACATGCAATTAATTGTCATTTGTAACTAACTATAATTGTTTTTGCAACTATTTTGAACCTTTGACCATTATTGCAATTATGCCACAACTACATTTGCAAACTAACAAATTTTTCATCCTACACATTAAAATTTTGTTCATCCATGATCATGCCCACATGTCTCATTAGTTTGCAAATGGAACCAAATTTAGTCGCCCTACTACAATGTCAAAATAACCCTTAGTGGTATACATAGGTATATTAAGAAACTTTTGAAAATATGTGTACTTTTGCTAAGTTTTATTAGGGTTATAATGGGGGTACGGTTCCATTGATATATATATATAGTTGTATTTAATTTGTATTTAAACAAATTAACTACCTACCTACCTACCTACCTACCTACCTATATATGTTCTTTTACTTACCTAACCTAGCTTTTCAACCTATCTACTTATATGTTTACCTACATATTGAACCTAGGTTACCTACCTAACATAAGTTACCTAGTTATTAAAAACTTACAATTATTTTTAATTAATTGATGATTAATAATTAATAATTAATAATTATAATTAATATTTCAATATTATGAAATATTCTACTTATTTACTTGTTTTGTATGAACTATTAATTATCAATTATTAAATAATTCTTATTTTTATAATTTTTATTTAAGATATTTTAATCAATAAATTAAAATAACTTAACTAATTAATTAATACTTCATATTTTAGTTATTTACGAAATTTATAGTTAGTAACTCATAACTAATAAATTGGTTAATTAATTATTATTTTTTAAATATTTTAATATTTCTTTCTAATCTTGAACTATTAATGAATAATGCATAACTATTATGTTAGTTGGTTATTATTTGAATATAAATTACTGATTATTTAATATTATCAATGAAATCTTATAACTAATAAGTTACTAAGTTACTTATTATAAGTATAATAGTAGTAGGTAATAATATTAATAGTTTTTAAATCATTATATGTGATTAATTAATTTTGATTAAATTAACCACATGGTTAAATTAACCATGACCAAACTAATGATGGACAAACTAATTTTTTAACAAATAATTAAAAAGTTTAATCAAAAATGGTAAATCAATTTTGGGTCAATTAACCATAAGTGAATTAACTACAAGGTGAAGTTTACTAACTAATTTAATCATGTTAGTTTAGCCATTATTAGTTTGATTTAGCCTCCTAATTAATTTAATTTTTTAGTTCTTATAACTATAATAAATTTAACCAACATTGGTTTAGCCAAAATTTATTTATCCATGGTTAGTTTAACCATAGTTAATTTTGCCAAAATTAGTTTAGCCATTTGAATTTAGTTTAATCATGGTTAGTTTAACCTTGATTAATGTGAGTTTAGTCAATGTTTAGTCAATGTTTTGCCTTGGGTAGCATTAGTTAACATGAGTTTAACCTTAGTATTAAAGCTATAAGATTACTATAGATAACCTAGGTAGATGTATTTAATATGTTAACATAGGTATGCATTAACTTAAGACATGATTTTTATGACATGTGTCCATTTGGTATGCTATTAGTTGCATGTTAGTTGCACACACAACTAATGTACTTGCAAATAACACCTAGTTGCATAGTGACTAGTTGCAACAACAAAATTTCTACTAGTGTATGTGATTATGGGAACCATGTTTATTGGGTGCACCAAGGGCAAAACCATTTACCAATTAGTACTTAGTGCAAAGGCAACATCAAACATGCCATGTGCCATCCTTTTAAACACTAGTCACAAACCAACATAGTGGCAATTCTTGTGGACTACCCACACAACATACATTGTAAACCAACAGGTATAATAGCCAAGGATGGGTCAATTTGGCCATGCACATTTGGAAGATGACATGGCACACAATTATGCACATGGTCTTTCCATATTTGACCATCTCGTCCTTCCAACAACAATACTCTAAAAGGTAAAACCTTTTGAACACAAAACCACACAACTTGTAGTCACATCCAATGTGGTGGGTGTTGTATGTTGAAGGTAAACATAATCCTTTGGCTCAAACCTACAAACTTGAGGTTTATAACCTCCTCCACGAATCATGGCATATCGAAAAGTATTTTGATGTTGAGCAATCGCCAAATTTTCCATAGCCATAGGCATCACATGCCTAAACAAAACAACATGTTGTTCACATGTTTGAATCCACATTGAAGGATCATCGAAACTAATCATAGTCATAACATTGCGTCAAATGGAGGCTAGTAGTTTAAGATCCTAATCAAATAACAAAAAATACAATGAAAAATATGCGGATGAGGCATGTTGATTGAACCTATATCCCATGGCCAACCATGGTAATTACAAGTCCCAATATCAAATGTGGCCTTTTTTAAGGCCATATTTCCACAAACCTTTACTTCATTGTTTGCACGATTCATTCAACTAACTTGTCTACTTAAGGATGATCTCGTGAAATAGTTCAATGATTTATCAATGCCTTTCCACACAAATCTTGGAAATCCTCTCGAAATTCCATATCTTGGTCAACGAGAACCTAAGTTGGAGCACTAAACCTATTAAACATTTTGTCTATAAATGCATATGCAGCTCCTTCACTATTACAATTCGACAATGGCACCAACTCCAACCACTTGGGAAAATGCTTGATCATAATTGTAACATATTGGTTATGTCAAGGCATTAAATTCAATGGGCCAGTCAAATCCAAGCTTCGTCGATATCCTAGTCCCATGATTGGTAAGGGCTATAGCTACGGTGTTGGTGTGTTGAATGATGCCCGTACTTGATCACACAACATACATTTAAAAACAAATTGTTGAACTTATAGTTGTATCCCACGCCGCCATTATTGTGCCTAGAATAAACAATAGTTTTGTTAGACCCCAAAATGGCCCAACTTTTCATGAGCATGCCATAGAAGGCCCTCACATTATTCTAGGCATGGTACTACATGTATTTACCCATTTGTTGTGAACCATACCAACACAACCATGCGAGGTAGACTCAATTTTTATAAGTTGCATTAGGGACATTGGGGCTATTAAAGGTTTTAAACAAATTAATAGTAGAATAAAGAATGATGAGTATGCATGGGGATTTTTTTTCAAAATTTGATGTTGATTAAATGAGGTGTAGGGTTAATTTTTTCTTCAACAAAAGCTAGTAATCATAGTTTTAGAATTTCAATTACGTGATTAGGGGTGAAAAATCTCTAATGGGTTGGGGTTAGAAAAAGACACTAAACTTTTAATGTTCAACAAAACATTAGTTTTGTTATGGTATTTATTGGGTAGTCGTGTAAATGAAGATGATTGAGATTTGTGAAATAATTGAATGTCAATGAAGGATCCAATGGAGATAAAATAATCTTCAAAGATTATAAACGTAAGATTAATTCGAAACAACTGATTGATTAAGATAAATAGTGTGATAAGGTGGCAATGGTAACATGGATTTCATCATGAATGAAGTTTTTATTCAAGTTTTGGATAAACTCAATGAGAAGCTATAATTACATGTTGAATCTTAGGCTATGCCACAGTGATAGTTCATCATTGCAAAAAATATAGAATGCGTTGAATAATGTGAACTAAGTAATCCCCCTTGCTATTAGGAGGTAGTTGACAAATTGAACCACACAACCAACGATAATGTTGAACGTAAGGAATTGAAGACCATGTAAAGATGGAAGTGTCTTCAATTTTCATAAAAACCTTCACAAATAATTTTAGATTCATCACTAGAAGTAGGGTCTATTTGCAACAAAATCACCAAGGTATGAAAGTTTTTAAAAATGCAATAATACCAAGTTCAATGGGGTTCAACTTTAAAACAAGGGTGCACCTTTCGCGATTTGGAGTCTTCATCACAAAAATGTTAAGTCAATGTTAAATCTAAGGACAACTCATGGGGTGGTTCTTCATTCACTTGTGCGACTTAAGGGTCACAAAACGTGGTCATGTGCGATGCCATGAATTCAAGGAAAGGAAAAAATCTTCAATCAAAATCAACTTGGCAATGAATGTGTGGAAGACTTGGTACATTGAGATGCATGGTTGTAATTTATAAATCAAGAAAAAAAAAGAACAAAAAGGTGTAAAATAACGATCTAGAACCATGGTAAAGTAAAATTTTAAAATCAATGGAAAAAAATTCAAGTATATTTTGTTGTGGGGAAAATGAAAAGAAGTGAAAATGATGTTTTTCCTTATCCTTCCAAAGGCCACCAAGCTTGGAACCTTTTAAAAGTCACCAAACATTGAAACCTTCCATTGGGCACCAAACAAGATGCTTCCCCATTGGCTACCAAGTTTAAAACCTTCCAAAGGCCATTAAATTTGGAACCTTTCATTGGCCACCAAGTTTAGAACCTTCCAAGGGCCACCAAGCATTGGAACCTTCCATTGGCCACCAAGTTGGGTTATTATTTCACCTCCTTCATTCTCCTTCTCTTTATAGGCATGAATTTTGATCATTTGACTTCTTTTTTTCGAACATAATTTTCGATTTGAATCATTAAAAACTTGTTTTTACAACTTTCTTTGAAAGGATAGTCTTAATAGATTGTGGACAAAGGGAAAATAGATTGGATGACAGTAGTACCTTTGAAATAATGGAAGTGAGTAGGGATAAATTTGGAGTTTGAAATTTTTAAGTAATTTCACAAGACCTCTCAGGTTTTGTAGCATTTTATTTTTTTTTGGTGACGAAGTTGAAATTTGGTAGGCATGTACACCCTATAATTAATTTTTCAATGAACTAATGTAAGTTAGATTTGAATAAAGTATGTGATGGCAACAATGTTTTAAGTGATTGGAGGTTTATTGTCAAGTTGAATTTTCTTGTCGTAACCCTAGCCTTGGGCTTGCGACCAAGGCCCTTACAAAGGTGTAGGCCAAGAGTGAAGCCCAAAATTCACATTTCATGTTCTTAAGAGTGTAGGAGAATGTGAGGGAATGAACCCCACATTCCCAAGTGAACTCGCATTTTGGGAATTGAAGTTTTGGTGGACTCTTGAATTTTTAGAGAGTGATTATAAAGGTAAAAACTCATTGGATTAAGAAATTCGTTATACTATTAGAAATCTCTTGGAACGCATATGTTTAAAATGGGTTCACATGACCCATTTAGGTACTTAAAACATAAATTATGTCCAAAAGAAAGGTTGGGAATCAAAGTGTTAATTTGACCCCCGACCATTAGAAGTCAAAAATCTCTTTGATTTACTTGCGTGCAAATGACATGCTACATGTTGTTGAAAATTCTCGACAAGGGCTACAACTTTGCTTTAAAACTCGTCTCAATCAGAGGTCCGCACAAGAAGTTATAGGCTTCCAAAGTTATAGGGGTCCCGATTTTGGGACTCCCAACTTGGGAGTCTCGAGACAAAATGACATTTGGGTGCAAACCCCATGGCCAGGCATAGAGAATATTACAAGGGGGAAAGTAGTGGCTTCCCGAAGTCTAGGCCATGGTGAATCTTATGAATTTGTGTTTGCCCATGGTTTGTTTGTGCACCAAAAATGTTCCAACTACGCACTAACCAACTTGTTGTTTGGTTTGTGTAGGTTTGTGTGAATAATTAACTTACTTGTCATTTGTCCTAATCCCCATCCCGGAGTTCCAACATGCCCCTCTACCCCTGAACTATTATGAGCCAAGACGTGTAGCCCAACTCTTTATCCTTCTATTGTTTTCACCTTTGGACTTGTAATTGAATCTATCAAGGAGTTTGGGGGTGTGTCATTTCCGCTTTCATGAAACCTTCTTAGGTTCTATGGCATAATTTTTGTTGATTTAGATGCAGAGCTCGAAATTTTGTTAGGGAAATGCGCCTTGTAATTAGCTTTCCAATGAACTAATGTAAGTTAAATTTGGATAACATATGTGATGGGAACAATGTTTTAATGACTCAAGGCATGTTGTTAACTTGAGCATATTGTCAAATCCTTAAAAGTTGGTTTAGGTGGGTGATAGTTTAACATGAAATTATAGGATTTTGAAAAGTTTGAATTAAAAAAATAAATCTATCAATTGCGAATCATAAACGATGCATAGGAGGCAAAACGTTTGTTTTCAATTACAAATGTAATATGATATTTAGAAATACATTTTGCATTTTTCTTTCACTAATAGCCGATGTACCTCCAAATATAATCACCTCATAGAACCAGGTGTAGAAAGATGGGAGGTCATTTCACATTTATCCACACATGTAATAAAAAATTACTTTCCCATCAAAATCATTTCGCCTTATGGACAATCTAATCCCACTCCTTGGGTTTTAATCCCACCAAAACTTCACATGCTTATAAATATGCCATAACAAAAAATCTAGATGGATGTGTAGGGCTCCATTGCCTTCTAGCTCATCATTGTCATTGTGGGAATTCCCAATACTTGTGTGTGCCCTAAAGAACATCCCTAAAACATCCCAACAAAGTACATAAATATGAAGAGGCATGCCATCATGGTACTGCCTCCAAATCTACCTCTCAGTGCCACCTAGCCCCTATGGTATCCTCTTCATTGGAACTTGGGTTCACACTCAACCTATCGACGTCTCAATTAACCTTTGGCCCTATGAACAATATGGAAATCATACTCCTAAAAAATATGTGCCCATTTGGCCAACTTTCTTATGAGTCAATTTGATTCCATCAAAAACTTCAGGGGGTGGTGATCGATACCCAAAGTAAATGGACTACCATCACTACTAGGAGATGCGGCCGAAGTTCACTAAGCTATTTCACTATGCAACCATAAAAGTGAATTAAGTTCACTGTAATTTCACTACCCTTACCTTCATTGGTGAAAATGGTTCACTATATGGTGTAAATGTTTACTAAGGGTGAAGTTTGTTTACTAGGTTTGTTTTTTTTAACATTATTAAAATAATTATTGAAAAATCTCTAGTTAATTGGGTTCAGGGCATTAGTAAATTAATTAGTTAAATGTGCATATTTTATCTATATATTCCCATTTCGGCAATTCTAAATCGTCAAAGTGGGCAATGGCCCAACGCTGCTACGGACCCCGTGATACCTAGATCAGGTGACACCCGAGAAACCAACACTGTTATGGAACCCTGTGATACCCGAGAAAACCCCCTGGGGTCTGAAACGAGGAGGGCTTTGGGAATGAGGGTTAGGGTTTGGCGGCCAAAGGAAGAAGAGAAGCAGCTATGCCCATCACGTTGCCTGCGAAAATGTTGCTCTTGTAGTGTCGCAGCGCCATCAGGTGAGGGAGCTTCAAGGAGCTTCCATCTCCAGTTTCACAAATGGGTGGACCGGACAAGGAGGTCAGTTGTCTCTAACTTTGCAGGGAATTGGGTTTTAAATATTTTTTTGTGAAAGAAATTCTTCTGGGTTTCATCAGCATGAATGAGCAATCAAAGACTCTCCTAGCGCAATTTGTTGGTCTGTGACCGAGAAATTCATGATTGCAAGTGGTGGATGGAGCTCTCGGAGCTCAAGAAAGAGCGCAGCAGCAGCAGCAAGAAGATCCAGAGAAGAAGAAGAAGAGAGAAGAGAAGGTGAGTCCATGGCTGTACAATCTTAGAAGCTTGCATTATATGATGAAAGAATAGCTCAGAGAAAGAATGATTGATTGCGGAAGTGGGTGCTGCCCGTGTCTGCTACATATTTGAGAGCATTTGTTTTTTAAAGGAGAGATGGTTTAGTTTGCATAACTGAATGATGAAAGAGAATGTGTAAGCAAGAGAGAAGGAGTTGAAGAAGTTGAATGCGACACAGAAGGCAGAAGTTGCTAAAGCTCCAGCTCCACCCTCAAAGAAGTCTGAACAGAAAGCAAAGAAAGCAGCAGCAACCGCAAGCAATGAAGCAGATGCTGTTGATCCTTTCACACCTCCAGGAGAGAAAAAACTATTGGCTCCAGAGATGGCCAAATCTTACAACCCTAAGGCCGTTGAAACATCGTGAGTGCTTGAGTTTGTCTTCCAAACCACAATGTATGTTTCCATACTCCCAAATTCAATCATGTTTCCTCAACACTCTTTACCATTTCTTTCTATTTCTTTTTCCCCCTGCAGATGGTATGAATGGTGGGAGAAGTCAGGTTTCTTTGTTGCTGATCTCGAAAGCAAGAAGCCACCATTTGTGACTGTAAGATTTTGCAACATAACATCTGAATGAGGTTTATTTATCTTCCATTCATGGAATTTCAGGACTACCAGGATTCAGTGAATTTTAGGGTCTACAAGTCTGGTTTCAAAGCTTTCATTTATTGGCTCTGGTTCATGAACAGGTTGTGCCACCATCGAATGTGACATGAGCACTTCACATTGGTCATGCTCTCACTGGTGCAATTGAGGTTTAAATTCTATCCTTCAAATCTTCAACTTACTATGATCTGATGTCCTTGATGAATGATGACCAAATTTTCGTGTCTCTTTCTTTCTTTTGAACCATAAGTTGCCTCTTGCAGGATATGCTAGTCAGATGGCGGCGGATGAGTGGGTACAACACTTTGTGGGTTCCTGGGGTTGACCATGCTGGTATCGCAACACAGGTGATGCTGCAAAAATTCAAAAAGATTCTTATAGCCTACAGTGGTAAAGTAGATGTTGCAATTCTTGTTAACAATGGCAATATTTTGTTATGGTTTTTTTGGATCAAGTGGTAGTGGAAAAGAAAATTATGAAGGAGGGAAACAAGACAAGGCATGACCTTGGACGAGAGCAATTTGTAGCTGACGTACTTGGATATTTCTTGTTTATTTATTCTAACCATATGTTTTCTCTGTTAGTGTCAATTTTTCATCATGGGTTTTCCTCTCAGTTTTGTTTGTTGCAAAGCTGAGCATTGTAAATTTTACACATGGATTCAAAAGTGCAGGATTAACCAAAGGGTGGTGGGCCATTACAGGTGTACAAATGGAAGGAGCAATCTAGAGGCACCATTTGCAATCAGTTTCGCTGTACTGGCATGTCCCTAGACTGGTCTCAAGAGGTATATTCATCTGCAGAATGTTCACTCAGCATCTCCAGATCTTTTTAGTGGATCCACTATGGATTGTGGCATGAACCTTTCTCAACATTTGTGTCAAGGGCTGATTGGCATAGTGGGTGTTATTTGTTTGATGCAGTGTTTCACAATGGATGCAAAGCTCTCAAATGTAGTGACAGAAACATTATCCGGCTTCACAGAGATGGTCTCATTTACAGGTTAAACATGCCCCTCTAGTTCTGAAAAGAAACCTACATCTTTGAAAAAACTCTCCTAAATTAATTAAACACAATATGAAAAAACAATTTAAATTAACTAACCACACTTGGTGAAAAAACCCTCTTAATTGACTAGTGTTGTAGGTTGATTTAACTAATAGGTGTAATTTCCACCTAAATTTGGGCATCACTTTTTGTCATCTTGTTTCACTGGCTTAATTGACCTGTCCTCTCGACCGGTCCCCGGTCACACAGGGGTTAACATGTTTTACCATTATTTCATACAATGAATCTGTCCAAGTTCAATCAAAGTCCTAGTGAAATACAAGGTGAACTTGGCCTGCATCTCCTAGTAGTGCATATACTTAACACTTGAAAGAAAAATTGCCCAAAAACACTGAAACACTCCCTTTCAAATGACTTATATTTGGCATATGTTTTGTTGTTGGACCAACTAGCATATGCCATGACAAATTCCTAACCATCATCATCTAAATGGGTAAGCACAACTCCCAACCTTAAAGTATGATAATTAGTATGCAATTAAAAAGGACGTCATCAAATGGTTCGTCACAAGATGGGGGCTAAGGAAAATTGGGCCTTTAATTTTTAAAATGCATGTTCATTTTCCTCGCCCCAAATGTATTTTTATCAATTTATGTCAACCTAGTTAAAAGTTTAATAATGTTGTTAAATCCTTTAACAATTTTTTGGTAATAATTACACAAGCCTAGGAAGCTTGTAATTGGTTCACATCTATCAATTGGGGTACCTATGAATGGCTTCAACCTTGGCCTTGTATACCCCCAATCCACCTGGATAAACCATGTGACCTAGGTATTCCACTTGTGTATAGAAAAATTGGCACTTGCCTAAATGAAGCTTAAGGACCACTAGGTTTAATCATTAATTTAAACTATTTGGTTTAGCCGGTAGTTTAAATTGTTGCGTTTAGCCACTACGTTTAACCATTTTTTTAATCATTTAATTTAACCATTAGTTGTCACCTAGGTTTAGCCACTATGTTTAATGATGTGAAATAAAAAGCTTGTTAAAAAGTTGAACACCTTTGGTGGTGTAGTCCATTGGTAAACATTTGGTTTATCATTGTGAAGGTTTGGGGTTCAATTCCTTATACTTATAATGTGCATGCTTAAAAAACTAGGGTGGGTAGGTTAGACTAAAATAATTTGGTGAAGTTAAGTTAGGCTAGGTTAAGTTAGGTAGGCTAGGCTAACACCTACTTACCTAAGTGTTCTTTTCAGCCTACCTACCTACCTATTAATTTTTTAAATAATGATCCAAAAAATATTATAAATTTAAGTATCAAATTGACCCAGTCAAATGGTCCACTCTCTATTAGTTGAATAGTTAGTCATTTTGTCAGTCATTTGGCAATCAGTTTATAAGTCAAAATGACAAGGTCCAATTTGATTGCCCAATCATGTAGGACATGGCCAAAATGATTTGTCCATATTGAAAGGGTGGTTATTTTTACACTTGTCACTTTTGGATGTTTTTTTATTAGAAAGCCCAATAAAAAAATCATGAATTGTAGTAATGACTATGGTTTTCCTTTTTGTATTGTCAAGCCACTGATGGAAACCTATGTGTTGTTGATCATGGAGAAGAAGGAATTTGGCCATACATCTTTAGCAATAAGGGGTATCCCCTCTTGCCTTAGTTGATGGTGCCCCATAAGCAAGTTGGAGTGCGACATATTATTCTTGAAGCTTTATTCAATTGATAATTGTTTTGTGGCAGAAGTGTGGTGAACTCTTTTGGGATGTTTGGAAACAGGTTTGCTTCAAGAGATATTTGTGGTTGTCTAGTCAAATTTTGCATTTAAATCTATGGCAATTTTTTCCTTGGGTGGTACCACTAGGAACCACCTTGCCAAAATCACATGAAAGTTGGACCAAATTTAAGAAATAAAATTTCATCTACTTATACATTGGTTTATTTGATTGGACTAGGTGGGCAATGTGTTCCCCACCTATGCACACACTCGTGAAAATAATGGACACCCAAAAACCTATAATATGCATTAACATCTTGATTCATAAACCATTATTAACCCAATTTTTAACTTTTTCCTTTTAAGTGTCCTTACTTTCACACATTAAATATTTTGTCTTGTCTATTTAATACATGCACAAGGGAATGATCCACATTAATCATTAGAATAACAAAAGGTGTTATCATTTGTATTTTTTACATCCATGGCCTTTTGAGGCTTCGATCTTGACTTCAAAAATTCATAACTAAATCAAAATTGATTCAATCAATTATCTATAAAAGACATCAAATAGGCCGGCATTTGAAGTAGTCTTGAAAAATAAAATCCAAAAAAATTCTCAAAAACTAGATTCCTTTTATGTTTTTGATAAAAAAAAAATCCCCCATATGACATTCCTGAAACTTTTTGCATATGCATTCATTTTCCACATCAAAACACATTTTTTTATAAATTTAATTAGAGTTTTGAATTACACATGGCTGGGGTAACCTTTTGATAAATAGTTTGGAATGAAATTTTTTATTTATCTAAATCCTATATTGTCCTAAAGTTGCATGGGTCGTAGAAATTTGGGGTGTGATATTCTTAGTGGTACCATCCAAGGGTAAGTTTGCCCTCTAGCATCATAAACATTGGTTGTCATTGGACCATTTGGTTTTACTTGGCATGTTCAGAACAATTGCATATGTTAGAATAATTCCAAATGGTAGAACACCTACATTTGTCTCAATAGTTAGAACATCATGTATATGATTTTAATTATCATTTAATGTTTTGATTTGAAGTTTTTATTGATTGTTTTTCTCAATAGTCACTATGGATTTGTTTTAAATTATTCAAGTTAAGCCATACTTTATTTAAATTTTTCATGAATAAATATTTCCTTATGTGATTTCATACTTTGAACAAATATTTATCTTCACACGTTTATTGTGTTATGATTCAATGTAAAAAATAGGATTTTGATTTCTCATTCAATTTGTGATTTGTTGTTTTTTTCTACTATTGTACATGTATCGTTGTTTTGGGGCCGGCCCTATCATTCGACGATTAATTGGTTGTTTTGAAACTTTGTTCTTTGATTTTTGTGGAACCTAGGTTTGCTTACTTGGAGTTGCATAAAGTCATTGTCAAGGATTCATGAATTATGTGGATAGAAAATTCCCAAATACTAACAAGTCCTCTATTGACAAACTGTTCAATAAGCTTGTGAAAAAATGCTCTAGAATTGACTTCTTTAAATTCACATGTTCTTTGAAGAAGTCCATTACATGTGTAAACATTACCAAATTTGTGTCCTCCATATCATCCTTGGAAATGTTCAAACTTTGTCTCATTATATAAATACTTTCTTTGTCCATCTTCACATTGCGCATCACCATGCTGCCCATTCCATTGTTTTGTCAATTACTCTCTTCCATTATGTTCCCCATGTCCTAATTTTGAGCAAATGCTTGAAGGGGTCTAGCTTAGTATTATTTCTCGAATATTCCAATGGTTGTTTTGTCATCTTGGAAATTCTTTCTAATATGCTTGAGATTAATGTGTATTCAATAATACATTCCAACGTGTTTGGTGTGACAATTGGTGACAATTTTCTTTTTTCCATTAGAGAAGAAAGGTTTTACGATTATAAGCACGAGGTTGAGGAACAAAGGATGTAACTAGGAAGTACCCGTGCAAATAATACAAATTGAAGTATTTTGCATGCAAATTAGTATTAGAATGAAAAAGAATGCAATTTCATTATGCAAGTTGCCAAGGGGTTGTGAAAACAAATGAAAATAAAAAAGAGTTTAAAATGGTAAGGTGTCTTAAGGTGCTTGATATTGTCTCAATTCTTAATCTTCACATACCTATTTGTGGTGGACAAGTAATGTTTAAATTGACACATACCTCTTGATGAGTCAACAAATTTATGTGCCTCTAAATTTGATTTAATCTCCAATTTTATTCAGTTTGGATCCATTCAATTGCGAGTCCAAAGGTGAAAACAATGGAAGGAAAAGGAGTTGGGGTGCACTCCTTGGCTCGCACCACTTTGGGGGTGGGTGTGTTGGAGCTCCAAGCTGGAACTAGGAAGATTGACAAGCACTTCATTTACTCACACAAACTTGCACAAACCAAACAACAAGTTGGTTAGTGCGTAGTTGGAGCACTTTGGTGCACGGATGAACCATGAGCAAACACGCACTCACAAGATTCACCATGGCCTGGACTTTGGGGAAACCACCACCTTCCCTTTTATATTATATTTTGTGTCTGGCCATGGGACCAACACTCAAATGTCATTTTGTCCCGAGACTCCCAAGTGGGAGTCTTGAAATTCCCACATCTAAGACTCTCGCAAATTTGGGGGCCCATAACTTTGTGTGAAGACCTCCGATTAGGATGAGGTATGAAGCAAAGTTGTAGCCCTTTTTGAGAGCTTTCCAAACATTTGTTGCACGCCACCTGCATGTAAGGAAATTGGGGCGATTCCCAACTTTTAATGATCGAGAGTCAAATTAACAATTTGACTCCCGGCCTTTCTTTTGGCCATAACTTGTGTTTTAAGTACCCATTCATGCAAGCCCATTTTAGACATCTAAGTTCTAAGAGTTTTCCAATGATACAAGGAACTCTTTAATCCAATGGGTTTTGACTATTGTAATTGTTCTCTGAGGATTCAAGAGTCCTTCGAGACTCCAACTCCCAAAGTGGGAGCTCACTTGGGAGTGTGAGGGTTCATTCCCTCACACTCTCTTACACTCCCATGAGCATGAGATGTGATTCTTGAGCTTCCTCTTGGCCCACACCCTTGCAAGCCCTTGCCTTGGTTGCAAGCCCAAAGCTAGGGTTACGACAATTTGGATGTTTCAAAGCTAGAATATACTTAGTAGTCATGGAATTTAAAATACTAGTTCAAGTGTAACTTAAGCATTTCATGTGTTGAATTGTTCACAATAACCAACATAAATTTATTATATTTTGTTTGGAATTTATCATGTTGTAAACATGAAAAAATTCATCCATTATCATTTTTATCCACATTTTCATCCATAAATATCATTCATCCATGACATGTGGCAAAACATTCTTCCACGTCACCAAATATTTCGTCAACATGGGAAAAATATTTTTAAAAAATTCAATCATGCTCCCTTATTTGCACTCGTGTTCACAAGCTCATGAAATAACATCCCTAATGTATTTTCATTCACATTCCAATGCATTTGGGCCTATAATAAATAAAATTTTACCTCTAATGATTCCTCCCTCCATTGTGAGAGATCAAGCTCCTTTCTTCTTCATGATATTTTTATTTCCTTCACAATTGCGAAAAAAATGTATTAGAAGATATGAGAGTTGCTAAATACATCACAATACATATTCATTCCACTTTAAGAAAAGACATAACACCTCTTGTTTAGGAATTCACAAGGCACATCTCCTTGTTTTTTCCAATGCCATTGTTAGTTTTCATTGTCTTGCTTTAATATGAGTCCACTTATTATTGTGCTTTCTTCTACTCTTGTGTCAAGCTATGGTTGAAAGCTTGCTAGACCTCTACATTTGAAAAATGTTTCATTTGTGTCTAGTATGTGCCTAAGAATTATCGATTCAAATTGGTTTTTTGTGTGTCATGATAACTCATTATTTGATGTGTCTATTGGGTATAATGCTAATCATTAAGTGGATTATGTAACAATTATTGATAGATTGCTATCATCCTTACTTATAGCAATATATGTCCCCTACTGCAATTTTGACAATTTAGTATTATTTTGTTGCCATTTAGTTACATTGTAAACAATTGGTAACAAATGCTTCAAACAATAAAGACAAAATTCCAAAAATCATTCAACTACATTCCATCTAATTCATCAAACTAATATCTATGGAAAATCATAGCTTATCAAATTACAGTGTTAAGATGATTCAAGTGTTTTTAACTATTGAGCCAAGAAACATTTTAAAATATATATTTAACAATTTTTTATATATACCTTCGTCTTAATTGTTTCATGTTGACAATAACCTGTAAAAATTTATGAACATACTCCAAGTATTTGTAAAGTCCTAATTGGTCATCGTCAGTTGTTTTTTTTTTCCCTCATATTTATCATTATAATAAATATGTCTTTGGCAACATATTTTATCCATATGTTATTATTTCATTTTTGCTCTCATTATAAATATTGGTGCAATTAAAGGTAATATTTAGTAATTTCCTTTTTATATACCATGGGTCTAAAAATTGGAGTGTAATTGTATGATGGATACATATTATAAAATACTTATATTTTCACATCTAGCATAAAATTTCGAATTTAATCCTTCTTGTGCTTACCCTTCTTTCCTAGCCAAATTTACCTACATCATGCCAAGGTTTGTTGCCTTTATCTTTTCAAATGCCTTGCCAAAATTTTACATAATAAATCATTTTTTTGACTTTTTAACCCAATTTATGTAAAAAGATGTTTTTGAATTAAGTGTCTTCCTCTATAATTGGTTTCATGTAACGAATTATTCAATCTCCCTCGATTAATAGATCTTATTGGATTCTTATAATAATTGTTCCTCTTTAGATGAATTCCATTGAAACTATGTCCATATTTTGTCCCTATCATTATTGTCTTGAATGTGCCTTCAATGTACCCCTCTTCGTTTCATACAATATTTTACAAAACAATGGGGCTAGAAAGTACATCAATTGTTAGTTTTATTTTTGGAGGTTATTGTTACCACCAAACATACTCTATCGTATTTGATGGATTGGAGTGGGCTAAGTGTGTTCAAAAAGGATTGTTATAACATTCTTCGAATGTACTCATAACAATAATAACTATTTATGCTCATTTAATTGTCTTAAAATTCATTATACCTAAATATTTCCATATTTATATGCATGAATGTTTGTTTTAGAAAATATGTCATGGCTCATCCTATTGCTACACAATTATGTAACAACTTTTGAGAAAGTCACTAATGTATTTGGAGGGTTGATTTTTTTTGTAATTAAACTTTCAAAATGTTCCCTAGGGCAGATATTGTAAGGTTTTAAGATCCCAAGGATGGAAGATGTAACTCAATCAAATCTTTGAAAGTGAGGGAATTATTTTGTAAGGTATTAATTACCTTGGTTTTACGCAATGTAAGTCCTTGTTGTCAAGGAATTATTGTGTAGTTGTGATCAAACTTTGCCCTTGGTGTTCACACAATGACAACAAGGACTTGTCATTTACATAACACTATAATTTAAAATGTTCTAATTCACAACACTCAAACTGACATCTTATTGGGTCTTGTGCATTGTCCCACCTTTTTCATTTAACATAATTAGTTAAATAAGCATTTATGAATTACTTTGTTCCAACCTACCTATTGGTCTTATTTGTCAATTGTTGATATAAAAAAAAATGATTTTCATTTTGTTGAAATTGTTCACAATGCAAGGGTCATAACACTAATAAACTCTATGTTGTGACAAAATATCCTTATATTATTTTGAGCCCCACATTGCTACACACTACCAATGACTTCATATCATGTAGATGAAAAGACACATGTCGATGGAGAGGGAAAATATGAGCTAACAATAAAATGGAGGTAGTTATTAAGAAAGGTAAGAAATAGTTATGAAGAGAGTGAAGTTGTTATTAAGAAAGAAATGTCATAGTTAGGCTTGAAAATGAGGTAATTATTTCTAGAATTGTTTTTGGAATGGTCTATAGACAACCATATGAAACATTTTAAAAATCCCACATATAACCGTCCCGATTAATCGTCACTAGAATTTACTTTTTCACCTTTTTCCCTAATGCTTTCTTCTTCCTACGACATTTTTCAACATATTTAGTGTTCGTGGTGGTGAATTGAATTATGATTGTGTAGTTTAAGAAACTCCATTGCCATTTTCTTAGTTCTATACTTTTTTACTTTTCTTTCTAACAATTTGTAGTCTATGATTAGAAATGGAAACATTTTATGTTGAAGGCAAGGTTGATCTTACAATCTTAGTTGATGATTTTGGGAATGTAAAAGTCACCAAAAAATGTTTGTCATATATGTTTGGTTTTCAAGGTGGTTCTATTCATGTCTCCAAAGATGATGACATTAATGTTGTGAAATATTCAATATACCATGAGTCTATTTCAAATCCTAATGGGGTCCATTGGGATGTCAAAGTAGGGAGGTATAGGATTGTTAAAGACAACTTGATACAATGTTCTCAAGGCACAATCCTTACCCCATGGACGATTGCATTTGGGGCAAATGTGGCTCCTGAGGCTTTCATTGTGAAGTAAAAAACATTGTACAAGGAAAATACTCTAGTTTCATCTTTGCATCTCCTTTCATCAACCTTTATTGATCTTAGTGATTCCGCTAATGAAGATGTCTTCTTGCCTATGAATTTTGACGTGAATGTTTTTGGTTCATTTTTTACCTTGGTTTGGATGTGTACCTTGTGGAGGACATGCCTTCAAATTATAATCAAATTAAGGTTGGTTGGAGCTACAAAATCATAATAGAGTGTTTGAAAGCATGTTTGTTGCACCACATTTGGCAAATGAATTAAGGTCACTAAACTACAACAAGATCAAAGTCCAATATGTTTTTTCTCTACCCATCACATTCAGCGATGACATCATCTTTGAACTATTACCCATTCGTTTTCTAACTTGCCATTTTGGACAAATGCAAGGCATGGACTGCAAGTATGATGGTAATGCTTGGTGCAAGGTGAAAACCTCCAACATGAATAACAATTTTGGCTTGGGATTAAGAAGCATCAAGTGGTTGGGGCACTTGCATTGTGATAATGAATCTTGTGAACATTTCTTCCATTTTGTTGCCTGAAACAAAGTAAGTTGGATTGGTGATTCTCCCCAAATTCCCTTAGTTGGCCAATTTGCACCAAGACCTTATGTTGGTATAGTTGTGTGCAAGTTTTGTGTTGCAAGTCCTTTTTGTGCGAATACCTACCCCTATCATATATACTATGTTATCCACAAACTTCAATCCCTTTTAAAAGCTGCAATTCACCTTGGCATGCATGAGCACCATGTTGCAGAAGGTATGTGTGGGAGTCTTTGGAAGAAATCAAGGTTTTGGTAGAAGGTTAGGTTTTTCACACCCCTAATACCAAAATCTTTACAATCACTTTAAATGCAAGTAAGTCTTCTTGGCGCATCACTTGTTCAATGATAATGGTGAAGGACATGTGGAAATAACTTGACAAGGTGATAGACAAGTTCCAACCCTTGTGTTTTCCCAACATTCAAAACCTCGTTACATCCTTTAAGCACAATGTTGGTATTAGAGGCCCATGGATAGCATATTTATCCTTAAGCTGAAAAGTCCTTATGATTAGATCCAAAATAGTTGTTTCCTAGACAAATGGTTAGGCAAAAAGTGTATTTGTTTAAAATGTTGTTCTATGGGCCAACAAATGGGGTTGATTTGGTGAGGCGCATGCAATCTAGTGGTGATTTGCAAAATTGTTGGTTGATGTTTGATCATGTTAACGTGTTCAAGAATGGACCACCATGGCTTGTCATGTTTACCACACAATGTAGTACAAAGTGTTCAACATTACAATCTGCGACATGTAATTTGATTCCACAAAAGCTATGTGTGTCATGTGGAAAAATTTGAATTAGGTGATGCTCAAGTTTGGTCTTGCAAACCCCAATTTCAAAGGGTTCACGGTGGATAATGCACATGCCAATTGGAATGTTGTCTGTATCATGTACAATTTTGGAGATGCCTCTATGAAGATGGTTGACAAGGAACAAACTTGCTTGTTCCATTGAACTTAATCACTTGATAGACACACAAAATAGTTGATTACATCAAAGTTATAAGAACAACACAAGTCCTTGTGTTTGGAATACAAGAACACAACATCTTTGGGAAAAACAAATTTTTTATATGTTGCAATTTGGTTTTGGTGGTATTCTTCAAGCGCTATGGCCAAAAGTGCAATTCACAAGCTCAATAATTAGTTGGGTTCTAGCACTTTCATGTGAGACAATGGGGGCGTTTCATGCTACATGCAAGAAATTTTGACTTTCTATGTGAAATTGTTTAATCGTTTTCATGATTTTAATATATGATTTGTCTTCCTTTGAAAATGCTTGCAAAAGTTCAACCTAGAGGAGCTTGTTAACAAGCTGATTTGTAAGCTATCTAAAACAATCCATAATATTTGGCTGCAACAATTTGGGAAAAATGTCAAATGCCTTTTTTGTTGCAACTTTTGATGATTATGTCAAGGCGTTCTAACAAAATGCATCTTACAATGTATACTTGAATGGTGGAAGATGTGAAAAGGGTACTGTTAAGGACGAATTGAGATTGTGGCAAATAAACCAATATGGTGACCCGTCGGAAATGGCCAACGCCATCACTAAACACATCCACGGGTCCTCTTTCATTACTTACTTCATTTGGAGGGTCAAGAAGTTTTTGGATCCACAAAACAAAGGTTGACATAACCCTAAGGTTAGAAGGTGATTCACATAGGCGTGATCATGTGAATTTTTTTCAACTAAGAGTTAACACAACGTCTAGTGGTTTCACTAATTCAAATGTTGATGTTGGGGAGTCTAGTGGGATTATTAGGGATGAAGCATTTGTTTTGATTTTTCAAGGATTGAAAGTTCAAGAACATGTGTTTGGGGATGGTGTGTGGAAAATTGAAAGGTGCCCACCATTGTCAAATACTCATTGCTTTGCAATTCAAAGAATTTCAATGAAACATTATGACACCAGAATCATTGTTAGAAGAATAGAGCGGCATACTTACTCCATGTTATGATGGTTTGTGGTCTAATTTGAAAAGGTTTGCACCAATCTATCATAGGTTTTAATTTTGTGTTGATGATTTGACGCATTGTGTTGGAGGTTTTAGAAAGAAGTATTGTCTTGATAGGCCACTTGCTTCATCAACATGGCCAATGTAAGTAGGGTTCGACTTGACTCAATTTGAGGTGATAGCTTTGGAGGAGGCAGGATTTGTTCTATGTGAAGTGCACAAATGTGCTCCTTGGACCTTTTTTGCAAATGAAAGTACAACACCTCATAACTAACCTACGTATTTTGAAGCTTGGCCAAAAATTTACAATAATAAGCCTATTTAATGAGCAACAACATTTAAGCTTTCAACTCAATAGACAAATAGGTGGGAGGTTGGATGAACTTTGGAAGTTGTTTTGTCACCTATTGAAGTTCCTCCACCAAGGTATGGATAGATTTACATCATTAACTCTAGTCCACCTCCTAGCACAAAGTAATATGAGGTGATGATTGGAAATTTCCCTAATTGCACTTGTGTTGACTCCATACAAATGATGGTAGGTTCCTTGGGTGGTCGAGGGAAGTGGGTGCATTGCAAACATCTCTATTTCATCCTACAAAATGTGATGTATTGTGGCCAAACAAAACCTTTCATTCATTTCCTAACATGTAGTTGTAATGAAGTGCAATGCCTAACGAGTCATGCTAAGGTGATATTTCTAAAATAATTGGAATGATGTTGTCGAGTTGTATAACATGTGATAAAAGGATTTTCATAAAATACATTTGGAGGCAATTAATAGATATGAAATATTCATATGAAATGCAATATTCGTTGGCATTTTCCAAAACATAGAGAATGAATTTAGAGTTGTTCTCATTTCTGCAAATGGATTGCCCATTAGGCATTGATTTTTGTGTTTGTAAGTTACCTTAAACAATATTAATTGCATTTTACCTTAAACAATATTAATTGCATTTTTTTTTCTACCAAAGCAAGATCATGTTTATCTTTGTCATGCGTTGTGCCACGTGTGTCTTGCTAAAGAATGAAAATATGTATCTTTTGTAGTTCAATTACAAAATATCACTTGAACATTTTGAATGTCATTTCCAAGTATAGTTTTGTACATGACATCCAACCCACTAATAAGCATTGGTATATTATTCAATAAACTTTAGAGAGTGAACAAACCATGGTTTTAGGGATAACCATTTACCAAAATTAAGTTCGTTTGGAAAGTTTCGTCGAATGAGGTTTTTTGTGTGATGAATTTCATCCATTTTAATTTCATTTATGTCCATGTGGCAGAATATTCTTCCATATCATTTAAGATTTTAGCTTACATGGCAAGGAATATTTTAAAAATATGTCGTCCATGTCATCAAAATATTTTTAAAAAATATTTTATCATGCTCACGTGCTCACGCTCACGTGCTCACAAGATAACATTCTTGCAACGACAACATCCCAATTATTAATTACTTTCAATATATGTCATGGTTTTTTGGCTTGCAAGATGGACATTGTGAACCATGATAAAAGAAATACAAGGTGTAATCTCACAAACAAAACCATAGTAAATGTAATTAATGTTTGGTTTTTCATGTTTGAATGTCAAAAAATTATATTATATTATAAGTCTATAATGTGTTTACATGACAATGTTTCTAATATATTATGGGAAAATGTGGAACAATCTTCATGAAAAATAATCAGAAGTAATTATATAACAATATCACCTTACTTTTTTTTTGAAACACCAAAAAAAGTTAGTCCAAGTTAGTTCCACTAAATTTATATCCTTTGTTTCATGTAAGCAATGTTTTTTATGTGGCAAATAAATTTCACCATTTTGGTAAAAAAAAATGGCCCAACACCATCTTAAAAGGATTTTTGGGGAAAAAAATGACCTTAATTTAGTAGATTTTCAATTTTCTTAAACCACCAAATTTTTACCTTAGGCTTTAGTAAATAGGGCCACTATATAGAAGGATTTTGAATATTGTCTACTATGATATATGTTTTGTAGCCATGTATTGTTATTAATGGTTGCCATTCTTGTAACATTGATTTTTTTTTAATTTTTAAATATTGCATGTAAGTAATTGCAATACATTAATTATTATTTTTACAATATCTAATAACCATTTATTGTTAAATATATAGTCTTCGGATGTTCATTTCATTGTGAATATGGTAGCATCATGAATTTATTTTTTGTTGAAATGGGGAAAAAAATGTTAATTAATTTTGCACTATCTAAACATACCACAACACCAAACTTTACAAAAAAGTAATCAAATAATCAATAACAATGTCAAACAAATATATATTATTATTATGTAGATAACATGGTTAAATACATAATTATAATGATCCAAAGTTGGGGTACTACATGTTGATGTTGCTACCCCAAGTTAAATCTCTCATTTAAAAATAAAATAAAATCAATAGTTCAATAGTAATGTTAAACAAATCAATATTATCATTTTGTATTTTTAATGGTTTGGTACACAATGATAGCAATTCAAACTCAAGGCATCATATATATATATGTTGTTACATCACAAATTTAACATACAACGAATTAATAACGAAAATTATGTGAAGTTCATTTATTCATAAGTTCATACATTTTAAACATGAATATCATGCATTGAAAACACATTTGACACATGGATATGTGTGTTTATGGATGAAATACAAGCTTATGAATGAATGAATGTCACATGAATTTTGCATCTTCCTACACTACTAGTATTCCTATTTTTTCAAATTGACCAAGTTGATTACATGGGGTTTTTTTTACTAAAGGACATGTATTACTAGAGACCAAGGGTTTGAATGACAATGGGTATGTTTTTACAAATCAATTTGATTATACTGACCAATTTGACAATTAGTCAAACTAGACATCTAATCAAATTGATTGGACTTTAAAATATCACCTAATCAAATTGGTTAGTGGCCTAGTCAATAGGACCACCCAATCTAGTCAAATTGGCAAGTGCCCCAAGCAAAGGACACCTATTATATTCAATCAATAAGGCTAACTAAGTAGGCCTAATCAAAGTGGCCAATTGCCTAGTAAAAAGGGTCAATTAAAAATTGTAATTCTAATTGGGTATCTTGGGATTACATTTAACATTTTGACTATGTTTGACCAATTAGAAAAAAATTGGAAATTGTAAAATGAATCATAACCAAATTAATTACAATTAAACTATATATATATATATGGATTATTTAACTATGGTTAAATTGACTATATTGAAATTAACTATGGCTCAACTACCTATGAAAAAAATAATTAAAATAGAAATTAACATAATTTTTTTAGTTGTATATGTTTTAACCATGGTTAATTTAACCATGATTTTATCCATAATTAATTATTCCATCAGTTTTTGGCCATATTTTGTTTAATTATGGTTAGTTTAGCCATAAGTAATTTAATAATTACAAATAATTTAACCGTGGTCAATTTAACAATATTTTGTTTAGTTTTAATAAGTTTTGCCATGATAATTAGTTTAGCATAATCATTTTAAACATTACTAGTTGGGCCATTGTTGGTTTTGCCATAATGAATTTAATCATAGTTACTATAAGCATAACTATATTAGCTATGTTTGTTTTTTCACATATTATTATTTTACCCTAGTAAATTTAACCATAATCAATAAAATTATAATTAATCTAAAATCATTGTTAATTTAGCCATGGCTAGTTTTTTCCATAATTATTTAAAGCACTTTTATTTTAGCCATAATTATTTCACTCGAGTTTATTTTAGCCAAATTCATTTGATTCATGGGTACTAGTTTAACCATGGTTGGTTTTGCGATAATTAATGTAACCATTTTGAGTTTAGCCATAATTATTTCATTTGTGTTTATTTTAATCATAATTAATTTTTGCATAGTTGGTTTTACCATAAAATATTTTTTCATTAATTAGTTTAGCCATACTAACTTTATTATTTGTTAGTTTAACTAAATTTATTTACTCATGGTTAGTTTAACCATTTCTAGTTTAATCATGTTTAATTTTGCCATAATTATTTTAATAATTTTGATTTTAACCATGCTTATTTCATTCATGTTCATTTTAGTCATAATTAATTTTTACATAATTGGTTTAGCCATAAAATATTTATTCATCAATTAATTTAACCATATTAATTTTATTAGTGGTTAGTTTAACCAAATTTATTCACTCATGATTAGTTTAACCATTAATAGTTTAGCCATGGTTAATTTTTGCATAATTGGTTTTGTCATAAAATATACATTCATTAGTTAGTTTAACCACATTAATTTTATTAATAATTAATTTAGCCAAATTAATTTACTCATGATTAGTTTAACCATGTTTAGTTTAGCCATGGTTAATTTTTCCATAAATCTAACCATCTTGATTTAAACCATAACTATTTCATTCATGTTTATTTTAGCCATAATTCATTTATGCATAGTTGGTTTAGCCATAAAATATTTATTCATTGGTTAGCTTAACCATATTAACTTTATTCATGGTTAATTTAGCCACGGTTGGTTTAACCATGAATTATTTATTATTTAGTTATTTTGGCCATATGTACTTTACTTAGTGTTAGTTTAACTATATTTATCCATTGGTTAACTTGACCTTTTTCTCTTTTTTTTCCATCTTTAGTTTCACCATATTTATTTAAATATTGAACCATATTTGGTTCATTCATGATTAATTTTCCATAATTATTCTTAATTTTTGGTTGGTTTAGCCATTACTAGTTTAATAATCATTAATCTTGCCATAATTATTTTAGTTGTGGTTTGTTAAAACATATTTCATCAATCATTAGTTTTGCCATAATTAAAATTTCCTAGGTTAAATTAGCCACTTATTTAACTTATGTAATGTAAATATGTGCCTAAATAATTTAAGTACAATTAGCTTATATGTAGGTGTATTTATTTATACATACCCTACCTATACTCCCCCTATTTACCTATATTTTAACCTATAAGTAACCTAATTATATAGACTAGGGTAGGCCATTTGTATACCTATGATGAATTACTAGTTGGTTAATTAATTATTTACCTAGAATACATGAATGAATTTGTAATTAAATAGTTAAATATTAAATATTACTAATTTTTATTTCAATTTAATTAACATACGTATTTACCTACATCTTTATTTATTTATTTAATTTATGTATCTTATATAGTTATTTAATAATAATGTCAAGTGAACTAAAAGGCTTTAGTGTTGCATGGACATGAAAATGTTTTTCCCTCCCAAAAATTTGTCCCATATTGTTTGTCATCCTTTCCAAATGATGAGCAATATAAATGTATGCACCATGAACATCTTAAAAAAGAAAGTCATTCGGGATGAACCAATTGAAAAGGTTCAACCTTAAAGGCCAAATTCAAATGAAATAAAATTTTCCTACCTAGGTCATCTAGGTGTAGGCTTAATCTAGATGGTGTACATTTAAGTTTAGTAAAGGTCATAACTTAAATTGCCCTAGCCTACTTTAAGCTTCTATACCTAGCTGTTAATAATAGGCTCTTAGATTTAGACCTAGGAGTTTAGATTGTAGGTTCTTAAACATAAGGATTTTAGGAATAGGTATCTAATTCTAGATATAACCTAGGTTATTTAGGTTTTATCCATGTGGCATAGCGTAGTGGCCGATGTTTAAATGTCACATGACATAACCTAAATGGCCAATGTTTAAATGTCAAGTGGCATAGCTTAAATGGCCAATGTTTAAATGTCACGTGGCATAGCTTAAGTGGCCAATGTTTAAATGTCAAGTGGCATAGCTTAAATGGCCAATGTTTAAATGACACATGGCATAGCCTAACTGGCCAATGTTTAGATGTCACGTGGCTTAACTTGGGTGGCTGTTGTTTAATTGCCACATGGCATTTGCTTAATCAGAATGGTGTTTGACTAGTCAAAAAATCATTTGATTATTAAATTGACTAGTCAAATGTACTAGTTGAAATAACTAATAAAAAATGCCAACTCAAGCTTGGTCAAAAAATACATGGTTAGTCACAATGGACATGTTTGAAACAACTTGTCCAAAGTGACTAAAAGGTTTTTGTTACGCATGTCCAAAATAGGTCTTTTTTGACAAAAAAATTCTAATTTAAAAAAAAAAGGAATTTTAGTAATGCTATAAATTCATGTTTCAAATGTGTTTTCAATTTGCATAATATTAATCAGTAAAACGTATGAATTATGGATGAACAAATTTTTCATGATTTCCATTACTAAATCATGAAATGCAAAATTTATGATGCTACATTAGAATTTTCATTTATTCCAAGAATTGATCTTGATTATCCACATTTTGAAAACTTCTTGCATTGAAAATAGTTGATTTTTTAAAAATCAACATTTATTGAAAACAATTTTATTATTGTCAGAATGGTAAAAGTGCAATAATAATTTTCATTTTTGCACTTTTGGTACCATTTTGATAACATTTAGCAAAATAGTTATAACCATTATTTAATTTTATGTATTTAACATTTTATGAAAACTACCAATGAATTTTTTTTTTAATCATTTTCAATATATTGATATACAAATTTTGAAAATTTGAAATCAGTCTAAAGAATTTTAAAAACCAAAAAAATTCTTTGAAAAGTAAGTGTAACTAATTTTTAAAACAATAACGACCATTTAAAAGCTAGGACTTGCAAACAAACTTGAAAATATTTGAAAATATTTGAAAATGACATATTTCTGAGAAAAATCTAACACAAGAATTAATATAATAATATATTGAAGTTTAAAATAAATTTGAATAATTTTTCAAAATATGTTTCCAAGATGTCTCCAAATAAACAATAAATAAGTAAAAAACAATAGAATGCCTTTTAATGTGTTTGTATGGACCTTTTTACATAATATTATAGTTTAACATTTTTTTTCACAAATATTTTTGGCCATTGTAAAAATTATGAACTTCTAATCCATCACCTTTTGTAACCAATTTTAATGTTCCACATCATCTTGGCAAGTAAGTTCCCATTGCAATTAAAAAATTCAATGTGATAATAGAAAATGAGTTTAGAATGAAGTTTATTTAACAATTTTTAACATGCCACCCATGTGCAAAATACAATCATTAATCATCTTGTATGTGAAAGCCATGTGTTTATTATGCAAAAAGTTTGTGAACTTAAAGCTACAATTTAAAACAAATGTGTAAATTCTAGTTTGGTTGAATTTCAAACCTCTTCAAGAAATATTTCCATTTTCTTTTGCAACCACCAATTCCCATTTAACTTACACATTATAACCAACATGCATTTTGTTATAGGGTCTCATCACAACATTATTAACATTAAGAGCTACCTCCAATTTCTTTTATACAAAAAACATTTTGTCTCTCATGTACTTTTAAATTTTCAACAAATATCCAAAATTGTTATCACAATGTATGAAATATTAATGCTAATTTTTGTAAATGCTATAATACTAGAAGATGCACGTTCACATCATGGTAGGACCCAATTTAATTGTGTTTTTGTAAATGAATAGACCATTTTGATCCAAAATCATAGTGTTGTTCATTGAACAATTTGTTTTTTGCTATTAAATTAGGTCTATGTGGGCTCATTCATTAAGGGTTTTCAAATCTCATTCAATGTCCCATTAATGAATCCAATATAATTTGTTAGATTTTACAATTAGCTATTTAAGGTGTAATTTTCTTAAATTTTGGCCAAGGATCCTAATCCATAAGTGCATGACTCATAAATGCATGAATTAGAAAACAATGTGGATTTAGATCAATTCCACCATGATCTTGGCATTGGGATCATGATCAAGGCTAAGGGCATAAGAAAAAATGCAAGCCGAACAAATGTTTTAGAACTCATACATTTTCACAAGTGTGGGAGAATGTAAAGGAAGTGACTTTCAAGCATTCCCAAGTGAAAATCATTTTGGCAATTGGAATCCCAAAATGTCTTGAAATTTTGGGGCAATAGTATAGAGGTCAAACCTTGTGTAAATCAAAATTTCTTTATATCTTTGGAATGATCTTTAAATGTAAATATTGAAAATAGGCTTATAACTTACATTTGAAGATCTAAATTTCAAAATTTCACCACAAAAGGTCAAAAATCAAATTGACAATTTGATTCTCGACCATTGAAACCTAGAAATTAAAAGTTAAATGACCTTTGAATTAATCATACAATATGGTGTTTGAAAACCCTTCAATGGTTATAGTTTCTCCTTTCAAAGGTGTTCAATCAAAGCTTGTATGTGAGAGTTATGAACTTGCAAAGTTTCGAGATTCATAACTTGACAATTTTCGAAACTCTTAATTCAATGTAATGTTTGTCACCAATTACATGGAAGCCCCCAAAAAGGGAAGGTAGGTGACAATTACATCACATCATAACAAAATCATCAAAAAAATATTATGATGAAATAAAACATTGTCTTTTCACCATTGACAAAAATACCCATACAACACTAGTTAATTCTAGAATAATCCTCCACCTTAACCTACGTACTAATCTCGTTAGAGCGTAGAACACATGTGCTTGTTAAAAACATTCCAAGTAACCATACCAACCTTCATTGTAGAGATCCCATACACATAATACACTATAGTGAGGAAAGTGGTGTCTCTTCCCAAAGGTTTGGGCTATGTGAATAAAATGAGTTTAGGTTGCCCATGATGAAAGTTTTGACATTAATTACTTCCAACTTGCCATGTTTACCAATTTATTGTTTGGTTTGTGTAGGTTAATTTGCTTGTCAATTTACATTAACACCTTCATTTTAATCCCATCCAAGAGTTATTACATTGCCTTCTAACCCCCAAATGCATGTAACAAAGGAGTACCCTAGGTTGAATTTTGTTACAACTATGGAAATTGATAAGATATTTAGGGCATTTACCATTTGACAAGCCCAAGGGTGCATCAAATTTCACATAACAACATCATACATGGTCACATTATTGTGCTTCACGAATGAAATAAAGTTGAAAAAACATTTATTAAGGTTAACTTTGATAACTTGCTTAATATAAATTGAATATCATATGTCATCCCATGGCCAAATTAGGTTTGATCCTTAGCCGTATCTCTAAAACATGATCTAAACCTTTTAATAGACCCAAATCGTAAACCTTGTAATGGCAAAAAAACTTTAAATTAACCTTAACCTTAAAATATGGTAAATATTTTAAAACTTGACCTTACCTCTTTCACCAATTTTAAAATCAGAACCATAAATATGATTTTAAAAATAACATAATAAAAAAATCTTAAATCTTATCTACAACCCAAGAATTGACTTAAACCCCAACCCTAAATTGTGATTAGTAACTTTAATGTTGACCTTAATGTTAATATTAAAACTTGGACCTATTGTTTAACTTCAACTTTTGTGATAATCTAGGTCAATCCTATTCAAATGTGAAATGGGCTTTACTCAATCTCTCATTTCAAGCAATGTTGTGTGTGTGCATATCAGTGCCATCTCTTTTCATATATATTGTTTCGTTGCACAATAACCTTTTAACAATGTATTGTTCTTTCTAGCCAATTACTTGCATTATGCATTGGATTCTAACTTGAAATTGAGTATGAAAATGGATTATAATGGTCTTATAGATGTTTTTGTGTTTGCCTAAGGTATTGTTGTAATGCTCTCCTTTCACATTGGAATTTAGTTGCACATACAACCACCACAAGGGCACAAATGGGGAAAACAAAACACATTCATGTTTCAACAACAAACTTTAAAAGTGGCAAGAAGAATGTCAAAAATCTTCTCGTACGAAGGGTTAAGGTTCTTCATTAAATGGAAAGATTAGATTGCAACCCTAGATAGAGGAGGCACAAGCCATGTCCATGGCATTGACTTAACACTTAAACAACATGGAAGAAGCATGCACTTTGTCTAAATGGTGTATGCTTGAGCATGTTCAATTGGATCCCTTCCTATCTTCACCCTCTATGTCCTAAACAAATTACAATGCAACTTGTGATCTCCTTAGGAAAGAATCCATGTCATATGGAGGAATGAAAGAACCTCATGTTTGACAAACACAAATTCAACTACAATATGTTAATCAAACCACCTTAAATCTATTGAATCCTTACATCATGAAGTACTTTTTCTGGTCATAGATGCCACCCCTATGAAGGAGGGCTCATGAAAGATTGTGTTTATCCACCCTTGTTTTCTTTTCCTGGATCACACACAAGCATAGAACTAGTTGCGATGGGTATGAAGTTTGATGTTGGGCATCAACCTAAAAGCTCACCTTCCACAAAGTTTGCTTGGCATCTCTCTCTCTTTCTCTCTTTCTATCTATATATGTATTGTGTGTGTGTGTGTTATACAAGGGTCCTCATGGATCAGGCCTCAACTATGAGTGCTCTTTCGGCCAGGTCTGTTTGGAAACAATTAGATCCCTTATGGTGCATGGCACCAAGCTTGAAAATTCACAGGTGATGGACACCTTACAGCTGGGTGAGATATTTTCACAATTTGAGATTGTAGTAATAATTTTGTTAATTTTCTTTGTTCTAGATGCATGGGGAGAAGATTTTGATAGTTGCACCAGCTCTGGTCTACTCACAGTTGAATAAGATGTCAAGTGAGACAGTTAAACATTTTGGAGAAACTATAAAGGTTGGTGGTAGGATGCTGGTTGGATCGTCCATGTAGAGAAAAGTGATGGGTGAGTTGGAAATTACATTAGGAAAGGTTTCCGAATTGATGTAGTCTATAATGAATTTCTTCAATCCTGGTATTTGCATGACAATGCCAATAACTGTCATATAAGACAATTATGGAAGATAAACCCATTCCATTTTAGCAACAGCTCATGGAGGTGAACCCCATATGGGGAGGGAGGCAGCAGCCCCTTCATTCATTAAGTAAGTTCAAATAGTAAAGGGGGGGAGGAAGTGCCACCGAATGGTGGCACTGTCCTTCCCCAGAATGCTCCTGTGGAGCTATTCTTTTCTAAAATCTAGCTCAATTTTAGATTGAATACTAGGATCCTTGGTGGCACTGCGAGATCTAATGGCTTTCCACGTGGCCATGCTAACCTCAACAGTGGCCACCCAGGCCTGAGTGAGTACGCTTTTGATGGAGTGTTGGTCACCGAAATGTTGTTTGCATCTCTCGGTCCAGATATGATAAATAATGAAGCTCCTGAGGATGTCAAGAGGTTGCCTTGGGTACGTGAAGCCACCGGTGTGATAGGCGAGGTGCCCAGGGGGATCATCTTCTCGTTCGAGGACGGGCTCTCCGAGGACGATGAAAGGCTAGGTGATGTCGAGCTCCTCAAGAGCTTCCCACTCTTTCCATATTCTCTTGTACGTTTCCCAAGCTTCAAGCGCCCTGGGGCATTCGAGCAGACAATGCTGAGGGGATTCCTCCTCATTATAGTCACAGATTTTGCAGTGCGGGGGATTCCCATGTGCTGAAGCCACGTTCCAGCCGGGAGACCCTGGTTGAGAGTGATCCAAATGAGAGTGCCCACTTTCCTCGGGCGTGAATTATGCCAGATTCTGGCAATCACCTGTGGCGTTGTAGAGTTGCGGAGGTTAAGTCCTTGTATAAAGGTGTGCATGCTAGGCGTATGCTTCGGTTCTTGAGCGTTCCTGTAGCCTCTTTTTGCTGTGTAGCCGAAGAAAGGTGAATCGCCGAGGGGGGAGTGGCTTGCCAATGCCACTCCCCTGGGTCCCAAGGGAGCTCCTGAATAAATCATGTTTCAAAAATCCAATATATTAGCGGGCTCTTGCCAGGGGTCGGTGCGTCTCTGGCCGCCTTTAGAGTTGAGCCGTGCTTGTCTTGAAATAGAATTTTGATAGGTCGATAGCCTTTCGTTGAGAACGTAATCGCCGTATGTGTCGTGGCTTGTATGAGGCCGCTCGGTGTGATCTTCTTGAATTCTATCGCTTTGGCTATGCTTTGATGGGGTTCGAGCACGTAGTAAATCAAGTCAGGTGAGGTGCACAAGCTGGGGTCTGGTTTGCTTATTTAGTCCCCTGCTTGTATTCGGTTGTTGAGCTCGTCTGGGCGCCATGGGATGCTTGTTGTGATTCTTGCCAGGCTGCTTTTGTTTGAGGGGTAATAACCCATTTTCATATCAGTAAGACTTTTCCACTCCTTGTTTGTTGCGTTTCGGAGGTCCTTGACTCGGGAGCAGCCAGAGTGTGCGAAGGCGTTGCCTTCTCTCAAGCTGCTTATTCCGAGCGGGGAGCCATTTGAGTTGAGAATTGAGGGATTGCCAAACAACGGCTATCTGAGAATTTTGGCGTTGTTGGTTGGGTCCGACTTGATTAGTCCGGACCTCACATTCAACCAGGCTCCTAATATACTGTCCCACATTGAGTAGTGGGTTTTTTTGAGCTTCCTCGCTGCGAAGATCCAATTGATGTCTGCGGTGCTGGGTCCTTTGCTATGAACTGGCAACCTGGTTTGATCTACCTTATGCCTTAACAATTCTTTCTAGGGCTCGCCACTAGGGGCGAGTCCTCTGGTCAGAAGCTTGGCTAGGAGCGCTTCCGACTGAGCTTTGGGATCAATGATCCCAAGCCCGCCTTGGGTGATTGGGATCACCATGGTGCTCCATTTTACCTTTGCGCACGTTGGGGGCGTCCCTGCCTCCCGAGATGAAATTCCTTACTACTCCTCTGACTTGGGAACACATCTTGGGGCTGGGGTTCCAGGATGAGCAACAGCTCATGGAACATACTAGAGTGAGAACTAAATATTACCCAACTTTGCTCATTCTATCTCAAGCATCATACATATCAAGTGCATTATGACAAATATCTATGAAGTTGCAGTGAAATCTCCACAAAAACAATTTGAAGGTAACACAACAATGAGAGTAGGCATAACCTTATGAAAGAAAGTCGCTCACAAAGTATCGCACCATCATGAATAGCATTGACAAGTTGCCATGACTACCGACCGACTTCATTAGCTCCTGACAGTGGGTGCAGATAAGCATATAACAATCCGCCCAAACTCTAAGCAAACCATTACACAAAATCTCCATCCTGTGACAAAAGACATTCTGTTTGCCACTGGGAGCCACTGGATGAGCTTCCTGATTATACCACATCTCAGAAGAGAAAATTGCACCACCCAGTGAAGAATTCAGAGCACAATGTGAGAGAAAGAACCTTTGGCTTGATGGAGTCCAACTTGAGGACAAGTTTGCTGCTAGGGAGGGCCCAGCAAGAGGACTGCTCAGAGATGCAGCAGTCTAGATCAGCTACATACTTAACACAACATCTTGCTTCCAACTCCACTGTCTGTCTCTTCCTCTGTTGAATACATATGTGTTTAGCAATTCATGACACTAAATTCATAGCCTCAGAAGCTGCAAAGGCTAAGAAGTAATGTGATCAAATTGCAGCAATATGAGAACACATTCCTTACTAAAAAAAACTGTTGCCTGAAATTCAGAAGTGTTCATTATTGGCAACATGGAACAACTCATGGGAAAAACATATTGCAGCAACAACATAAGGCAGTATTTTGAATTTCAGAAACCCTCAAGAAACAAACGAAACCAAGTCCTGTCCTACCAATTTGAGCTGGAGGCTGTTGTTGCCACTGCAAAAGGTCCCCATGGATCATCATTATGTTTTCTATCATTATGTTAATTCCCGCATTTTGTGAAGAACCTCAAGACCTGCCGTCACTGCTGCTCCCATGATTATTCATGCTTGTGCAAGTCCCATCCTCTTTGGCTAGATGGATCTGGTTGGATCGCCCATAATTATTCGTGCATGCCACTGGAGACAAAAAGACATCAGAGTTTCCAACTGAATTCAGCTTTTTAGGGTTGTGGCAGTAGATTTGCTTCTTCTCAATGCTTGATGGGAATTTGGCGGATCCTTCTCTGATCCTGATGCTTGTGTGCAAGTGTCATGCGAACAGATCCATCTTCTTTGACTCGATGGATCTGTTCGCATGACACTTTTCTGGCAGATCTCAAAAACATCTGATGAGAGGAGCCTGACTCACTTGCTATTTGTGGGGTTCGCACGTATCCCTTTGATCCATCCCAGATTCTCTTCTTCGTTGTCCGTAGTCTATACATTTAGGAGTGGATTGGGGGCGGTGGTGGGTCCATCAGAAATGCGCATGGATACCCAGACTTTTTCTGCGACTGCAAATGTCATCCGCAAAGAATGGGAGGAGGGGAAGAAAAGCGCAAGTTCGCAAGCTCCCACGACAGAAAGAATAGTTGTTGCTGGCCTGGCTGCGCTTTAGTTGGTGCGTTCCGAGAGTGCTTGTCGGTTAGCCATACCCATCAGCACCAGACAGAAGCGGCAGTAGTCTGCTGGTGGTGATAAGTAGCTCTTACCCATGCCTGCTGCACCGGCGACCTCTCTGCAACTGCTTTCGGCAACTGCTCCTCGTGCTCCTCCTCTTCCTCTTCCATTCCCACGATGTAAGTGTTATGGCAGCAGCTGCTGGGTGGTGCAAGCAACAACAAGATCAGCAGCAGCAGTAGCAAGAGGCAGCGGCTGGAATTCACACGGCTGGAGAACAAGACTAGGCTCCAAGATGGACTTGCGGATGCCTCATTTGGTGGACACTGCTCCCTTTTGTAGTGTAGTGCAAGCTCCATCTTCTCCTTCTTCCCATGGGCATGCCAACACCGTGCATCATCCTGTCACAGTGCCCATGTCCTTCTTTGGATATGGCAAAGCCAAAGTACCGGATGTTGTTCAGGTTCAGTCACAGACTAGTTTCTTCTTCTTCTTCTTCTTCATGCACTGATGACGGGTTTCTGTGAGTTTGTGAGGACTTGGGGAGGATTGTTTCTGTAGCTCAAGTTCCTACTGTACATCCTTCTACTGAATGTTTTGGTGACATGGTGCTGCACTGCGCTTGGGTGGTTCAAGGGGTGGAAGTTAGGAAGGCATGCTAGATGATGCATATTGCTTTGAATACGTGTGTTCCTTCTTTCTTGGTGGACTCAGAAAGAAGGATTTGAATTGCAAGGAGGAGGAGGGAAGAAGATTGCATTTGTGGAGGAGGATGATGATGGGTAGTACATTTCTTAGTGCATGTACTAAGGAATGAGGTTTTTGGTGCACAATACTTTTACAGGCAGGGGACCCAGTGCTGCATGAGCCAGCAGAGGAGGTTAAGAAGGAGGACATAGGCAGTGTCCATATAGAGAAGACAATCAATGATATGGTGGCCACCATGCGCAATGCCCCAGGTGTCGGACTTGCTGCTCCTCAGATTGGTGTTCCTTTGCAGGCAAGTCCAGTTCTGTGGTACCCCTATGCATACATATACTTTGTCCACTTCATCAATCAAGCAAACCCTTCTGCAGTATGTATGCCTCAGTAGGTATTTGTGTAGGCATTAGATCATACTAAAAATCATCAGACCTTTCTTGAGCAAGAAAGGGTAGACAATCAGCTTGTGTAGTAACTATCTGCTGTGGGGTTTGTGGTGGATTGTATAGATAATTGTGTTGGAAGACACCACAGAGCTTATGAGTTACACATCCGTTGAAGAATGTGAAGCACAACACCGATACCCTTTTGATCTCTTGGTTTGTCCAACACACTTTGTTCTTTATGAACCTTGCTACAACAGTATTATTGTGGATTATTTACCAACCCAATGTATGTAGATGCTTAGAGTTCACATAATTTGGATGAGTTGCAAAATGTTGGTTATTGGGTGGTTTGTTTGGTGTGTAGGTTATTATTAATCCAAAACTGACCAAAAAAACCAACAGTGGAAGTGCATTTTTCTTTGAGGGCTGCCTCAGGTTCAAAGTTGCTCCTCGTCATTCTCACCTTTGCTGTTGTGCTCACATACACATCTGTTCACCTTTTGCAGTTTGTAGATGCTTTACAACAGGGTGTTTTGTTTTCTGTCTATTCAAACTGTAAGTTTTGGATCTGCCCTGCTCTCATTTCCATGGTGTATTTGTCCTACTTGGGTATGGGCAGTGTTGAGGGGTATCGGGCACTAGTGGAGCGGTGCTTTGAGGTTGAGGTCATTGGGCTTGGACGGGATGGTCAGCCAATCACAGTCACAGCCAAAGGGTGGAAGGCCCGAATTTTACAGCATGAGTGTGACCACTTGCAAGGGATTTTGTATGTAGACAGGATGGTGCCACGGAGTTTCCGAACAACACAGAATTTGAGACTCCCATTGCCAGCTGGTTGTCCTAGGCCAGGTATTTGCATGAGTCAATTCTGTACATGAAGATCATTTCAGTCTCATCTTGAACATAGACCAGAAGGCATTTTTTTGCCTTGTCTATGCATAGAGAGTTCCCACTTAGATCATCTGAGTGACCACTCACCAGACTTTGCCCCCATTTGCATAATGCACTGGCAATCTCTTTTGTTTTTGGGTGCCTCTGCTCTTCTCCACAAAGATGTCATTTTCCATTCCAAGCCAAGGTATCATGTACTATGGTTATATTCTTAGCCTAGATTGCTGTCGTCCACTTGTCAGATCTAAATATAGTTAAGCATACAGGGCATTTGCTGCCAGGATGAACAAGTACAGAGCTTCAGGGAAAGACAGCTAACTTGGTATCAACTAGGAATGTCCATGTGAGGCAGTGATTGAATTGACAGTTCTCTGCTTGTAGTATAGGATTGCTTTTCTTTGCATACCCAAAACATGTCTGAAGAGGAACAGGAACATGAAGTAGTGTCCCCAAGAATTGGACAAAATTACAACCCCTGAGAGTGTCCATTGCAAGAAGAAGGGTGTGTCTGGTAGAAGATGCCAATTAGGGTCATTTTAGCATAGATTGGTTGGAATATGGATCCTCTTCATCTTAAGTACTAGAGAACATGCCCTTAGAAGTGCATTCCTTAGCCTGAAGGTCTGTAGGCAGGCCTTAAAGTAGGGTAGATTGGTCACAAAGTATCATAGGCAGGTTGGAAATGGCTGAATCAACCTTGGCAACCTTGGCAGCCAATTCTGCGTTTAAGATTGCCTGAAAACCTGTTGAATAAGCAGGTACAGACTTTTTTACTACAGAAAACCTAGTGAGTCACTAGGTGAGCTGGTATGCCTTGCTGTAGGGACGAACAAAGGTAGAATTTGCCCTAGGGGGCATGTTACCTCAGGGTAAAGGTCCTTAGGTAGATTGTGAACTAGTCATGTTGGTCATTACCTAGCATAGGTAGGTAAGACATATAAGAAACTAGAATGAGCAGTGGTGGCTGATTCTGTTCTGGACAGCTTGTTGGGGACTTTGCAAAATCTGTAAAGTAGTTTTTTAAAATTTACATGCTGTAATCACCCGCCATTCAATTTCCAGTTTTCTCAAAGTTTGTTACAGCCCTTGCTTGAAATTGGAAAGTCTCTTTCAGCTCAATTGGCTGGGGTGTGTCTTTGTGAAAATTTCAGATTTACTATTACCCTGGAAATTGCTTGCAGACACAGGTCATTAAATTAGTACCTGTTTTCCTTTTCCTTCTTATGACATTCAGTATTTGTAAAGCAATTGGAAAAATTTCCTATACCTTATTGTACCTTATATCTGGGAATATCCCTCCTAGAAGATAGAAGAGAGATTATGTCTACTCCTTAAGAGTAAGTAGGCAAAAGAACCCTCCCTTCTCTAGCCTTGCGATCTACTTATGTTTAGTTCATGATAGCAGACTTCCCCTCTTGCACTCTGTAAAGCATGTGGGTTGGGGGCATTCCCAAAATGCATTGCTGGACTCCACAACCACGTTGTCTTGTCCTAAGCCCCTTGTTCTGACAATGCCAACCCACCCTGGAGCTTTGCCCTTCACATAAAGCCCTCCAAGAAATCCACTGCTGTATTTCATGGGTGTGTTATCACAAGGAAGAATATGTGTATTTGTTCCACCCTGGAGCTTTGCCCTTCACATAAAGCCCTCCAAGAAATCCACTGCTGTATTTCATGGGTGTGTTATCACAAGGAAGAATATGTGTATTTGTTGCTCTTCTACTTCGATGGAGGGCATTACAAAAAATGCCTGTACTGCAATGGCCTTTTGCTCATATGGAGGGCATTATAAAGAGCCCATTTGTATGACAGGCCCTTTCTAATACACGTTGTATGATTAGAAGAGCATACCATAGGAGGGCAACACATGCTGGTCATTTGTAAAGCTTGATCTGAAGGTACAGCTTTACAACAGTAATTGCCAAAGAGTGGGGGCATTCCCCAAAGCACTGTTGAGATGTCAAGCCCTAGGTCCCTTTTGGGAATGGTTTTACACCTATTTAACAGCAGAAGGGACCTTACACCTGTAGGGACCTTATCCCTCCTCTTTTCTAGGAGTGATTTTCATTGATATAACATGCCCTTGAAATACACTAAAAAATTTCTAGTAGTTTTTTCAGATATTCTAATATTTTCTGCAACAATCTTTGCCTTCTCATCAGCCAATCAGCCTGCCTCTTTGGTGCTCTACTTCTGGAATGATCTTTCCCAGGTCCATTTGAAATATAACTTTGCACAACACAAAGGAAAATCTCTTTTGTTGGGTAAAAGTTTTATGTTCAGGTACATTCCAATATTCTGGCACGATCTTTAGTTTTCCGATCAGGCTCCCTTTTGTTGCACTCCCACAATTCTCTCTCTTTAACATGGCCATTTGGGATCATTTTTTTTTTGGAACTGTTTCAAAATTTTCAAAGGCATGAATGCTGAACCAAAACTATAACCAGATCCAGTCTGTATGGAATTTTTTGGTAATAAAATACCATTACACAATAGTGAATATACTTATTTATACCCAATCTGAAGGATATAGAAGAAATCATGTACTCGTAGAACACTGGTTGCACCAACCATGTAGAGCAATCCTAAGCAGCTCATACTAAGTCCAGTCCATACATTGTTAGAAATACTATTCGTTTCTAACTCCCAACGTTAATGAATGTGTTAAACATTCATCAAAAGGATGAATAGTATTCACATCCTTGCAGTAGTTAGGTTAGGGTTTAGAAGTGGAGACTACTTAGGGTTTGGTGGCGGCTAGAGTTAGAGTTAGGTGGCAGCTAGGTTAGGGTTGAGTGGCGGCTACTTTAGGGTTAATAGATAGTATATAATGGAGTGGTTTTGAGTTGTCCTTCATTCTCTCCTTTCATGGTTTTTGAGTGCACATAGAACCTTCAAGCTTTGTTAGTTGTTGCAAGCCATAGTTTTATGATTGTAGCATTTGAAGCATGTAACCTTTGGAATCTTCTTTTTATTAAATACAATTGTTCCATTTCATGAACCTTGAAGCTTTCATTTCTTACACGTTTTCAAGTTGTTTCCAATAATTTATGGGCCCACACCAAGCAAGAGAAAGGACATTGTGTTAGAACAAGAAGTAGTGAAAGGTTTTGAGCTTGTATTGCATAGGAAAAAGGAGAGAATCCTTTTGAGACAAGGTTCTTAGTTTGCAAAGTGAGTGGGAGTTCATTTCCAAGTGGTGGCATACAAGGAGCTTGCAACTTTTCCAAGTGAGTGGGAGGTGTGGAAAAGACTTCTTCAAAGTGTTGTAAGTTCTTAAATGTGGAAGAGTGTTTTTCAAGTCTTTAAGTTTCAAGTTTCAAATTCAAAAGTGTGAAAGATAGTTCTTCAAGTTTTGGAAGTTTCCAACATTGAAGTTTGAGGTGTAAGAAAAGTTTTTCAAGTTTATTGTAAAGGTTTTAGGAAAACTTGTTTTTCGAGTTTTTTGAAAATGTTTGCGTGTACAACATAGAAAAGGAGAATCCTTTTGAGGGAAGGCTTTTAGTTTGCAAGGTTGCAAAGACAGTAATAGTCTTTCCGAGTGAGTGGGAGGTGTGGAAGAGATTTCTTCAAGGTATTGTAAGTTTTTCAAGTGTGAAAAACTTGTTTTTGAAAGTATCAACGTTTTCAAGTGAAAGTGTTTGGAAGATAGTTCTTTTAGTTGTTGAAAACTTCAACTTTCAAGTTTGAGAGTGTTTGTTGTACCACAATGTCTTCTTTTCAAATGGAGTCGTTGAAAATCATGGAAAAGTTTGATGGTGGCAACTTTCACCTTTGGAAGTTCAAGATGCGCATGATGCTTTCTAAGCACGGGCTTTGGAAGTTTGTTGATGGGAGTGCAACAATTCCTCATGATGAAGTTCAAATCACGGATTATAATGAAAAGACGACCAAGGCATTTGCAATACTTTGTGAACATCTCACGGATGCACAACTTGCACACATTCAATATTGCGAGAATGTCAAAAGCGCTTGGGAAACACTTTGCGGTGTCCACGAAGCCAAGACCATCGGAAACAAGTTGTTTCTTCGAAGGAGGTTCTTCACCATCAAAATGCAAGAAGGGGAGGACTTGCTTGCGCACATCAACATGGTGAAGGCGCTTGCGGATCAATGACGTTCCATTGAGGTGAACATTGAAGATGAGGACGTGTACATGGTACTTCTCATGAGCCTTCCCTCATCTTTTGGTAACTTGGTCACGAGTTTGGAGTCCATGTCAACCAAGGACCTTCAATTCATCGTCGCTCGATTGCTTCATGAGGTTTTCAAAAGAAAAGAAAGTGAAAGTAAAGAGAATGTTGCGTTGCTTAACAAAACCCATAAGGCAATGAAAAGCTTTGCTTTTATTGTAAAAAATCCGGACACTTTGTGAGGAATTGTTTGAAGAAGAAGAATGATGAGAAAGAAAAAGCAAACCAAGCTTGTGATGATCAAGAACAAATGTTTGTTACCGCCTTGAATGCTAATGATCATGCGAGAAACGATTGGATCATTGATTCCGGCGCAACGCAACATATCTACCTACCTACCCATTTACGCACCTACTTATAATTACCTTTTTTAAAAATTATTTAATTCTAGAAATAACATTCACTTTTACTTCATATTTTTTATTAATTAATCAATTAATTCATAAAATCAAATACCATGATGCAATTAATATTGTGATGAATCAAAATGAACACATTTGTGTAATTCCATATTAAATTTGCTAGACCATTAAATCATGCACCAATGACCACATCCTCACATAAGCATACTATTGAGCATACTATTATGAATGTTTGAACACACTACCCACATCATGGAAATTTGAAAAAACACAAATAAGTTCAAATCAAACATATGCTTTGATAAATGCTAGTTGTAAAGGTTGTTGGCTAACCATTATTAGCTAATTGACCCAACAAACTCATGCACTATATGAGGATCGCTATCACTATCTGGTGCCCTTCCTTAGTACCAACATCTACCAAATTTGTAGACATGAATGGAACGCCTTCTATTATAGTGGTTGCTTGAGTTATTTTTGGAAATAAAATTTGGAGCTTGTAAACTAGTGTACCTATCATCATTTTCAATTTAAAACATATCTAGATTAATAAGGTCATATTCAACACCTCCTACCACTTGTCTCCCACAAGGATTTTTGCATAAAAATATCTTCCACCCCCTTTCCTTTGGATCATTGGAAAAAAAAAATGTTCCACATGAATTGGGAAAGCAAAGGATTAATTAAAAATGGGAATAAGGGACTTGAAATTCCGAACGGTCCAATAGGACCATCATGGAATGCGCTAGAAACATGATTCATGCACAAGGATTTGACTTGGAGTCTTGGGCGAAGGCGGTGACCACGGCGGTTTACATCAAGAATCGATGCCCCACTAAAGCTCTTGATTCAAAGACCCCACAAGAAGCGTGGACTGGTACTAAACCCGATGTATCTCATTTGAGAGTTTTTGGTTGCAAAGCATTTGCACACATTCCAGATGAAAATAGAAGCAAACTAGAGTCCAAATCCATACCTTGTGTGTTTCTAGGGTATTGTGAAGGGACGAAAGCATATCGTTTAACGTGTCTAGAAGCCAAAAGAATTATTAAGAGTCGAGATGTTGTGTTCCTTGAAGGGATGGAAGAAGTAGAAGGTGTTCATGATAAGAGACCCCTTGCAAACCAAATAGAACACCTTGTTGTGGATGAAGTCGATGAACTTGTGAAGGATGTTAATCCTATATCTTTGAAGGCAAGACCCGCGGAAGACGTGGAAGGTGATGAATCTACAACAATATCTTCTTCGGAAGAAAAATTTGCTTCATCACAAGATGAGGGTTTGAATGAACCACAACAACATGGACCAAGAGAAAGGCCCCAAAGACAACGTAAGGAGTGGCCTCGTGATTGGTGGGTGGCCACCAAAGAGGTGGAACGAGCCACCATAGCACTTTCGGAAGAACCCCAAACCGTGGAAGAGGCGTTGAATGGCGAAGATGCAAAGAAGTGGGAGATTGCCATGCAAGAAGAATATGATTCTCTTCTTGTCAACAACACTTGGTCCTTGGTGCCACTCCCCAAGGGTAGAAAACCCATTTCTTGCAAATGGGTGTTCAAAATCAAACATGGGGTCCATGGTGAAGTCGAACAGTACAAGGCAAGACTTGTGGCAAGAGGTTTCACCCAAACCTTTGGAGTTGATTACAATGAAACTTTTGCACTCGTTGCAAAGTTTGTGTCAATTCGTTGTATCCTTGCGCTTACGGCCATTGAAGACATGGAGATTCATCAAATGGATGTCAAAACCGCATTTCTCAATGGTGACCTTGAAGAGGAGATCTACATGGAACAACCCGAAGGATTCACACATGAAGGGGAACATCTTGTGTGTAAGCTTCACAAATCATTGTATGGTTTGAAACAATCTCCAAGGGCTTGGAACCAAAAGCTAAACGTTTTTTTGAAAAGCATAGAATTTACGAGAAGTGATGCAACCTTTAGTGTGTATGTTGCGCAACTGGAGGATGTGAAATTTTTCAGCGTCGTCTGTGTCAATGATCTCATCTTGGTGTGTAATAATAAGGACAAGCTTTTGCAAGTGAAGGAAGAACTTTCGAAAAACTTCGAAATGAAAGATCTTGGCGATTTGCATTTTTTCCTTGGCATGGAAGTGGAAAGGGATCGTGCACAACGTCTTTTTTACATCAACCAAATTGGGTAGCTCAAGGAGATTCTCAAACGCTTTCGCATGGAGGACTGCAAATATTGGAAACAACTTGAAAACAAGCAAGAAATGAAAGCTTTAACAATTTTATTAACTACAAGAAGATTACAAAGGTTGTATGCTTCAAATGTTACAATCATAAAGCTATGGCTTGCAACAACTAATCAAAGCTTGAAGGTTCTATGTGCACTCAAAAATCATGAAAGGAGAGAATGAAAGACAACTCAAAACCACTCCACTATATACTATCTCCTAACCCTAAAGTAGCCGCCACTTAACCCTAACCTAGCCGCCGCCAAACCCTAACCCTAGCCGCCACTTAACCCTAGCCGCCACCAAACCTTAACCCTAGCCGCCGCTTAACCTTAGCCGCCACCAAACCCTAAACTTAGCCGCCGCCTAACCCTAACCCTAGCCGCCGCCAAACCCTAGGTAGTCTCCACTTCTAAACCCTAACCTAACTACTACAAGGATGTCTATACTATTCATCCATTTGATGAATGTTTAACACATCCATCACCATTGGGAATTAGAAACGAATAGAATTTCTAACACTCCCACTCTATGAAGTTTCTAATCCGAACATGTTTATTAACTTATGATGTCGTTCTTTGGATAATGCCTTGGTAAGCACATCCGCCACCATGTGTTCTGTTGGACAATATTCAAATTGAACTTCTCCATTTTCAACTCGTTCTCGAACAAAATGATGTTGTACATCAATGTGTTTTGTTCGTGCATGGTGAGTGGGATTCTTGGTCAATGATATCGCACCTTGATTGTCGCATTGAATCACCATCATTTTCTTCTCCTCCATGTATCCTAAATCCATCATCAATTTGGTTATCCATATGGCCTCTTTTGTGGCTTGCGTGTTTGCCATGTATTCCGCCTCCGTGGTGGACAATGCTATTGTGGGTTGTCGTTTGCTACTCCAAGAAATGGCTCCACCTCCGATCATGAAAACAAACCCTGTGGTGGACCTCCTATCTTCAAGATCACCACCCCAATCCGCATCGCAATATCCAAGAACTTCCTTGGATGGTGTTCCACCAAATTGTAATTTCATTTGCAATGTACCTTGCAAATATCGAAAGATTCGTTTGACGGCCATCCAATGCTCCATGTTAGGGTTCGCATGTGTTGACTCAACACGCTTATTGGGTATGCCAAGTCGGGTCGTGTGCACAACATGGCATACATCAAAGACCCAACCGCTTGTTGATATGGAAATCCTTTTGGTTCATCCTTTCCATTTGCATTCCTTTGTAACTTCACCTTGGGATCCAATGGAACTCCAATGGGCTTACATTCCTCAATTCGAAACCGCTTCAATATTTCTTTGAGGTATTTGATTTGGTTGATGCGTAGGAGTCTTTCATCACGATTCCTTTCCACCTCCATCCCCAAAAAGAAATGTAATTCCCCGAGGTCCTTCATTTCAAACTTTTGACTCAATTCCTCTTTGATTTGCAAAAGTTTGTTTTGATCGTTGCACACCAAAATGAGGTCATCCACATAGACCACAATGAAAAACTTCACATCTCCCACTTGTGCAACGTACACACTAGGATCCGCCTCACTCTTGATAAATTCAATGCTTTTGAGAAACGCATCTAACTTTTGATTCCATGCCCTTGGAGATTGTTTCAAACCATACAAGGACTTGTGAAGCTTACACACGAGATGTTCACCTCCTTGGTGCACGAACCCTTGAGGTTGTTCCATGTAAATCTCCTCTTCAAGCTCGCCATTGAGAAATGCGGTTTTCACATCCATTTGATGGATCTCCATGTCTTCCAAGGCCGCCAATGCAAGAATACAACGAATAGATACAAACTTTGCAACGGGCGCAAATGTTTCGTTGTAATCCACTCCATAGGTTTGGGTAAAACCTTTGCCACTAACCTAGCCTTGTAACGTTCCACCTCCCCATTTGCCCCTTGTTTGATTTTGAACACCCATTTGCATGAAACGGGTTTTCTACCGGCGGGAAGTGGTACCAAAGTCCATGTGTTGTTTGTCATGAGAGAATCATATTCCTCTCGCATTGCACACTCCCACTCCTTGGAATTTTCACATGTCAATGCTTCTTCAACATTTTGGGGCTCTTCCGAAAATGCAATGGTGGCGCGCTCCACCTCCTTGGTAGCAATCCACCAATCCCGAGGCCATTCCCTTTGTTGCCTTTGAGGTCTTTCCCTCGCAACATCTTGTGAAGGTTCACAAGATGGGTCATCATTGGAAACAACAAATTCTTCTACCGATGAAGAACTTGGTGTGGATTCATTTTGCACACCTTTCATTCTTGTTTCACTCAAAGGTGTATCTTGACTTAAGGTCAATGGTTCTTCTCCCTCAACTTCTTCATGCACAACTACATTTTCTTCTTTCTCAAGATGAGGTATACCACCTAATTCCTTTGACCCTTCAATGAATACAACATCTCTACTTTTGATGATTCTCTTGGTTTTCACACACATCAAGCGATACGCTTTGGTGCCTTCGTAATATCCTAAAAACACACAAGGCATGGACTTGGATTCTAATTTGCTCCTCTTCTCATCGGGGACATGTGCAAAGGCTTTACAACCAAAGACTCTCAAATGGGATACATCGGGTTTCCTACCACTCCACGCTTCTTGAGGGGTCTTGGAATCAAGGGCCTTGGTTGGACATCGATTTTTGATGTACACCGTCGTGTTCACCGCTTCGCCCCAAAATTCAAGTTCCAACCCTTGTGCAAGAATCATGCTTCTTGCACATTCCATGATGGTTCTATTGGCACGTTCCACAACACCGTTTTGTTGTGAGGAATAGGGCGCACTTGTTTGTCGTTGAATCCCACATTCCACAAGGAATGCGTCAAATTTCTTAGACACAAATTCTCCTCCGTTGTCGGAACGTAGCACTTTGATTTTGTGACCAATTTCGTTCTCCACCAACGCCTTGTATTGTTTGAACTTCTCAAAAGCTTCTCCTTTGGCCTTCAAAAGATAGACATGAGTCTTCCTTGAGAAATCATCAATGAAAGTGAGAAAGTATCTTGTTCCACCATGCGATGGTGAATGAATTGAAGGTCTACATCTTTGGTGGACATGGACTCCAAGCTTGTGACTAAGTTATCAAAGGATGGAGGAAGGCTCATGAGGAGTACCATGTAAACATCTTCATCCGTAATGTTCACCTCGATGGAACGTAGTTGGTCGGCAAGAGCTTTCACCGTGTTGATGTGCACAAGCATGTCCTCTCCTTCTTGCATTTTGACGGTGAAGAATCTCCTTCGAAGGAACAACTTGTTGCCAATGGTCTTAGCTTCATGCACACCACAAAGAGCCTCCCACGCACTTCTCACATTGTCACAATATTGAATGTGTGCAAGTTGGGCATCCGTGAGATGTTCACAAAGCAATGCAAAAGCCTTGGTTTCTTTTTCGTTGTAATCGACTCTTGCAACTTCTTCACTTGGCAAAGTGGCACTCCCATCAACAAATTTCCAAAGCCCATGTTTGGAAAGCATCATGCGCATTTTGAACTTCCATAGGTGAAAGTTGCCACCATCAAACTTCTCCATGACTTTCAAGGACTCCATTTGAAAAGAAGACATTTTGAACACAAGAGCTACAACAAACACTCTCAAACTTGAATGTTGAAAACCTCAAAAAGTTGAAGAACTCTCTTTCACACGATTGCACTTGAAACTCGAAACTTAAAGACTTGAAGAACACTCTTCCACACTTAAAAAAAAACTTACAACACTTTGAAGAAATCTCTTCCACACCTCCCACTCACTTGGAAAAGTTACAAGCTCCTTGTATGCCACCACTTGGAAATGAACTCCCACTCACTTTGCAAACTAAGAACCTTGTCTCAAAACGATTCTCTCCTTTTCCCTATGCAATACAAGCTCAAACCTTTCACTACTTCTTGTTCTAACACAATGTCCTTTCTCTTGCTTGGTGTGGGCCCATAACCTATTGGAAACAACTTGAAAACAAGCAAGAAATGAAAGCTTTAACAATTGTATTAACTACAAGAAGATTACAAAGGTTGTATGCTTCAAATGTTACAATCATAAAGCTATGGCTTGCAACAACTAATCAAAGCTTGAAGGTTCTATGTGCACTCAAAAATCATGAAAGGAAAGAATGAAAGACAACTCAAAACCACTCCACTATATACTATCTCCTAACCCTAAAGTAGCCGCCACTTAACCCTAACCTAGCCGCCGCCAAACCCTAACCCTAGCCGCCACCAAACCTTAACCCTAGCCGCCGCTTAACCTTTGCCGCCACCAAACCCTAAGCTTAGCCGCCGCCTAACCCTAACCCTAGCCGCCGCCAAACCCTAGGTAGTCTCCACTTCTAAACCCTAACCTAACTACTACAAGGATGTCTATACTATTCATCCATTTGATGAATGTTTAACACATTCATCACCATTGGGAATTAGAAACGAATAGAATTTCTAACAGCAAACCCATTGGAGTGCCACTTGATCCCAAGACGAAATTGAAGAAGAATGTGAACAAGGATGATGAAATGGTGAAGGTTCCTTATCAACAAGCCGTGGGATCCTTGATGTATGCCATGTTGTGTACTCGACCCGATTTGGCATACCCAATAAGCGTGGTTAGTCAACACATGGCCAATCCAAGCCTAGAACATTGGATTGCGGTGAAACGCATTTTTCGACACTTGCAAGGCACATTACAATTCAAATTACCCTTCGGAGGAATATCACCCCAAGATGTGGTCGGATATTTTGATGCGGATTGGGCCAGTGACCTTGAGGATAGGAGATCCACCACAGGGTTTGTATTCATGATGGGAGGTGGAGCCACTTCGTAGAGTAGCAAACAACAACCCACAATCGCTTTGTCAACCACAGAGGCGGAATACACGGCAAGTACACAAGCTACCAAGGAAGCCATATGGATGACAAAGCTCATGAAGGAATTAGGGTACATGAAAGAGAAGAAGGTGATGGTGATTCGATGCGACAACCAAGGTGCAATATCATTGACGAAGAATCCCACGCAACATGCTCGAACAAAGCACATTGATGTTCAACATCACTTTGTTCAAAAACGAATTGAAAATGGCGAAGTTACGTTCGAATATTGTTCAACGGAAGAGATGGTGGCGGATGTGCTTACCAAGGCATTACCAAAAGAATGACATTACAAATTGATAACCATGTTCGGATTAGAAACTTTATAAAGTGGGACTGTTAGAAATACTATTTGTTTCTACCTCCCAACGTTGATGAATGTGTTAAACATTCATCAAAAGGATGAATAATATTCACATCCTCGTAGTAGTTAGGTTAGGGTTTAGAAGTGGAGACTACTTAGGGTTTGGCAGCGGCTAGGGTTAAGGTTTGGTGGCGGCTAGGGTTAGGGTTAGGCGGTGTTAGAAATACTATTCGTTTCCAAGTCCCAACGTTGATGAATGTGTTAAACATTCATCAAAAGGATGAATAGTATTCACATCCTTGTAGTAGTTAGGTTAAGGTTTAGAAGTGGAGACTACTTAGGGTTTGGCGGCGGCTAGGGTTAGGGTTTGGTGGCGGCTAGGGTTAGGTGGCGGCTAGGGTTAGGGTTTGGTGGCGGCTAGGGTTAGGGTTTGGTGGCGGCTAGGGTTAGGGTTAGGCAGCGGCTAGGTTAGGGTTAAGTGGCGGCTACTTTAGGGTTAATAGATAGTATATAATGGAGTGTTTTTGAGTTGTCTTTCATTCTCTCCTTTCATGGTTTTTGAGTGCACATAGAACCTTCAAGCTTTGATTAGTTGTTGCAAGCCATAGTTTTATGATTGTAGCATTTGAAGCATACAACCTTTGTAATCTTCTTTAGTTAATACAATTGTTAAAGCTTTCATTTCTTGCTTGTTTTCAAGTTGTTTCCAATAGGTTATGGGCCCACACCAAGCAAGAGAAAGGACATTGTGTCAGAACAAGAAGTAGTGTTTGCTTGTACAACATAGAAAAGGAGAATCCTTTTGAGGGAAGGCTTTTAGTTTGCAAGGTTGCAAAGACAGTAATAGTCTTTCCGAGTGAGTTGGAGGTGTGGAAGAGATTTCTTCAACGTGTTGTAAGTTTTTCAAGTGTGAAAAACTTGTTTTTCTGAAAGTATCACGTTTTCAAGTGAAAGTGTTTGGAAGATAATTCTTTTAGTTGTCAAAACTTCAACTTCCAAGTTTGAGAGTGTTTGTTGTAGCACAATGTCTTCCTTTCAAATGGAGTCGTTGAAAGTCATGGAAAAGTTTGATGGTGGCAACTTTCACCTTTGGAAGTTCAAGATGCGCATGATGCTTTCTAAGCACGGGCTTTGGAAGTTTGTTGATGGAAGTGCAACAATTCCTCATGATGAAGCCCAAATCACGGATTATAACGAAAAGGCGACCAAGGCATTTGCACTACTTTGTGAACATCTCACGGATGCACAACTTGCACACATTCAATATTGCGAGAATGTCAAAAGCACTTGGGAAACACTTTGCGGTGTCCACGAAGCCAAGACCATCGGAAACAAGTTGTTTCTTCGAAGGAGGTTCTTCACCATCAAAATGCAAGAAGGGGAGGACTTGCTTGCGCACATCAACATGGTGAAGGCGCTCGCGGATCAATTACGTTCCATTGAGGTGAACATTGAAGATGAGGACGTGTACATGGTACTTCTCATGAGCCTTCCCCCATCTTTTGATAACTTGGTCACGAGTTTGGAGTCCATGTCAACCAAGGATGTTGACCTTCAATTCATCGTCGCTCGATTGCTTCATGAGGTTTCCAAAAGAAAAGAAAGTGAAAGTAAAGAGAATGCCGCATTGCTTAACAAAACCCACAAGGCAAATGAAAAGCTTTGCTTTTATTGTAAAAAACCCGGACACTTTGTGAGGAATTGTTTGAAGAAGAAGAATGATGAGAAAGAAAAAGCAAACCAAGCTTGTGATGATCAAGAACAAATGTTTGTTATCGCCTTGAGTGCTAATGATCATGCGAGAAACGATTGGATCATCGATTCCGGCGCAACGCAACACATGACGTTCGAACGAGAATGGTTCACCACTTACGAATCCATCGTTGCACGAAAGGTGTACATGGGAGATGACACCATTTTGGAGGCCGTTGGCAAAGGGAGCATCAAGGCCACAATGCAAGTTGGAGGTAAAATGTTGCTTACAACCATCACACAAGTTCTTCATGTTCCGAAAATGAGGAATAGTCTCATTTTCGTTAGCAAACTCATTTCGGAGGGCTTGAAGGTGGAGTTTGACAAGGACGGTTGTAAGGTCAACAATGTCCATGGAACCGTTGTGGCGCAAGCACGAAGGGAGAAGAACTTGTATCTTCTTAACGTCAATGTTCGAAAGGAGAGTGCGAATGTGGCAAAGTCTTCGAATGAAGGAGCTACGCTTTGGCACCAAAGACTCGGCCACCTCAACATGGCGAGTCTTAAGAAGTTGGAGAATATGGTCAATGGCATGAATTTGAATGAAGTGCCATTGCACCATGTGTGTGAAGCTTGCATTGAAGGCAAACATCAAAGGACATCTTTTCCTAAAGGTGAAGCAAGTAGGGCTTCCAAGCTTTTGGAACTAGTGCATAGCGATGTGTGCGGACCGATGAAGACCACATCTCGTGGTGGAGCACGATACTTTGTCACCTTCATCGACGATCTTTCGAGAAAAACTCATGTTTACCTTTTGAAAGCGAAAGGAGAAGTGTTCGACAAATTCAAGGCATACAAGGCCTTAGTGGAGAATCAAACCGGCATGAAGATCAAAACCTTGCGATCCGACAACGGAGGAGAATTTGTGTCCAAAAAGTTTGATGACTTTTTGCATGAATGTGGAATCGAACATGAAACAAGTGCACCTTACACACCACAACAAAATGGAGTTGCCGAACGAGCCAATAGGACCATCATGGAATGCGCTAGAAACATGATTCATGCACAAGGACTTGACTTGGAGTTTTGGGCGGAGGCGATGAACACGGCGGTTTACATCAAAAATCGATGCCCCACTAAAGCCCTTGATTCAAAGACCCCGCAAGAAGCGTGGACCGGTACAAAGCCCGATGTATCTCACTTGAGAGTTTTTGGTTGCAAAGCATTTGCACACATTCCAGATGAAAAGAGAAGCAAACTAGAGTCAAAATCCATACCTTGTGTGTTTCTAGGGTATTGTGAAGGGACGAGAGCATATCGCTTAATGTGTTTAGAAACCAAAAGAATTATTAAGAGTCGAGATGTTGTGTTCTTTGAAGGGATGGAAGAAGTAGAAGGTGTTCGTGATAAGAGACCCCTTGCAAACCAAATAGAACACCTTGATGTGGATGAAGTCGATGAACTTGTGAAGGATGTTAATCCTATATCTTTGAAGGCAAGACCCGTGGAAGACATGGAAGGTGATGAATCTACAACAAATTCTTCTTCGGAAGAAGAATTTGCTTCATCACAAGATGAGGGTTTGAATGAACCACAACAACATGGACCAAGAGAAAGGCCCCAAAGACAACGTAAGGAGTGGCCTCGTGATTGGTGGGTGGCCACCAAAGAGGTGGAACGAGCCACCATAGCATTTTCGGAAGAACCCCAAACCGTGGAAGAGGCGTTGAATGGCGAAGATGCAAAGAAGTGGGAGATTGCCATGCAAGAAGAATACGACTCTCTTCTTGTCAACAACACTTGGTCCTTGGTGCCACTCCCCAAGGGTAGAAAACCCATTTCTTGCAAATGGGTGTTCAAAATCAAACATGGGGTCCATGGTGAAGTCGAACGGTACAAGGCAAGACTTGTGGCAAGAGGTTTCAACCAAACATTTGGAGTTGATTACAATGAAACTTTTGCACCCGTTGCAAAGTTTGTGTCAATTCGTTGTATCCTTGCACTTGCGGCCATTGAAGACATGGAGATTCATCAAATGGACGTCAAAACCGCATTTCTCAATGGTGACCTTGAAGAGGAGATCTACATGGAGCAACCCGAAGGATTCACACATGAAGGGGAACATCTTGTGTGTAAGCTTCACAAATCATTATATGGCTTGAAACAATCTCCAAGGGCTTGGAACCAAAAGCTAGACGCTTTTTTAAAAAGCATAGAATTTACGAGAAGTGATGCGGACTTTAGTGTGTATGTTGCGCAAGTGGAGGATGTGAAATTTTTTATCGTCGTCTACGTCGATGATCTCATCTTGGTGTGCAATAATAAGGACAAGCTTTTGCAAGTGAAGGAAGAACTTTCGAGAAAGTTCGAAATGAAAGATCTTGGCGATTTGCATTTTTTCCTTGGCATGGAAGTGGAAAGGGATCGTGCACAACGTCTTTTTTACATCAACCAAATTGGGTAGCTCAAGGAGATTCTCAAACGCTTTCGCATGGAGGATTGCAAACCCATTGGAGTGCCACTTGATCCCAAGACGAAGTTGAAGAAGAATGTGAACAAGGATGATGAAATGGTGAAGGTTCCTTATCAACAAGCCGTGGGATCCTTGATGTATGCCATGTTGTGTACTCGACTCGATTTGGCATACCCAATAAGCGTGGTTAGTCAACACATGGCCAATCCAAGCCTAGAACATTGGATTGCGGTGAAACGCATTTTTCGATACTTGCAAGGCACATTACGATTCAAATTACGTTTCGGAGGATTATCACCCCAAGATGTGGTCGGATATTGTGATGCGGATTGGGCCGGTGACCTTGAGGATAGGAGATCCACCACAGGGTTTGTATTCATGATGGGAGGTGGAGCCACTTCGTGGAGTAGCAAACGACAACCCACAATCGCTTTGTCAACCACGGAGGCGGAATACATGGCAAGTACACAAGCTACCAAGGAAGCCATATGGATGACAAAGCTCATGAAGGAATTAGGGTACATGAAAGAGAAGAAGGCGATGGTGATTCGATGCGACAACCAAGGTGCAATATCATTGACGAAGAATCCCACATGCTCGAACAAAGCACATTGATGTTCAACATCACTTTGTTCGAGAACGAGTTGAAAATGGCGAAGTTACGTTCGAATATTGTTCAACGGAAGAGATGATGGCGGATGTGCTTACCAAGGCATTACCAAAAGAACGACATTACAAATTGATAACCATGTTCGGATTAGAAACTTCATAGAGTGGGAGTGTTAGAAATACTATTCGTTTCTAAGTCCCAACGTTGATGAATGTGTTAAACATTCATCAAAAGGATGAATAGTATTCACATCCTTGTAGTAGTTAGGTTAAGGCTTAGAAGTGGAGACTACTTAGGGTTTGGCGAAGGCTAGGGTTAGGGTTAGGTGGCGGCTAGGGTTAGGGTTTGGTGGCGGCTAGGGTTAGGGTTAGGCGGCGGCTAGGTTTAGGGCTAAGTGGCGGCTACTTTAGGGTTAATAGATAGTATATAATGGAGTGGTTTTGAGTTGTCTTTCATTCTCTCCTTTCATGGTTTTTGAGTGCACATAGAACCTTCAAGCTTTGATTAGTTGTTGCAAGCCATAGTTTTATGATTGTAGCATTGGAAGCATACAACCTTTGTAATCTTCTTTTAGTTAATACAATTGTTAAAGCTTTCATTTCTTGCTTGTTTTCAAGTTGTTTCCAATATATATTACTATACATTGTGTTGTTTGGTGCAGATTGCAACACACCAAGTCTTTTGGTGATTGTAAACTTGCATCATAATAACGAAGGGGAAATTCAAATGAGAACAATTTATGGTATTCAAAACATTGAAGAAATGGAAAAAAGAACAATTTTTTTCATCCTATTATCTTTTGAGGGCCAATATAGGAATACTTAGTTCTTCTAAAACTCCCAAAAACTTGATGCTGGGATGTACATGATAACATGACCAAAATCAAATGCAAACCTCCATATGACCAATCCAGGTGTTGCAAGTTGTACAACTATAAATATTGGGCTGCAAAAAACTACCCCATATCCCACCATATAAGACTTGTCATGTACTAATCTTTCTTTAAGGATTCTAGCAACTATTGCATTGCTTCATAGGCACCTCAAGCAACTATAAACATATATGTTTACATGCAAAACACTTTGTCATAAAATATGGTGATTTTGTTGCCCTTTGATTTGTGCATATAATTGATGATTATGTGTCGCATTGTATGTCAAAACTGCATACTTCAAGTCATGGATGGATACAAAGGTACAAATTTTGATTTTAAAAAAAGACATTGTAGACCTTTAAGTGAGGTGCATGTTGAAAACAATAGGATCAGAGGAGAGGTAAAAACCCAGAGATCACACAAGTATGTGAACAATGCTTGGAGAGACTTCACCAACTCTCCTCCAACCTTGCTCTTTATTCCCTTCCCTGTACCACCACATTGACAAACCATATGGGATAACTATTTCTCTCCCTCCTTATTCTAACATGTTGGTGGTACTAACATATCTCAAATCTACCAATGTCTCTGATTACTTGCAACACTTATCTACCACATAGTTTCTAATATCTATCACACTATGTTTCTAATATCTATGTTTCATCTACATCATAATCTTCAACACTCCCACTTTGCAAGTAATCTAAGACTCCCAATCCCATGCTTCTTGTAAGGTTCTGATGCCGCTTCTTTGCCAATGCCTTTGTCAACACATCTGCCACCATATCTTGTGTTGGGCAATACTTGAGGCCTATTTCTCCACTCTCTAACTTCTCTCGAATGAAGTGGTGTTGTATGTCAATGTGCTTTGTGCGAGAGTGGTGGGTTGGGTTCTTTGCAAGTGCAATGCATCCCTGATTGTCACACATGATGGTTGTTGCTCCAACTTGCACAAGTCCCACATCTGCCATCAACTTCCTCAACCATATGGCCTCCTTGGTGCATTGACTAGTGGCCATGTATTCGGCCTCTGTGGTAGACAAGGCAATTGTAGGTTGCCTCTTGCAATTCCATGAGATGGCTCCCACTCCAACAAAGAACACATACCCTGTGGTGGAACGTCTCTCATTTGCATCTCCACCCCAATCCGCATCACAATATCCTCTCAAACTAACATCCTTGCCTCCAAGGCACAATTTCAAGTCCAAAGTTCCCTTCAAGTACCGCATGATGCGTTTCACCGCCATCCAATGGGAAGGACCAGCCCTTGACATGAATTGACTCACCATGCTCACCGGGAATGCAAGATCCGGCCGTGTGCCCACCATGGCATACATCAATGAACCCACCGTTGCCTTATATGGAATGCCTTGCATCTCCTCTTGAATGCCTTGAAACTCTTCTTCGGTCAGTTTCAAGAGCTTGGAGTTCACATCAAGCGGAGTTCCAATGGGCTTGCACTCCTCCATGTTGAAGCGCTTGAGCACTTCCTCAATGTACTTTCTTTGGCTCATGGTTATGGTGTGATTTGCACGGTCTCTCTCAAACTCCACATCGAGGCAATAGTGCAACTCTCCAAGATCACTCATCTCAAATTCATCTTCAAGCCTTGACTTCAACCATTTCAAAATGTTCACATTGCTTGCTAAGATGATCAGATCATCCACATAGATAATCACTATTAACAAGTATTCACCCGTTTGCTTGACATACAACGAATGGTCAGCTTGGCTCCTAGAAAAGCATTCATGGGTGAAGAACATGTCAATGCGTTGGTACCATGCTCTTGGTGATTGCTTCAGCCCGTACAAGGACTTCTTCAACTTACACACGAGGTGCTCCTTGCCATCTTGCACGAATCCTTGTGGCTGGTCCATGTAGATGTCCTCCTCTAATTCCCCATTCAAGAATGCGGTCTTCACATCCATTTGGTGGATCTCTAAGTCCATGGCAGATCCAATTGCAAGTATGCATCTAATGGTGGTGAATTTGGCCACAGGGGCAAATGTCTCATTGAAGTCCACACCCTCAACTTGAGAGTACCCCTTGGCCACCAACCTTGCCTTATGCCTCACAATATGGCCTGATGCATCCCTTTTTGTGCGGAACACCCACTTGCATCCCACACTCTTGCGATCCTTTGGAAGAGGGACCAACTCCCACGTGCCATTGGCCATGAGTGAGGCATATTCCTCTTGGATGGCCGCCTCCCACTTGCTTGCATCCTCTGCATGCATTGCATCGCACAAATTTAGTGGATCATCAAGACAAGCAACATTAGCATGTTCCACATTGTTAGAAATTCTATTCGTTTCTAATTCCCAATGGTGATGAATGTGTTAAACATTCATCAAATGGATGAATAGTATAGACATCCTTGTAGTAGTTAGGTTAGGGTTTAGAAGTGGAGACTACCTAGGGTTCGGCGACGGCTAGGGTTAGGGTTAGGCGGCGGTTAAGTTTAGGGTTTGGTGGCGGCTAGGGTTAAGCGGCAGCTAGGGTTAGGGTTTGGTGGCGGCTAGGGTTAAGTGGCGGCTAGGTTAGGGTTAAGTGGCGGCTACTTTAGGGTTAGGAGATAGTATATAGTGTAGTGGTTTTGAGTTGTCTTTCATTCTTTCCTTTCATGATTTTTGAGTGCACATAGAACCTTCAAGCTTTGATTAGTTGTTGAAAGCCATAGCTTTATGATTGTAACATTTGAAGCATATAACCTTTGTAATCTTCTTGTAGTTAATAAAATTGTTAAAGCTTTCATTTCTTGCTTGTTTTCAAGTTGTTTCCAATAGGTTATGGGCCCACACCAAGCAAGAGAAAGGACATTGTGTTAGAACAAGAAGTAGTGAAAGGTTTGAGCTTGTATTGCATAGGGAAAAGGAGAGAATCGTTTTGAGACAAGGTTCTTAGTTTGCAAAGTGAGTGGGAGTTCATTTCCAAGTGGTGGCATACAAGGAGCTTATAACTTTTCCAAGTGAGTGGGAGGTGTGGAAGAGATTTCTTCAAAGTGTTGTAAGTTTTTTTTTAAGTGTGGAAGAGTGTTCTTCAAGTCTTTAAGTTTCGAGTTTCAAGTGCAATCGTGTGAAAGAGAGTTCTTCAACTTTTTGAGGTTTTCAACATTCAAGTTTGAGAGTGTTTGTTGTAGCTCTTGTGTTCAAAATGTCTTCTTTTCAAATGGAGTCCTTGAAAGTCATGGAGAAGTTTGATGGTGGCAACTTTCACCTATGGAAGTTCAAAATGCGCATGATGCTTCCCAAACATGGGCTTTGGAAATTTGTTGATGGGAGTGCCACTTTGCCAAGTGAAGAAGTTGCAAGAGTCGATTACAACGAAAAAGAAACCAAGGCTTTTGCATTGCTTTGTGAACATCTCACGGATGCCCAACTTGCACACATTGAATATTGTGACAATGTGAGAAGTGCGTGGGAGGCTCTTTGTGGTGTGCATGAAGCTAAGACCATTGGCAACAAGTTGTTCCTTCGAAGGAGATTCTTCACCGTCAAAATGCAAGAAGGAGAGGACATGCTTGTGCACATCAACACGGTGAAAGCTCTTGCCGACCAACTACGTTCCATCGAGGTGAACATTACGGATGAAGATGTTTACATGGTACTCCTCATGAGCCTTCCTCCATCCTTTGATAACTTAGTCACAAGCTTGGAGTCCATGTCCACCAAAGATGTAGACCTTCAATTCATTGTAGCAAGGTTGCTTCACGAAGTGTCCAAAAGAAAAGAATGTGAGAGTTCCGAAACTACCGCATTAGTGAACAAAACTCACAAGCCAAATGAGAAGCTTTGCTTTTATTGTAAGAAACCCGGACATTTTGTGAGAAATTGTTTGAAGAAGAAAAATGATGAAAAAGAAAAAGTTAATAAGGCTTGTGAAGATCACGAACAAATGTTTGTTGCGGCATTGAGTGCCAATGATCATACCACATATGATTGGATTGTCGATTCGGGTGCAACGCAACACATGACATTCGAACAAGAATGGTTTACCACGTACGAGCGCATTTCCCCAAGGAGGGTGTTCATGGGGGATGACACCGTTTTGGAAGCAATTGGCAAGGGGAGCATCAAAGCACATTGCAAGTTGGAGGCCAATGGACACACATAACCATCACCCAAGTTCTTCATGTTCCAAAAATGAAGAATAATCTCATTTCGGTGAGTAAACTCATTTCGGAGGGTTTCAAAGTGGAGTTTGACAAGGATGGTTGTAAGGTCAACGATGCTCGAGGAGTTGTTGTGGCGCAAGCACGAAGGGACAAGAACTTGTACCTTCTTAATGTGAAGGTGCGTAAGGACATGGCACACATTGCAAATTCTTTGGAGGAAAGTGCGATGCTTTGGCATGAAAGGCGGCTAGGGTTAGGGTTTGGCGGCGGCTAGGTTAGGGTTAAGTGGCGGCTACTTTAGGGTTAGGAGATAGTATATAGTGGAGTGGTTTTGAGTTGTCTTTCATTCTCTCCTTTCATGATTTTTGAGTGCACATAGAACCTTCAAGCTTTGATTAGTTGTTGCAAGCCATAGCTTTATGATCGTAACATTTGAAGCATACAACCTTTGTAATCTTCTTGTAGTTAATACAATTGTTAAAGCTTTCATTTCCTGCTTGTTTTCAAGTTGTTTCCAATACACATCTTGTTGGGGTAGGATGTGGTTTTTCCACCATTCTCCAAGTGGTCGCCGCTCTCTCAAGGGGTACCTACGCTCCTCCAAGGTCTGCCCTTCTTGTTCACCATTTGTGCTTGCATCTTTAGATGTTGATGGAGGTGTTGATGAACGCCCCAGGGTTGGTGGTGCCTCTTGATTGCTTGGATACTCATTGACATCACTTGTGCCCTCATCATCATCCACACATGGCGATTTGGAAGATGTGTCCACAATCACCACATTAGGGGTCTGATTTCTCCCACTTGGATGCATCTCCAAATCATTGCCCACACTAGTGTTATCCTCCATGAACTCAACATCCCTACACTTGATGATCTTTTTGGATTGCACACACATAAGCCTATATGCCTTGGTGCCCTCACAATACCGAAGAAAGAAGCATTTTGTGCCCTTTGCATCAAGCTTACCCCTCTTCTCATCCGGCACCATGGCATATGCAATGCATCCAAACACACGCATGTGTGAAATGCAAGGCTTTCTCCCACTCCACGCTTCCTCTGGTGTGATGGATGGCAACGCTCTTGATGGACATCGATTCCTTGTGTAGGCCGCATTCACCACCGCTTCCGCCCAAAGTGACTTCTTGAGGTTTTGAGCATGAAGCATGCTCCTTGCCATCTCCACAAGGGTGCGGTTTGCACGCTCTGCCACTCCATTTTGTTGAGGCCTATATGGTGTGGAGGTTTGCTTCTCAATGCCGTGTGCCTTCAAGAAGCCCTGGAATCCCTTGGAAATGTACTCCCCTCCATTATCCGACCGAAACACCTTGATCTTGTGCTCTGATTGTGTCTCCACAAGTGCCTTGAATTCCTTGAACTTCTCCAAGCACTCCCCTTTGGACTTCAACAAGTACACCCACACCTTCCTGGAAAAGTCGTCAATGTAGGTCACAAAGTACCTTGCACCACCCAAGGATGTGGTCCTCATGGGGCCGCATACATCCGAATGCACAATCTCCAGGGGCTTGGTGGCACGCATCCCTCCATCACTTGGAAATGGTTTGCAATGTTGTTTTCCCTCAATGCACCCTTCACAAACAAATGAAGATGTAGGGCAGGGCATGTTTCCAAGGTTCATACCACTCACCATGTTTTGGAGCGCATGCACACCTTTGATGTTCAAATGACCGAGCCGGCGATGCCAAAGCTCCAATGCACCCTCAATTGTTGAAGTTTGGGCCAGGTTGGCCACACGCATCTCACACACCTTGGTGAAGGTCATTTGATACAAGTTGCCTTCCCGTAGTGCTATTGCGATGACGTCTCCATCAAATGCCCTCACAATGCACTCATTCATGTTGAATTGCACTTTGCACCCACTTGACAAGATTTTGCTCACCGAAAGCAAGTTGGCATGCAATTTTGGCACATGGAGCACGTCCTTGATTCTGATCCTCCTGATTTGCCCTTTCACCATCACTTCCACAAGGATGGATCCCATTCCGATTGCCTCAACAATGCTATCATCACCCATATGCACGTTGCGTGTTGGAATTACCTCATACATGTCAAATGCCACTTTATGAGGGGTCATGTGCTTGGTTGCTCCTGAGTCCATGATCCACTTGCATATGGCTTTGCAATGGTCTCCATCCTTTGTTGCAAAGGCATAGTCATCATCATCCCTGGCTTTGTTGGCACTCTCCTTCTCCTTGTTGTTCTTGGCCTTGGAGCAAAATCGTGCAATGTGGCCTGGTTTGCCACAATAGTAGCATGTCCTGGTGTCTTTGCGGGTAGATGTGGTCCCTCCTCTTCCTTGCATTGAAACCATTGCCGCATCATCACCTTGGGGCTCCTTTGTTGAAAACAATAGGATCAGAGGAGAGGTTGCTCATTCAAAAAACCCAGAGATCACACAAGTATGTGAACAATGCTTGGAGAGAGTGCTCCAACTCTCCTCCAACCTTGCTCTTTATTCCCTTCCCTATACCACCACATTGACAAACCATATGGGATAACTATTTCTCTCCCTCCTTATTCTAACATGTTGGTGGTACTAACATATCTCAAATCTACCAATGTCTTTGATTACTTGCAACACTTATCTACCACATAGTTTCTAATATCTATCACACTATGTTTCTAATATCTATGTTTCATCTACATCATAATCTTCAACACTCCCACTTTGCAAGTAATCTAAGACTCCCAATCCCATGCTTCTTGTAAAGTTCTGATGCCGCTCCTTTGCCAATGCCTTTGTCAACACATCTGCCACCATATCTTGAGTTGGGCAATACTTGAGGCCTATTTCTCCACTCTCTAACTTCTCTCGAATGAAGTGGTGTTGTATGTCAATGTGCTTTGTGCGAGAGTGGTTGGTTGGGTTCTTTGCAAGTGCAATGCATCCCTGATTGTCACACATGATGGTTGTTGCTCCAACTTGCACAAGTCCCACATCTGCCATCAACTTCCTCAACCATATGGCCTCCTTGGTGCATTGACTAGTGGCCATGTATTCGGCCTCTGTGGTAGACAAGGCAATTGTAGGTTGCCTCTTGCAATTCCATGAGATGGCTCCCACTCCAACAAAGAACACATACCCTGTGGTGGAACGTCTCTCATTTGCATCTCCACCCCAATCCGCATCACAATATCCTCTCAAACTAACATCCTTGCCTCCAAGGCACAATTTCAAGTCCAAAGTTCCCTTCAAGTACCGCATGATGCGTTTCACCGCCATCCAATGGGAAGGACCAGCCCTTGACATGAATTGACTCACCATGCTCATCGGGAATGCAAGATCCGGCCGTGTGCCCACCATGGCATACATCAATGAACCCACCGCTGCCTTGTATGGAATGCCTTGCATCTCCTCTTGAATGCCTTGAAACTCTTCCTCGGTCAGTTTCAAGAGCTTGGAGTTCACATCAAGCGGAGTTCCAATGGGCTTGCACTCCTCCATGTTGAAGCGCTTGAGCACTTCCTCAATGTACTTTCTTTGGCTCATGGTTATGGTGTGATTTGCACGGTCTCTCTCAAACTCCACATCGAGGCAATAGTGCAACTCTCCAAGATCACTCATCTCAAATTCATCTTCAAGCCTTGACTTCAACCATTTCAAAATGTTCAAATTGCTTGCTAAGATGATCAGATCATCCACATAGATAATCACTATTAACAAGTATTCACCCGTTTGCTTGACATACAACGAATGGTCAGCTTGGCTCCTAGAAAAGCATTCATGGGTGAAGAACATGTCAATGCGTTGGTACCATGCTCTTGGTGATTGCTTCAGCCCGTACAAGGACTTCTTCAACTTACACACGAGGTGCTCCTTGCCATCTTGCACGAATCCTTGTGGCTGGTCCATGTAGATGTCCTCCTCTAATTCCCCATTCAAGAATGCGGTCTTCACATCCATTTGGTGGATCTCTAAGTCCATGGCAGATCCAATTGCAAGTATGCATCTAATGGTGGTGAACTTGGCCACAGGGGCAAATGTCTCATTGAAGTCCACACCCTCAACTTGAGAGTACCCCTTGGCCACCAACCTCGCCTTATGCCTCACAATATGGCCTGATGCATCCCTTTTTGTGCGCAACACCCACTTGCATCCCACACTCTTGCGATCCTTTGGAAGAGGGACCAACTCCCACGTGCCATTGGCCATGAGTGAGGCATATTCCTCTTGGATGGCCGCCTCCCACTTGCTTGCATCCTCTGAATGCATTGCATTGCACAAATTTAGTGGATCATCAAGACAAGCAACATTAGCATGTTCCACATCTTGTTGGGGTAGGATGTGGTTCTTCCACCATTCTCCAAGTGGTCGCCGCTCTCTCAAGGGGTACCTACGCTCCTCCAAGGTCTGCCCTTCTTGTTCACCATTTGTGCTTGCATCTTTAGATGTTGATGGAGGTGTTGATGAACGCCCCAGGGTTGGTGGTGCCTCTTGATTGCTTGGATACTCATTGACATCACTTGTGCCCTCATCATCATCCACACATGGCGATTTGGAAGATGTGTCCACAATCACCACATTAGGGGTCTGATTTCTCCCACTTGGATGCATCTCCAAATCATTGCCCACACTAGTGTTATCCTCCATGAACTCAACATCCCTACACTTGATGATCTTTTTGGATTGCACACACATAAGCCTATATGCCTTGGTGCCCTCACAATACCGAAGAAAGAAGCATTTTGTGCCCTTTGCATCAAGCTTACCCCTCTTCTCATCCGGCACCATGGCATATGCAATGCATCCAAACACACGCATGTGTGAAATGCAAGGCTTTCTCCCACTCCACGCTTCCTCTGGTGTGATGGATGGCAACGCTCTTGATGGACATCGATTCCTTGTGTAGGCCGCATTCACCACCGCTTCCGCCCAAAGTGACTTCTTGAGGTTTTGAGCATGAAGCATGCTCCTTGCCATCTCCACAAGGGTGCGGTTTGCACGCTCTGCCACTCCATTTTGTTGAGGCCTATATGGTGTGGAGGTTTGCTTCTCAATGCCGTGTGCCTTCAAGAAGCCCTGGAATCCCTTGGAAATGTACTCCCCTCCATTATCCGACCGAAACACCTTGATCTTGTGCTCTGATTGTGTCTCCACAAGTGCCTTGAATTCCTTGAACTTCTCCAAGCACTCCCCTTTGGACTTCAACAAGTACACCCACACCTTCCTGGAAAAGTCGTCAATGTAGGTCACAAAGTACCTTGCACCACCCAAGGATGTGGTCCTCATGGGGCCGCATACATCCGAATGCACAATCTCCAGGGGCTTGGTGGCACGCATCCCTCCATCACTTGGAAATGGTTTGCAATGTTGTTTTCCCTCAATGCACCCTTCACAAACAAATGAAGATGTAGGGCAGGGCATGTTTCCAAGGTTCATACCACTCACCATGTTTTGGAGCGCATGCACACCTTTGATGTTCAAATGACCGAGCTGGCGATGCCAAAGCTCCAATGCACCCTCAATTGTTGAAGTTTGGGCTAGGTTGGCCACATGCATCTCACACACCTTGGTGAAGGTCATTTGATACAAGTTGCCTTCCCGTAGTGCTATTGCAATGACCTCTCCATCAAATGCCCTCACAATGCACTCATTCATGTTGAATTGCACTTTGCACCCACTTGACAAGATTTTGCTCACCGAAAGCAAGTTGGCATGCAATTTTGGCACATGGAGCACGTCCTTGATTCTGATCCTCCTGATTTGCCCTTTCACCATCACTTCCACAAGGATGGATCCCATTCCGATTGCCTCAACAATGCTATCATCACCCATATGCACGTTGCGTGTTGGAATTACCTCATACATGTCAAATGCCACTTTATGAGGGGTCATGTGTTTGGTTGCTCCTGAGTCCATGATCCACTTGCATATGGCTTTGCAATGGTCTCCATCCTTTGTTGCAAAGGCATAGTCATCATCATCCCTGGCTTTGTTGGCACTCTCCTTCTCCTTGTTGTTCTTGGCCTTGGAGCAAAATCGTGCAATGTGGCCTGGTTTGCCACAATAGTAGCATGTCCTGGTGTCTTTGCGGGTAGATGTGGTCCCTCCTCTTCCTTGCATTGAAACCATCGCCGCATCATCACCTTGGGGCTCCTTCTCCTTCCTCTTGGACACTTCATGCATCAATCGTGCGGTCACATACTCCATTGTGAGGTCTTGTATGGGCAGGGTCTCCAAGGCGGTGATCAGGTACTCGTAGGAGGGTGGCAAGCTCTCAAGCAAAGTCATCACAACATCTTCATCCCTCACGGGCACCTCCAAGCAAGCAAGTTGATCTGCAAGTGCCTTGACCTTGTTGATATGGTCTAGAAGGTCTTCTCCCTCTTGCATCTTGCAAGTGAAGAACTTACGGCGAATGAAGAGGATGTTGGACAAGCTCCGCGTCTCATGGATGTTGCAAAGTGTGTTCCATGCCTCCACTGGTCCCTTGCACCTCTTGATGTGGTGAAGTTGACTATCCACCAAGTTGATGGCAATGGTGGACATGGCCTTCTTTGCACGCCGTTGGTACTCCTTGATGACTTTGGGGTCTGAATTAGATGGTGGAACCTCCTCAGACCCGTCCACAATCTCCCAAAGGTCCATGGAGGCCAACACCATCTCCATCTTGAACTTCCAGAGGTTGAAGTTCTCCCCATTGAACTTGTCAATGACTCTAGCGCTCTCTCCCTCAAAGGATGCCATTTTGCACTCAAATTCGACCTCTCTACCCACTTATGTGCTCAACCAGATGCTAATTAGTGCCTAATGAACACTCTTACATGCAATTTGGCTCAATGCACTTTCATAAAAAAAAAAAAAACACTCAAATCCCTAGATGGCTCAATTGTGCACCAATGCACCTCCAATCATAAATTCAGCCCTTAGTGGCTCCCACTTGCATGAATGCCTCCTTACACACTCAGAATGCACTCAACCAACTCAAATGAAGTGCTCTCCTTACACACTCAAAATGCACTCAGCCAACTCAAATGAAGTGCTCTCCTTACACACTCACAATGCACTCAACCAACTCAAATCAAGACTTACAATGCTGGAATTTGGACACATGCACATCCAATGCTTCAAAATACCTCCAAAGAGCACCAATCCAGCCTTTGTGCACCTCCAAACTCGAGATGGTCTCCAAAGTTCTTTAAAACTCCTCCAAGGCTCCAAAAGCGCCTCCAAGAACCCTCCAGAACTGAAATTTGCACCTCCAACAAACACAAAACCTCAAGATCTCTCTTAATGCACTCAAGCAATCAAACCTCTAATCATGCAACTCACATGTGTGGGCCCATAACCTGTTGAAAACAATAGGATCAGAGGAGAGGTTGCTCATTCAAAAAACCCAGAGATCACACAAGTATGTGAACAATGCTTGGAGAGAGTGCTCCAACTCTCCTCCAACCTTGCTCTTTATTCCCTTCCCTATACCACCACATTGACAAACCATATGGGATAACTATTTCTCTCCCTCCTTATTCTAACATGTTGGTGGTACTAACATATCTCAAATCTACCAATGTCTTTGATTACTTGCAACACTTATCTACCACATAGTTTCTAATATCTATCACACTATGTTTCTAATATCTATGTTTCATCTACATCATAATCTTCAACATCCTTCTCCTTCCTCTTGGACACTTCATGCATCAATCGTGCGGTCACATACTCCATTGTGAGGTCTTGTATGGGCAGGGTCTCCAAGGCGGTGATCAGGTACTCGTAGGAGGGTGGCAAGCTCTCAAGCAAAGTCATCACAACATCTTCATCCCTCACGGGCACCTCCAAGCAAGCAAGTTGATCTGCAAGTGCCTTGACCTTGTTGATATGGTCTAGAAGGTCTTCTCCCTCTTGCATCTTGCAAGTGAAGAACTTACGGCGAATGAAGAGGATGTTGGACAAGCTCCGTGTCTCGTGGATGTTGCAAAGTGTGTTCCATGCCTCCACTGGTCCCTTGCACCTCTTGATGTGGTGAAGTTGACTATCCACCAAGTTGATGGCAATGGTGGACATGGCCTTCTTTGCACGCCGTTGGTACTCCTTGATGACTTTTGGGTCTGAATTAGATGGTGGAACCTCCTCAGACCCGTCCACAATCTCCCAAAGGTCCATGGAGGCTAACACCATCTCCATCTTGAACTTCCAGAGGTTGAAGTTCTCCCCATTGAACTTGTCAATGACTCTAGCGCTCTCTCCCTCAAAGGATGCCATTTTGCACTCAAATTCGACCTCTCTACCCACTTATGTGCTCAACCAGATGCTAATTAGTGCCTAATGAACACTCTTACATGCAATTTGGCTCAATGCACTTTCATAAAAAAGAAAAACACTCAAATCCCTAGATGGCTCAATTGTGCACCAATGCACCTCCAATCATAAATTCAACCCTTAGTGGCTCCCACTTGCATGAATGCCTCCTTACACACTCAGAATGCACTCAACCAACTCAAATGAAGTGCTCTCCTTACACACTCAAAATGCACTCAGCCAACTCAAAACAAGACTTACAATGCTGGAATGTGGACACATGCACATCCAATGCTTCGAAATACCTCCAAAGAGCACCAATCTAGCCTTTGTGCACCTCCAAACTCGAGATGGCCTCCAAAGTTCTTTAAAACTCCTCCAAGGCTCCAAAAGCGCCTCCAAAAACCCTCCAGAACTGAAACTTGCACCTCCAACAAACACAAAACCTCAAGATCTCTCTTAATGCACTCAAGCAATTAAAACTCTAATCATGCAACTCACATGTGTGGGCCCACAACCTGTTGAAAACAATAGGATCAGAGGAGAGGTAAAAACCCAGAGATCACACAAGTATGTGAACAATGCTTGGAGAGAGTGCTCCAACTCTCCTCCAACCTTGCTCTTTATTCCCTTCCCTGTACCACCACATTGACAAACCATATGGGATAACTATTTCTCTCCCTCCTTATTCTAACATGTTGGTGGTACTAACATATCTCAAATCTACCAATGTCTTTGATTACTTGCAACACTTATCTACCACATAGTTTCTAATATCTATCACACTATGTTTCTAATATCTATGTTTCATTTACATCATAATCTTCAACAACAATCAGGGATGCATTACACTTGCAAAGAACCCAACCCACCACTCTCGCACAAAGCACATTGACATACAACACCACTTCATTCGAGAGAAGTTAAAGAGTGGAGAAATAGGCCTCAAGTATTGCCCAACTCAAGATATGGTGGCAGATGTGTTGACAAAGGCATTGGCAAAGAAGCGGCATCAGAACCTTAAAGAAGCATGGGATTGGGAGTCTTAGATTACTTGCAAAGTGGGAGTGTTGTGTTAGAAATTCTATTCGTTTCTAATTCCCAATGGTGATGAATGTGTTAAACATTCATCAAATGGATGAATAGTATAGACATCCTTGTAGTAGTTAGGTTAGGGTTTAGAAGTGGAGACTACTTAGGGTTTGGCGGCGGCTAGGGTTAGGGTTAGGCGGCGGCTAAGTTTAGGGTTTGGTGGCGGCTAAGGTTAAGCGGCGGCTAGGGTTAGGGTTTGGTGGCGGCTAGGGTTAAGTGGCGGCTAGGGTTAGGGTTTGGCGGCGGCTAGGTTAGGGTTAAGTGGCGGCTACTTTAGGGTTAGGAGATAGTATATAGTGGAGTGGTTCTGAGTTGTCTTTCATTCTTTCCTTTCATGATTTTTGAGTGCACATAGAACCTCCAAGCTTTGATTAGTTGTTGCAAGCCATAGCTTTATGATTGTAACATTTGAAGCATACAACCTTTGTAATCTTCTTGTAGTTAATACAATTGTTAAAGCTTTCATTTTGTTTTCAAGTTGTTTCCAATAGGTTATGGGCCCACACCAAGCAAGAGAAAGGACATTGTGTTAGAACAAGAAGTAGTGAAAGGTTTGAGCTTGTATTGCATAGGGAAAAGGAGAGAATCGTTTTGAGACAAGGTTCTTAGTTTGCAAAGTGAGTGGGAATTCATTTCCAAGTGGTGGCATACAAGGAGCTTGTAACTTTTCCAAGTGAGTGGGAGGTGTGGAAGAGATTTCTTCAAAGTGTTGTAAGTTTTTTTTTAAGTGTGGAAGAGTGTTCTTCAAGTCTTTAAGTTTCAAGTTTCAAGTGCAATCGTGTGAAAGAGAGTTCTTCAAGTTCTTGAGGTTTTCAACATTGAAGTTTGAGGTGTAAGAGAAGTTTTTAAAGTTTCTTGTAAACGTTTTTAGGAAACTTGTTCTTTTAAGTTTTTGAAAGTGTTACTTGTACAACATAGAAAGGGAGAATCCTTTTGAGGGAAGGCTTTTAGTTTGCGAGGTTGCAAAGAGAATAGTCCTTACAAGTGAGTGGGAGGTGTGGAAGAGATTTCTTCAAGGAGTTGTAAGTTTTTCAAGTGTGAAAAACTTGTTTTTTTAAAGTATCAAGGTTTTCCAAGTGAAAGTGTTTAGAAGAGAGTTCTTCTAGTTATTGAAAACTTCAACTTTCAAGTTTGAGAGTGTTTGTTGTAGCTCTTGTGTTCAAAATGTCTTCTTTTCAAATGGAGTCCTTGAAAGTCATGGAGAAGTTTGATGGTGGCAACTTTCACCTATGGAAGTTCAAAATGCGCATGATGCTTTCCAAACATGGGCTTTGGAAATTTGTTGATGGGAGTGCCACTTTGCCAAGTGAAGAAGTTGCAAGAGTCGATTACAACGAAAAAGAAACCAAGGCTTTTGCATTGCTTTGTGAACATCTCACGGATGCCCAACTTGCACACATTGAATATTGTGACAATGTGAGAAGTGCGTGGGAGGCTCTTTGTGGTGTGCATGAAGCTAAGACCATTGGCAACAAGTTGTTCCTTCGAAGGAGATTCTTCACCGTCAAAATGCAAGAAGGAGAGGACATGCTTGTGCACATCAACACGGTGAAAGCTCTTGCCGACCAACTACGTTCCATCGAGGTGAACATTACGGATGAAGATGTTTACATGGTACTCCTCATGAGCCTTCCTCCATCCTTTCATAACTTAGTCACAAGCTTGGAGTCCATGTCCACCAAAGATGTAGACCTTCAATTCATTGTAGCAAGGTTGCTTCACGAAGTGTCCAAAAGAAAAGAATGTGAGAGTTCCGAAACTACCGCATTAGTGAACAAAACTCACAAGCCAAATGAGAAGCTTTGCTTTTATTGTAAGAAACCCGGACATTTTGTGAGAAATTGTTTGAAGAAGAAAAATGATGAAAAAGAAAAAGTTAATAAGGCTTGTGAAGATCACGAACAAATGTTTGTTGCGGCATTGAGTGCCAATGATCATACCACATATGATTGGATTGTCGATTCGGGTGCAACGCAACACATGACATTCGAACAAGAATGGTTTACCACGTACGAGCGCATTTCCCCAAGGAGGGTGTTCATGGGGGATGACACCGTTTTGGAGGCAATTGGCAAGGGGAGCATCAAAGCCACATTGCAAGTTGGAGGCCAATGGACACACATAACCATCACCCAAGTTCTTCATGTTCCAAAAATGAAGAATAATCTCATTTCGGTGAGTAAACTCATTTCGGAGGGTTTCAAAGTGGAGTTTGACAAGGATGGCTGTAAGGTCAACGATGCTCGAGGAGTTGTTGTGGCGCAAGCACGAAGGGACAAGAACTTGTACCTTCTTAATGTGAAGGTGCGTAAGGACATGGCACACATCGCAAATTCTTTGGAGGAAAGTGCGATGCTTTGGCATGAAAGACTTGGCCATCTCAACATGGCAAGCCTTAAGGAGTTAGATGCCATGGTGGATGGCATGAATTTGAAAGAAGTGCCCTTGCATCACATTTGTGAAGGATGCGTCAAAGGCAAACATCAAAGAACATCATTTCCCAAGGACGGCGCAACAAGGGCTTCACAACTTTTGGAGATTGTGCACACGGATGTGTGTGGGCCAATGAAGACTACATCGCATGGTGGAGCAAGATACTTTCTCACTTTCATTGATGATTTCTCAAGGAAGACTCATGTCTATCTTTTGAAGGCCAAAGGAGAAGCTTTTGAGAAGTTCAAACAATACAAGGCGTTGGTGGAGAACGAAATTGGTCACAAAATCAAAGTGCTACGTTCCGACAACGGAGGAGAATTTGTGTCTAAGAAATTTGACGCATTCCTTGCGGAATGTGGGATTCAACGACAAACAAGTGCGCCCTATTCCCCACAACAAAACGGTGTTGCGGAACGTGCCAATAGAACCATCATGGAATGTGCAAGAAGCATGATTCTTGCACAAGGGTTGGAACTTGAATTTTGGGGCGAAGCGGTGAACACGGCGGTGTACATCAAAAATCGATGTCCAACCAAGGCCCTTGATTCCAAGACCCCTCAAGAAGCGTGGAGTGGTAGGAAACCCGATGTATCCCATTTGAGAGTCTTTGGTTGTAAAGCCTTTGCACATGTCCCCGATGAGAAGAGGAGCAAATTAGAATCCAAGTCCATGCCTTGTGTGTTTTTAGGATATTACGAAGGCACCAAAGCGTATCGCTTGATGTGTGTGAAAACCAAGAGAATCATCAAAAGTAGAGATGTTGTATTCATTGAAGGGTCAAAGGAATTAGGTGGTATACCTCATCTTGAGAAAGAAGAAAATGTAGTTGTGCATGAAGAAGTTGAGGGAGAAGAACCATTGACCTTAAGTCAAGATACACCTTTGAGTGAAACAAGAATGAAAGGTGTGCAAAATGAATCCACACCAAGTTCTTCATCGGAAGAAGAATTTGTTGTTTCCAATGATGACCCATCTTGGGAACCTTCACAAGATGTTGCGAGGGAAAGACCTCAAAGGCAACGAAGGGAATGGCCTCGGGATTGGTGGATTGCTACCAAGGAGGTGGAGCGCGCCACCATTGCATTTTCGGAAGAGCCCCAAAATGTTGAAGAAGCATTGACATGTGAAAATTCCAAGGAGTGGGAGTGTGCAATGCGAGAGGAATATGATTCTCTCATGACAAACAACACATGGACTTTGGTACCACTTCCCGCCGGTAGAAAACCCGTTTCATGCAAATGGGTGTTCAAAATCAAACAAGGGGCAAATGGGGAGGTGGAACGTTACAAGGCTAGGTTAGTGGCAAGAGGTTTTACCCAAACCTATGGAGTGGATTACAACGAAACATTTGCGCCCGTTGCAAAGTTTGTATCTATTCGTTGTATTCTTGCATTGGCGGCCTTGGAAGACATGGAGATCCATCAAATGGATGTGAAAACCGCATTTCTCAATGGCGAGCTTGAAGAGGAGATTTACATGGAGCAACCTCAAGGGTTCGTGCACCAAGGAGGTGAACATCTCGTGTGTAAGCTTCACAAGTCCTTGTATGGTTTGAAACAATCTCCAAGGGCATGGAATCAAAAGTTAGATGCGTTTCTCAAAAGCATTGAATTTATCAAGAGTGAGGCGGATCCTAGTGTGTACGTTGCACAAGTGGGAGATGTGAAGTTTTTCATTGTGGTCTATGTGGATGACCTCATTTTGGTGTGCACAAACTTTTGCAAATCAAAGAGGAATTGAGTCAAAAGTTTGAAATGAAGGACCTCGGGGAATTACATTTCTTTTTGGGGATGGAGGTGGAAAGGAATCGTGATGAAAGACTCCTACGCATCAACCAAATCAAATACCTCAAAGAAATATTGAAGCGGTTTCGAATGGAGGAATGTAAGCCCATTGGAGTTCCATTGGATCCCAAGGTGAAGTTACAAAGGAATGCAAATGGAAATGATGAATCAAAAGGATTTCCATATCAACAAGCGGTTGGGTCTTTGATGTATGCCATGTTGTGCACACGACCCGACTTGGCATACCCAATAAGCGTGTTGAGTCAACACATGGCGAACCCTAACATGGAGCATTGGATGGCCGTCAAACGAATCTTTCGATATTTGCAAGGTACATTGCAAATGAAATTACAATTTGGTGGAACACCATCAAAGGAAGTTCTTGGATATTGCGATGCGGATTGGGGTGGTGATGTTGAAGATAGGAGGTCCACCACAGGGTTTGTTTTCATGATCGGAGGTGGAGCCATTTCTTGGAGTAGCAAACGACAACCCACAATAGCATTGTCCACCACGGAGGCGGAATACATGGCAAACACGCAAGCCACAAAAGAGGCCATATGGATAACAAAATTGATGATGGATTTAGGATACATGGAGGACAAAAAAATGATGGTGATTCGATGCGACAATCAAGGTGCGATATCATTGACCAAGAATCCCACTCACCATGCACGAACAAAACACATTGATGTACAACATCTTTTTGTTCGAGAACGAGTTGAAAATGGAGAAGTTCAATTTGAATATTGTCCAACGGAACACATGGTGGCGGATGTGCTTACCAAGGCATTATCCAAAGAACGACATCATAAGTTGATAAACATGTTCGGATTAGAAACTTCATAGAGTGGGAGTGTTAGAAATTCTATTCGTTTCTAATTCCCAATGGTGATGAATGTGTTAAACATTCATCAAATGGATGAATAGTATAGACATCCTTGTAGTAGTTAGGTTAGGGTTTAGAAGTGGAGACTACCTAGGGTTTGGCGGCGGCTAGGGTTAGGGTTTGGTGGCGGCTAGGGTTAAGTGGCGGCTAGGGTTAGGGTTTGGCGGCGGCTAGGTTAGGGTTAAGTGGCGGCTACTTTAGGGTTAGGAGATAGTATATAGTGGAGTGGTTTTGAGTTGTCTTTCATTCTCTCCTTTCATGATTTTTGAGTGCACATAGAACCTTCAAGCTTTGATTAGTTGTTGCAAGCCATAGCTTTATGATTGTAACATTTGAAGCATACAACCTTTGTAATCTTCTTGTAGTTAATACAATTGTTAAAGCTTTCATTTTGTTTTCAAGTTGTTTCCAATATGTTGAAGATTATGATGTAGATGAAACATAGATTTTAGAAACATAGTGTGATAGATATTAGAAACTATGTGGTAGATAAGTGTTGCAAGTAATCAAAGACATTGGTAGATTTGAGATATGTTAGTACCACCAACATGTTAGAATAAGGAGGGAGAGAAATAGTTATCCCATATGGTTTGTCAATGTGGTGGTACAGGGAAGGGAATAAAGAGCAAGTTGGAGGAGAGTTGGATCTCTCTCTCCAAGCATTGTTCACATACTTGTGTGATCTCTGGGTTGTTGAATGAGCAACCTCTCCTCTGATCCTATTGTTTTCAACATTTTCTTCTCCTCCATGTATCCTAAATCCATCATCAATTTTGTTATCTATATGGCCTCTTTTGTGGCTTGCGTGTTTGCCATGTATTCCGCCTCCGTGGTGGAGAATGCTATTGTGGGTTGTCGTTTGCTACTCCAAGAAATGGCTCCACCTCCGATCATGAAAACAAACCCTGTGGTGGACCTCCTATCTTCAACATCACCACCCCAATCCGCATCGCAATATCCAAAAACTTCCTTTGATGGTGTTCCACCAAATTGTAATTTCATTTGCAATGTACCTTGCAAATATCGAAAGATTCGTTTGACGGCCATCCAATGCTCCATGTTAGGGTTCGCCATGTGTTGACTCAACATGCTTATTGGGTATGCCAAGTCGGGTCGTGTGCACAACATGGCATACATCAAAGACCCAACCGCTTGTTGATATGGAAATCCTTTTGATTCATCATTTCCATTCGCATTCCTTTGTAACTTCACCTTGGGATTCAATGGAACTCCAATGGGCTTACATTCCTCCATTCGAAACCGCTTCAATATTTCTTTGAGGTATTTGATTTGGTTGATGCGTAGGAGTTTTTCATCACGATTCCTTTCCACCTCCATCCCCAAAAAGAAATGTAATTCCCCGAGGTCCTTCATTTCAAACTTTTGACTCAATTCCTCTTTGATTTGCAAAAGTTTGTTTTGATCGTTGCACACCAAAATGAGGTCATCCACATAGACCACAATGAAAAACTTCACATCTCCCACTTGTGCAACGTACACACTAGGATCCGCCTCACTCTTGATAAATTCAATGCTTTTGAGAAACGCATCTAACTTTTTGATTCCATGCCCTTGGAGATTGTTTCAAACCATACAAGGACTTGTGAAGCTTACACACGAGATGTTCACCTCCTTGGTGCACGAACCCTTGAGGTTGCTCCATGTAAATCTCCTCTTCAAGCTCTCCATTGAGAAATGCGGTTTTCACATCCATTTGATGGATCTCCATGTCTTCCAAGGCCGCCAATGCAAGAATACAACGAATAGATACAAACTTTGCAACGGGCGCAAATGTTTCGTTGTAATCCACTCCGTAGGTTTGGGTAAAACCTCTTGCCACTAACCTAGCCTTGTAACGTTCCACCTCCCCATTTGCCCCTTGTTTGATTTTGAGCACCCATTTGCATGAAACGGGTTTTTTACCGGCGGGAAGTGGTACCAAAGTCCATGTGTGGTTTGTCATGAGAGAATCATATTCCTCTCGCATTGCACACTCCCACTCCTTGGAATTTTCACATGTCAATGCTTCTTCAACATTTTGGGGCTCTTCCAAAAATGCAATGGTGGCGCGCTCCACCTCCTTGGTAGCAATCCACCAATCCCGAGGCCATTCCCTTCGTTGCCTTTGAGGTCTTTCCCTCGCAACATCTTGTGAAGGTTCACAAGATGGGTCATCATTGGAAACAACAAATTCTTCTTCCGAAGAAGAACTTGGTGTGGATTCATTTTGCACACCTTTCATTCTTGTTTCACTCAAAGGTGTATCTTGACTTAAGGTCAATGGTTCTTCTCCCTCAACTTCTTCATGCACAACTACATTTTCTTCTTTCTCAAGATGAGGTATACCACCTAATTCCTTTGACCCTTCAATGAACACAACATCTCTACTTTTGATGATTCTCTTGGTTTTCACACACATCAAGCGATACGCTTTGGTGCCTTCGTAATATCCTAAAAACACACAAGGCATGGGCTTGGATTCTAATTTGCTCCTCTTTTCTGTTAGAAATACTATTCGTTTCTAACTCCCAACGTTGATGAATGTGATAAACATTCATCAAAAGGATGAATAGTATTCACATCCTTATAGTAGTTAGGTTAAGGTTTAGAAGGGGAGACTACTTAGGGTTTGGCGGCGGCTAGGGTTAGGGTTTGGTGGCTGCTAGGGTTAGGTGGCGACTAGGGTTAGGGTGAGGCGGCGGCTAGGTTAGGGTTAAGTGGCGGCTACTTTAGGGTTAATAGATAGTATATAATGGAGTGGTTTTGAATTGTCTTTCATTCTTTCCTTTCATGGTTTTTGAGTGCACATAGAACCTTCAAGCTTTGATTAGTTGTTGCAAGCCATAGTTTTATGATTGTAGCATTTGAAGCATACAACCTTTGTAATCTTCTTTTAGTTAATACAATTGTTAAAGCTTTCATTTCTTGCTTGTTTTCAAGTTGTTTCCAATATTCTCATCGGGGACATGTGCAAAGGCTTTACAACCAAAAACTCTCAAATGGGACACATCGGGTTTCCTACCACTCCACGCTTCTTGAGGGGTCTTGGAATCAAGGGCCTTGGTTGGACATCGATTTTTGATGTACACCGCCGTGTTCACCACTTCGCCCCAAAATTCAAGTTCCAACCCTTGTGCAAGAATCATGCTTCTTGCACATTCCATGATGGTTCTATTGGCACGTTCCACAACACCGTTTTGTTGTGGGGAATAGGGCGCACTTGTTTGTCGTTGAATCCCACATTCCGCAAGGAATGCGTCAAATTTCTTAGACACAACTTCTCCTCCGTTGTCGGAACGTAGCACTTTGATTTATTGACCAATTTCGTTCTCCACCAACGCCTTGTATTGTTTGAACTTCTCAAAAGCTTCTCCTTTGGCCTTTAAAAGATAGACATGAGTCTTCCTTGAGAAATCATCAATGAAAGTGAGAAAGTATCTTGCTCCACCATGCGATGTAGTCTTCATTGGCCCACACACATCCGTGTGCACAATCTCCAAAAGTTGTGAAGCCCTTGTTGCGCCGTCCTTGGGAAATGATGTTCTTTGATGTTTGCCTTTGACGCATCCTTCACAAATGTGATGCAAGGGCACTTCTTTCAAATTCATGCCATCCACCATGGCATCTAACTCCTTAAGGCTTGCCATGTTGAGATGGCCAAGTCTTTCATGCCAAAGCATCGCACTTTCCTCCAAAAAATTTGTGATGTGTGCCATGTCCTTACGCACCTTCACATTAAGAAGGTACAAGTTCTTGTCCCTTCGTGCTTGCGCCACAACAACTCCTCGAGCATCGTTGACCTTACAACCATCCTTGTCAAACTCCACTTTGAAACCCTCCGAAATGAGTTTACTCACCGAAATGAGATTATTCTTCATTTTTGGAACATGAAGAACTTGGGTGATGGTTATGTGTGTCAATTGGCCTGCAACTTGCAATGTGGCTTTGATGCTCCCCTTGCCAATGGCCTCCAAAACGGTGTCATCCCCCATGAACACCCTCCTTGGGGAAATGCGCTCGTACGTGGTAAACCATTCTTGTTCGAATGTCATGTGTTGCGTTGCACCCGAATCGACAATCCAATCATATGTGGTATGATCATTGGCACTCAATGCCGCAACAAACATTTGTTCGTGATCTTCACAAGCCTTATTAACTACTTCTTGTTCTAACACAATGTCCTTTCTCTTGCTTGGTGTGGGCCCATAACCTATTGGAAACAACTTGAAAACAAGCAAGAAATGAAAGCTTTAACAATTGTATAAACTAAAGAAGATTACAAAGGTTGTATGCTTCAAATGCTACAATCATAAAACTATGGCTTGCAACAACTAATCAAAGCTTGAAGGTTCTATGTGCACTCAAAAACCATGAAAGGAGAGAATGAAAGACAACTCAAAAACACTCCATTATATACTATTTATTAACCCTAAAGTAGCCGCCACTTAACCCTAACCTTGTTGAAGATTATGATGTAGATGAAACATAGATATTAGAAACATAGTGTGATAGATATTAGAAACTATGTGGTAGATAAGTGTTGCAAGTAATCAAAGACATTGGTAGATTTGAGATATGTTAGTACCACCAACATGTTAGAATAAGGAGGGAGAGAAATAGTTATCCCATATGGTTTGTCGATGTGGTGGTATAGGGAAGGGAGTAAAGAGCAAGGTTGGAGGAGAGTTGGAGCTCTCTCTCCAAGCATTGTTCACATACTTGTGTGATCTCTGGGTTTTTTGAATGAGCAACCTCTCCTCTGATCCTATTGTTTTCAATAGGGTATGGGCCCACACATGTGAGTTGCATGATTAGAGGTTTGATTGCTTGAGTGCATTAAGAGAGATCTTGAGGTTTTGTGTTTGTTGGAGGTGCAAATTTCAGTTCTGGAGGGTTCTTGGAGGCGCTTTTGGAGCCTTGGAGGAGTTTTAAAGAACTTTGGAGGCCATCTCGAGTTTGGAGGTGCACAAAGGCTGGATTGGTGCTCTTTGGAGGTATTTCGAAGCATTGGATGTGCATGTGTCCACATTCCAGCATTGTAAGTCTTGATTTGAGTTGGTTGAGTGCATTGTGAGTGTGTAAGGAGAGCACTTCATTTGAGTTGGCTGAGTGCATTTTGAGTGTGTAAGGAGAGCACTTCATTTGAGTTGGTTGAGTGCATTCTGAGTGTGTAAGGAGGCATTCATGCAAGTGGGAGCCACTAAGGGCTGAATTTATGATTGGAGGTGCATTGGTGCACAATTGAGCCATCTAGGGACTGGAGTGTTTTTTTTTTATGAAAGTGCATTGAGCCAAATTGCATGTAAGAGTGTTCATTAGGCACTAATTAGCATCTGGTTGAGCACATAAGTGGGTAGAGAGGTCGAATTTGAGTGCAAAATGGCATCCTTTGAGGGAGAGAGCGCTAGAGTCATTGACAAGTTCAATGGGGAGAACCTCAACCTCTGGAAGTTCAAGATGGAGATGGTGTTGGCCTCCATGGACCTTTGGGAGATTGTGCACGGGTCTGAGGAGGTTCCACCATCTAATTCAGACCCCAAAGTCATCAAGGAGTACCAACGGCGTGCAAAGAAGGCCATGTCCACCATTGCCATCAACTTGGTGGATAGTCAACTTCACCACATCAAGAGGTGCAAGGGACCAGTGGAGGCATGGAACACACTTTGCAACATCCACGAGACACGGAGCTTGTCCAACATCCTTTTCATTCGCCGTAAGTTCTTCACTTGCAAGATGCAAGAGGGAGAAGACCTTCTAGACCATATCAACAAGGTCAAGGCACTTGCAGATCAACTTGCTTGCTTGGAGGTGCCCGTGAGGGATGAAGATGTTGTGATGACTTTGCTTGAGAGCTTGCCACCCTCCTACGAGTACCTGATCACCGCCTTGGAGACCCTGCCCATACAAGACCTCACAATGGAGTATGTGACCGCACGATTGATGCATGAAGTGTCCAAGAGGAAGGAGAAGGAGCCCCAAGGTGATGATGCGGCGATGGTTTCAATGCAAGGAAGAGGAGGGACCACATCTACCCGCAAAGACACCAGGACATGCTACTATTGTGGCAAACCAGGCCACATTGCACGATTTTGCTCCAAGGCCAAGAACAACAAGGAGAAGGAGAGTGCCAACAAAGCCAGGGATGATGATGACTATGCCTTTGCAACAAAGGATGGAGACCATTGCAAAGCCATATGCAAGTGGATCATGGACTCAGGAGCAACCAAGCACATGACCCCTCATAAAGTGGCATTTGACATGTATGAGGTAATTCCAACACGCAACGTGCATATGGGTGATGATAGCATTGTTGAGGCAATCGGAATGGGATCCATCCTTGTGGAAGTGATGGTGAAAGGGCAAATCAGGAGGATCAGAATCAAGGACGTGCTCCATGTGCCAAAATTGCATGCCAACTTGCTTTCGGTGAGCAAAATTTTGTCAAGTGGGTGCAAAGTGCAATTCAACATGAATGAGTGCATTGTGAGGGCATTTGATGGAGAGGTCATTGCAATAGCACTACGGGAAGGCAACTTGTATCAAATGACCTTCACCAAGGTGTGTGAGATGCATGTGGCCAACCTAGCCCAAACTTCAACAATTGAGGGTGCATTGGAGCTTTGGCATCGCCAGCTCGGTCATTTGAACATCAAAGGTGTGCATGCGCTCCAAAACATGGTGAGTGGTATGAACCTTGGAAACATGCCCTGCCCTACATCTTCATTTGTTTGTGAAGGGTGCATTGAGGGAAAACAACATTGCAAACCATTTCCAAGTGATGGAGGGATGCGTGCCACCAAGCCCCTGGAGATTGTGCATTCGGATGTATGCGGCCCCATGAGGACCACATCCTTGGGTGGTGCAAGGTACTTTGTGACCTACATTGACGACTTTTCCAGGAAGGTGTGGGTGTACTTGTTGAAGTCCAAAGGGGAGTGCTTGGAGAAGTTCAAGGAATTCAAGGCACTTGTGGAGACACAATCAGAGCACAAGATCAAGGTGTTTCGGTCGGATAATGGAGGGGAGTACATTTCCAAGGGATTCCAGGGCTTCTTGAAGGCACACGGCATTGAGAAGCAAACCTCCACCCCATATAGGCCTCAACAAAATGGAGTGGCAGAGCGTGCAAACCGCACCCTTGTGGAGATGGCAAGGAGCATGCTTCATGCTCAAAACCTCAAGAAGTCACTTTGGGCGGAAGCGGTGGTGAATGCGGCCTACACAAGGAATCGATGTCCATCAAGAGCGTTGCCATCCATCACACCAGAGGAAGCGTGGAGTGGGAGAAAGCCTTGCATTTCACACATGCGTGTGTTTGGATGCATTGCATATGCCATGGTGCCGGATGAGAAGAGGGGTAAGCTTGATGCAAAGGGCACAAAATGCTTCTTTCTTCGGTATTGTGAGGGCACCAAGGCATATAGGCTTATGTGTGTGCAATCCAAAAAGATCATCAAGTGTAGGGATGTTGAGTTCATGGAGGATAACACTAGTGTGGGCAATGATTTGGAGATGCATCCAAGTGGGAGAAATCAGACCCCTAATGTGGTGATTGTGGACACATCTTCCAAATCGCCATGTGTGGATGATGATGAGGGCACAAGTGATGTCAATGAGTATCCAAGCAATCAAGAGGCACCACCAACCTTGGGGCGTTCATCAACACCTCCATCAACATCTAAAGATGCAAGCACAAATGGTGAACAAGAAGGGCAGACCTTGGAGGAGCGTAGGTACCCCTTGAGAGAGCGGCGACCACTTGGAGAATGGTGGAAGAACCACATCCTACCCCAACAAGATGTGGAACATGCTAATGTTGCTTGTCTTGATGATCCACTAAATTTGTGCGATGCAATGCATTCAGAGGATGCAAGCAAGTGGGAGGCGGCCATCCAAGAGGAATATGCCTCACTCATGGCCAATGGCACGTGGGAGTTGGTCCCTCTTCCAAAGGATCGCAAGAGTGTGGGATGCAAGTGGGTGTTGCGCACAAAAAGGGATGCATCAGGCCATATTGTGAGGCATAAGGCAAGGTTGGTGGCCAAGGGGTACTCTCAAGTTGAGGGTGTGGACTTCAATGAGACATTTGCCCCTGTGGCCAAATTCACCACCATTAGATGCATACTTGCAATTGGATCTGCCATGGACTTAGAGATCCACCAAATGGATGTGAAGACCACATTCTTGAATGGTGAATTAGAGGAGGACATCTACATGGACCAGCCACAAGGATTCGTGCAAGATGGCAAGGAGCACCTCGTGTGTAAGTTGAAGAAGTCCTTGTACGAGCTGAAGCAATCACCAAGAGCATGGTACCAACGCATTGACATGTTCTTCACCCATGAATGCTTTTCTAGGAGCCAAGCTGACCATTCGTTGTATGTCAAGCAAACGGGTGAATACTTGTTAATAGTGATTATCTATGTGGATGATCTGATCATCTTAGCAAGCAATGTGAACATTTTGAAATGGTTGAAGTCAAGGCTTGAAGATAAATTTGAGATGAGTGATCTTGGAGAGTTGCACTATTGCCTCGGTGTGGAGTTTGAGAGAGACCGTGCAAATCACACCATAACCATGAGCCAAAGAAAGTACATTGAGGAAGTGCTCAAGCGCTTCAACATGGAGGAGTGCAAGCCCATTGGAACTCCGCTTGATGTGAACTCCAAGCTCTTGAAACTGACCGAAGAAGAGTTTCAAGGCATTCAAGAGGAGATGCAAGGCATTCCATATAAGGCAGCGGTGGGTTCATTGATGTATGCCATGGTGGGCACACGGCCGGATCTTGCATTCCCGGTGAGCATGGTGAGTCAATTCATGTCAAGGGCTGGTCCTTCCCATTGGATGGCGGTGAAACGCATCATGCGGTACTTGAAGGGAACTTTGGACTTGAAATTGTGCCTTGGAGGCAAGGATGTTAGTTTGAGAGGATATTGTGATGCGGATTGGGGTGGAGATGCAAATGAGAGACGTTCCACCACAGGGTATGTGTTCTTTGTTGGAGTGGGAGCCATCTCATGGAATTGCAAGAGGCAACCTACAATTGCCTTGTCTACCACAGAGGCCGAATACATGGCCACTAGTCAATGCACCAAGGAGGCCATATGGTTGAGGAAGTTGATGGCAGATGTGGGACTTGTGCAAGTTGGAGCAACAACCATCATGTGTGACAATCAGGGATGCATTGCACTTGCAAAGAACCCAACCCACCACTCTCGCACAAAGCACATTGACATACAACACCACTTCATTCGAGAGAAGTTAGAGAGTGGAGAAATAGGCCTCAAGTATTGCCCAACTCAAGATATGGTGGCAGATGTGTTGACAAAGGCATTGGCAAAGGAGCGGCATCAGAACCTTACAAGAAGCATGGGATTGGGAGTCTTATATTACTTGCAAAGTGGGAGTGTTGAAGATTATGATGTAGATGAAACATAGATATTAGAAACATAGTGTGATAGATATTACAAACTATGTGGTAGATAAGTGTTGCAAGTAATCAAAAGACATTGGTATATTTGAGATATGTTAGTACCACCAACATGTTAGAATAAGGAGGGAGAGAAATAGTTATCCCATATGGTTTGTCAATGTGGTGGTAGAATAAAGAGCAAGGTTCGAGGAGAGTTGGTGAAGTCTCTCCAAGCATTGTTCACATACTTGTGTGATCTCTATTGGAAACAACTTGAAAACAAGCAAGAAATGAAAGCTTTAACAATTGTATTAACTACAAGAAGATTACAAAGGTTGTATGCTTCAAATGTTACAATCATAAAGCTATGGCTTGCAACAATTAATCAAAGCTTGAAGGTTCTATGTGCACTCAAAAATCATGAAAGGAGAGAATGAAAGACAACTCAAAACCACTCCACTATATACTATCTCCTAACCCTAAAGTAGCCGCCACTTAACCCTAACCTAGCCGCCGCCAAACCCTAACCCTAGCCGCCACTTAACCCTAGCCGCCACCAAACCCTAACCCTAGCCGCCGCTTAACCTTAGCCGCCACCAAACCCTAAACTTAACCGCCGCCTAACCCTAACCCAACTACTACAAGGATGTCTATACTATTCATCCATTTGATGAATGTTTAACACATTCATCACCATTGGGAATTAGAAACGAATAGAATTTCTAACACTCCCACTCTATGAAGTTTCTAATCCGAACATGTTTATCAACTTATGATGTCGTTCTTTGGATAATGCCTTGGTAAGCACATCCGCCACCATGTGTTCCGTTGGACAATATTCAAATTGAACTTCTCCATTTTCAACTCGTTCTCGAACAAAATGATGTTGTACATCAATGTGTTTTGTTCGTGCATGGTGAGTGGGATTCTTGGTCAATGATATCGCACCTTGATTGTCGCATCGAATCACCATCATTTTCTTCTCCTCCATGTATCCTAAATCCATCATCAATTTTGTTATCCATATGGCCTCTTTTGTGGCTTGCGTGTTTGCCATGTATTCCGCCTCCGTGGTGGACAATGCTATTGTGGGTTGTCGTTTGCTACTCCAAGAAATGGCTCCACCTCCGATCATGAAAACAAACCCTGTGGTGGACCTCCTATCTTCAACATCACCACCCCAATCCGCATCGCAATATCCAAGAACTTCCTTGGATGGTGTTCCACCAAATTGTAATTTCATTTGCAATGTACCTTGCAAATATCGAAAGATTCGTTTGACGGCCATCCAATGCTCCATGTTAGGGTTCGCATGTGTTGACTCAACACGCTTATTGGGTATGCCAAGTCGGGTCGTGTGCACAACATGGCATACATCAAAGACCCAACCGCTTGTTGATATGGAAATCCTTTTGATTCATCATTTCCATTCGCATTCCTTTGTAACTTCACCTTGGGATCCAATGGAACTCCAATGGGCTTACATTCCTCCATTCGAAACCGCTTCAATATTTCTTTGAGGTATTTGATTTGGTTGATGCGTAGGAGTCTTTCATCACGATTCCTTTCCACCTCCATCCCCAAAAAGAAATGTAATTCCCCGAGGTCCTTCATTTCAAACTTTTGACTCAATTTCTCTTTGATTTGCAAAAGTTTGTTTTGATCGTTGCACACCAAAATGAGGTCATCCACATAGACCACAATGAAAAACTTCACATCTCCCACTTGTGCAACGTACACACTAGGATCCGCCTCACTCTTGATAAATTCAATGCTTTTGAGAAACGCATCTAACTTTTGATTCCATGCCCTTGGAGATTGTTTCAAACCATACAAGGACTTGTGAAGCTTACACACGAGATGTTCACCTCCTTGGTGCACGAACCCTTGAGGTTGCTCCATGTAAATCTCCTCTTCAAGCTCGCCATTGAGAAATGCGGTTTTCACATCCATTTGATGGATCTCCATGTCTTCCAAGGCCGCCAATGCAAGAATACAACGAATAGATACAAACTTTAAAACGGGCGCAAATGTTTCGTTGTAATCCACTCCATAGGTTTGGGTAAAACCTCTTGCCACTAACCTAGCCTTGTAACGTTCCACCTCCCCATTTGCCCCTTGTTTGATTTTGAACACCCATTTGCATGAAACGGGTTTTCTACCGGCGGGAAGTGGTACCAAAGTCCATGTGTTGTTTGTCATGAGAGAATCATATTCCTCTCGCATTGCACACTCCCACTCCTTGGAATTTTCACATGTCCATGCTTCTTCAACATTTTGGGGCTCTTCCAAAAATGCAATGGTGGCGCGCTCCACCTCCTTGGTAGCAATCCACCAATCCCGAGGCCATTCCCTTCGTTGCCTTTGAGGTCTTTCCCTCGCAACATCTTGTGAAGGTTCGCAAGATGGGTCATCATTGGAAACAACAAATTCTTCTTCCGATGAAGAACTTGGTGTGGATTCATTTTGCACACCTTTCATTCTTGTTTCACTCAAAGGTGTATCTTGACTTAAGGTCAATCGTTCTTCTCCCTCAACTTCTTCATGCACAACTACATTTTCTTCTTTCTCAAGATGAGGTATACCACCTAATTCCTTTGACCCTTCAATGAATACAACATCTCTACTTTTGATGATTCTCTTGGTTTTCACACACATCAAGCGATACGCTTTGGTGCCTTCGTAATATCCTAAAAACACACAAGGCATGGACTTGGATTCTAATTTGCTCCTCTTCTCATCGGGGACATGTGCAAAGGCTTTACAACCAAAGACTCTCAAATGGGATACATCGGGTTTCCTACCACTCCACGCTTCTTGAGGGGTCTTGGAATCAAGGGCCTTGGTTGGACATCGATTTTTGATGTACACCGCCGTGTTCACCGCTTCGCCCCAAAATTCAAGTTCCAACCCTTGTGCAAGAATCATGCTTCTTGCACATTCCATGATGGTTCTATTGGCACGTTCCGCAACACCGTTTTGTTGTGGGGAATAGGGCGCACTTGTTTGTCGTTGAATCCCACATTCCGCAAGGAATGCGTCAAATTTCTTAGACACAAATTCTCCTCCGTTGTCGGAACGTAGCACTTTGATTTTGTGACCAATTTCGTTCTCCACCAACGCCTTGTATTGTTTGAACTTCTCAAAAGCTTCTCCTTTGGCCTTCAAAAGATAGACATGAGTCTTCCTTGAGAAATCATCAATGAAAGTGAGAAAGTATCTTGCTCCACCATGCGATGTAGTCTTCATTGGCCCACACACATCCGTGTGCACAATCTCCAAAAGTTGTGAAGCCCTTGTTGCGCCGTCCTTGGGAAATGATGTTCTTTGATGTTTGCCTTTGACGCATCCTTCACAAATGTGATGCAAGGGCACTTCTTTCAAATTCATGCCATCCACCATGGCATCTAACTCCTTAAGGCTTGCCATGTTGAGATGGCCAAGTCTTTCATGCCAAAGCATCGCACTTTCCTCCAAAGAATTTGCGATGTGTGCCATGTCCTTACGCACCTTCACATTAAGAAGGTACAAGTTCTTGTCCCTTCGTGCTTGCGCCACAACAACTCCTCGAGCATCGTTGACCTTACAGCCATCCTTGTCAAACTCCACTTTGAAACCCTCCGAAATGAGTTTACTCACCGAAATGAGATTATTCTTCATTTTTGGAACATGAAGAACTTGGGTGATGGTTATGTGTGTCCATTGGCCTCCAACTTGCAATGTGGCTTTGATGCTCCCCTTGCCAATTGCCTCCAAAACGGTGTCATCCCCCATGAACACCCTCCTTGGGGAAATGCGCTCGTACGTGGTAAACCATTCTTGTTCGAATGTCATGTGTTGCGTTGCACCCGAATCGACAATCCAATCATATGTGGTATGATCATTGGCACTCAATGCCGCAACAAACATTTGTTCGTGATCTTCACAAGCCTTATTAACTTTTTCTTTTTCATCATTTTTCTTCTTCAAACAATTTCTCACAAAATGTCCGGGTTTCTTACAATAAAAGCAAAGCGTCTCATTTGGCTTGTGAGTTTTGTTCACTAATGCGGTAGTTTCGGAACTCTCACATTCTTTTCTTTTGGACACTTCGTGAAGCAACCTTGCTACAATGAATTGAAGGTCTACATCTTTGGTGGACATGGACTCCAAGCTTGTGACTAAGTTATGAAAGGATGGAGGAAGGCTCATGAGGAGTACCATGTAAACATCTTCATCCGTAATGTTCACCTCGATGGAACGTAGTTGGTCGGCAAGAGCTTTCACCGTGTTGATGTGCACAAGCATGTCCTCTCCTTCTTGCATTTTGACGGTGAAGAATCTCCTTCGAAGGAACAACTTGTTGCCAATGGTCTTAGCTTCATGCACATCACAAAGAGCCTCCCACGCACTTCTCACATTGTCACAATATTCAATGTGTGCAAGTTGGGCATCCGTGAGATGTTCACAAAGCAATGCAAAAGCCTTGGTTTCTTTTTCGTTGTAATCGACTCTTGCAACTTCTTCACTTGGCAAAGTGGCACTCCCATCAACAAATTTCCAAAGCCCATGTTTGGAAAGCATCATGCGCATTTTGAACTTCCATAGGTGAAAGTTGCCACCATCAAACTTCTCCATGACTTTCAAGGACTCCATTTGAAAAGAAGACATTTTGAACACAAGAGCTACAACAAACACTCTCAAACTTGAAAGTTGAAGTTTTCAATAACTAGAAGAACTCTCTTCTAAACACTTTCACTTGGAAAACCTTGATACTTTAAAAAAACAAGTTTTTCACACTTGAAAAACTTACAACTCCTTGAAGAAATCTCTTCCACACCTCCCACTCACTTGTAAGGACTATTCTCTTTGCAACCTCGCAAACTAAAAGCCTTCCCTCAAAAAGATTCTCCCTTTCTATGTTGTACAAGTAAACACTTTCAAAAACTTAAAAGAACAAGTTTCCTAAAAACGTTTACAAGAAACTTTAAAAACTTCTCTTACACCTCAAACTTCAATGTTGAAAACCTCAAGAACTTGAAGAACTCTCTTTCACACGATTGCACTTGAAACTTGAAACTTAAAGACTTGAAGAACACTCTTCCACACTTAAAAAAAAACTTACAACACTTTGAAGAAATCTCTTCCACACCTCCCACTCACTTGGAAAAGTTACAAGCTCCTTGTATGCCACCACTTGGAAATGAATTCCCACTCACTTTGCAAACTAAGAACCTTGTCTCAAAACGATTCTCTCCTTTTCCCTATGCAATACAAGCTCAAACCTTTCACTACTTCTTGTTCTAACACAATGTCCTTTCTCTTGCTTGGTGTGGGCCCATAACCTATTGGAAACAACTTGAAAACAAAATGAAAGCTTTAACAATTGTATTAACTACAAGAAGATTACAAAGGTTGTATGCTTCAAATGTTACAATCATAAAGCTATGGCTTGCAACAACTAATCAAAGCTTGAAGGTTCTATGTGCACTCAAAAATCATGAAAGGAAAGAATGAAAGACAACTCAAAACCACTCCACTATATACTATCTCCTAACCCTAAAGTAGCCGCCACTTAACCCTAACCTAGCCGCCCCCAAACCCTAACCCTAGCCGCCACTTAACCCTAGCCGCCACCAAACCCTAACCCTAGCCGCCGCTTAACCTTAGCCGCCACCAAACCCTAAACTTAGCCGCCGCCTAACCCTAACCCAACTACTACAAGGATGTCTATACTATTCATCCATTTGATGAATGTTTAACACATTCATCACCATTGGGAATTACAAACGAATAGAATTTCTAACATCACACACATCAAGCGATACGCTTTGGTGCCTTCGTAATATCCTAAAAACACACAAGGCATGGACTTGGATTCTAATTTGCTCCTCTTCTCATCGGGGACATGTGCAAAGGCTTTACAACCAAAGACTGTCAAATGGGATACATCGGGTTTCCTACCACTCCACGCTTCTTGAGGGGTCTTGGAATCAAGGGCCTTGGTTGGACATCGATTTTTGATGTACACCGCTGTGTTCATCGCATCGCCCCAAAATTCAAGTTCCAATCCTTGTGCAAGAATCATGCTTCTTGCACATTCCATGATGGTTCTATTGGCACGTTCCGCAACACCGTTTTGTTGTGGGGAATAGGGCGCACTTGTTTGTCGTTGAATCCCACATTCCGCAAGGAATGCGTCAAATTTCTTAGACACAAATTCTCCTCCGTTGTCGGAACGTAGCACTTTGATTTTGTGACCAATTTCGTTCTCCACCAACGCCTTGTATTGTTTGAACTTCTCAAAAGCTTCTCCTTTGGCCTTCAAAAGATAGACATGAGTCTTCCTTGAGAAATCATCAATGAAAGTGAGAAAGTATCTTGCTCCACCATGCGATGTAGTCTTCATTGGCCCACACACATCCGTGTGCACAATCTCCAAAAGTTGTGAAGCCCTTGTTGCGCCGTCCTTGGGAAATGATGTTCTTTGATGTTTGCCTTTGACGCATCCTTCACAAATGTGATGCAAGGGCACTTCTTTCAAATTCATGCCATCCACCATGGCATCTAACTCCTTAAAGCTTGCCATGTTGAGATGGCCAAGTCTTTCATGCCAAAGCATCGCACTTTCCTCCAAAGAATTTGCGATGTGTGCCATGTCCTTACGCACCTTCACATTAAGAAGGTACAAGTTCTTGTCCCTTCGTGCTTGCGCCACAACAACTCCTCGAGCATCGTTGACCTTACAGCCATCCTTGTCAAACTCCACTTTGAAACCCTCCGAAATGAGTTTACTCACCGAAATGAGATTATTCTTCATTTTTGGAACATGAAGAACTTGGGTGATGGTTATGTGTGTCCATTGGCCTCCAACTTGCAATGTGGCTTTGATGCTCCCCTTGCCAATTGCCTCCAAAACGGTGTCATCCCCCATGAACACCCTCCTTGGGGAAATGCGCTCGTACGTGGTAAACCATTCTTGTTCGAATGTCATGTGTTGCGTTGCACCCGAATCGACAATCCAATCATATGTGGTATGATCATTGGCACTCAATGCCGCAACAAACATTTGTTCGTGATCTTCACAAGCCTTATTAACTTTTTCTTTTTCATCATTTTTCTTCTTCAAACAATTTCTCACAAAATGTCCGGGTTTCTTACAATAAAAGCAAAGCGTCTCATTTGGCTTGTGAGTTTTGTTCACTAATGCGGTAGTTTCGGAACTCTCACATTCTTTTCTTTTGGACACTTCGTGAAGCAACCTTGCTACAATGAATTGAAGGTCTACATCTTTGGTGGACATGGACTCCAAGCTTGTGACTAAGTTATGAAAGGATGGAGGAAGGCTCATGAGGAGTACCATGTAAACATCTTCATCCGTAATGTTCACCTCGATGGAACGTAGTTGGTCGGCAAGAGCTTTCACCGTGTTGATGTGCACAAGCATGTCCTCTCCTTCTTGCATTTTGACGGTGAAGAATCTCCTTCGAAGGAACAACTTGTTGCCAATGGTCTTAACTTCATGCACACCACAAAGAGTCTCCCACGCACTTCTCACATTGTCACAATATTGAATGTGTGCAAGTTGGGCATCCGTGAGATGTTCACAAAGCAATGCAAAAGCCTTGGTTTCTTTTTCGTTGTAATCGACTCTTGCAACTTCTTCACTTGGCAAAGTGGCACTCCCATCAACAAATTTCCAAAGCCCATGTTTGGAAAGCATCATGCGCATTTTGAACTTCCATAGGTGAAAGTTGCCACCATCAAACTTCTCCATGACTTTCAAGGACTCCATTTGAAAAGAAGACATTTTGAACACAAGAGCTACAACAAACACTCTCAAACTTGAAAGTTGAAGTTTTCAATAACTAGAAGAACTCTCTTCTAAACACTTTCACTTGGAAAACCTTGATACTTTAAAAAAACAAGTTTTTCACACTTGAAAAACTTACAACTCCTTGAAGAAATCTCTTCCACACCTCCCACTCACTTGTAAGGACTATTCTCTTTGCAACCTGGCAAACTAAAAGCCTTCCCTTTAAAGGATTCTCCCTTTCTATGTTGTACAAGTAAACACTTTCAAAAACTTAAAAGAACAAGTTTCCTAAAAACTTTTACAAGAAACTTAAAAAACTTCTCTTACACCTCAAACTTCAATGTTGAAAACCTCAAAAACTTGAAGAACTCTCTTTCACACGATTGCACTTGAAACTTGAAACTTAAAGACTTGAAGAACACTCTTCCACACTTAAAAAAAAAACTTACAACACTATGAAGAAATCTCTTCCACACCTCCCACTCACTTGGAAAAGTTACAAGCTCCTTGTATGCCACCACTTGGAAATGAATTCCCACTCACTTTGCAAACTAAGAACCTTGTCTCAAAACGATTCTCTCCTTTTCCCTATGCAATACAAGCTCAAACCTTTCACTACTTCTTGTTCTAACACAATGTCCTTTCTCTTGCTTGGTGTGGGCCCATAACCTATTGGAAACAACTTAAAAACAAGCAAGAAATGAAAGCTTTAACAATTGTATTAACTACAAGAAGATTACAAAGGTTGTATGCTTCAAATGTTACAATCATAAAGCTATGGCTTGCAACAACTAATCAAAGCTTGAAGGTTCTATGTGCACTCAAAAATCATGAAAGGAGAGAATGAAAGACAACTCAAAACCACTCCACTATATACTATCTCTTAACCCTAAAGTAGCCGCCACTTAACCCTAACCTAGCCGCCGCCAAACCCTAACCCTAGCCGCCACCAAACCCTAACCCTAGCCGCCGCTTAACCTTAGCCGCCACCAAACCCTAAACTTAACCGCCGCCTAACCCTAACCCTAGCCGCCGCCAAACCCTAGGTAGTCTCCACTTCTAAACCCTAACCTAACTACTACAAGGATGTCTATACTATTCATCCATTTGATGAATGTTTAACACATTCATCACCATTGGGAATGAGAAACGAATAGAATTTCTAACACTCCCACTCTATGAAGTTTCTATTCCAAACATGCTTATCAACTTATGATATCGTTTTTTGGATAATGCCTTGGTAAGGACATTCGCCACCATGTGTTCCGTTGGACAATATTCAAATCCAACTTCTCCATTTTCAACTTGTTCTCGAACAAAATGTACATCAATATGTTTTGTTCGTGCATGGTGAGTGGGATTCTTGGTCAATGATATCGCACCTTGATTGTCGCATCGAATCACCATCATTTTCTTGTCCTCCATGTATCTTAAATCCAT